>OX637360.1:5141821-5486279 GCA_951799405.1 Agapetus fuscipes
TACAAACACATACAGACCGACTTTAACAGCTCTCGAGACCATAGAAATTAATAAAAATTCAAGTACTGTCAATTCCTTACTAAATAACTTTTTGATCCCTAATCCATCTCCTCTCCTGACCTTGTTTCCTAGAAATAATAATAAATCTGTCACCAACAATCCCAGCGCTCTGTTCCCTTCCTCACCCCTCCCCCCATTCACTACTCCCACCCCTTAAAAGAATGTTACACTAATTTATATTTTATTTTGTTAGTCAGTAATATTTTGTACCTGATGATGGAAACATTGTTTCCGAAACCGGTCGTACATTATTAAATTTTACTCGCCCCGTAGCCTTATACAATTTGTTTTTTATTTTTAATTTTAATTTTTTATGATATAAATTGCTTGATTTTATTTTTATTAAGTTATCGTTTGGTTTTATAATCACTCATATCAGTGATTATTACAGATATTCACTTAGAAATGCATACACTATAATAAAAACAGTATAACATTCGTAAGTAATATCTATTCAATATTATCCTAAATTATCCGAAACTTTTATGCCGGTTTTGGTTACTATAATCTAAGTTGCAAAGATATATTACAAATAAGATTCATATTAAATGCATTCCTACAAGCAGACACGTATAAGTTCGCGCTTAGACATGCCGAATGAGAACTTACAATATAAAAACCCAAGCTTAAATGAACATACATCATGCAACTCTTGCCGACCTTCCCTTAAACAGGGGTGACATTGGCAAAGTGAACCATTTTTTACAGTATGAGTGGTCAGCCTCATACCACGGATATTTTTATTTTGGATATCCGGTAGTTTCGGTTACGGATACGGATATCCATAACATCCCTGGTGTAAACTCAACCATATCAGAAATGTTTGAAAACTAAAGCGCTCACTAGAGACCTCTTTTTACTTTCTATGCATTTTTTGATAAACGCTACTGAGTCTAAACGCAACATTTTATACTTGGGGTATTAATATTTTTTGTTCGCCCGCGGCCTTGCTTCCTCTTCCCATCCGGAGTTTGTATGAAACTCTCGAGTTTAACAATTCGGAAACAAGTCGGTTCCGTAGTTTCATACATTAGAGAGTGCTCCCGTATTATGGAAGAGGTAGTGAATTTAATTTGTAAGTAGGCCAGAACGTAGCACATGCTCGGCCTTTGAAAAATTCGAGAGAGCGCGAGTTCACTTTGTTTGTCTTGAATAGAAAATACGGTAGACTTGTTTTTTTCTACAAACAACCCTTTTTACCTTGAGTTTTATTTTTTTCAATTTTTTTATGAAAAAAGGGAATGCGAAATGGAATGAAAATCGTTTGTTATTTACAAGTAAAATGCAAAGCTGGAATAACATTTAAGATTGAAATTGAATGTATGTGAGCTTGCAATTACACATGCTGTATGTGTTCGTACAAAACAAGACCAAATCCTCAAATGAGCAAAAACCCCGGAACTCTTTTGTCGGCATTTTCTCTGAAACAGGGGTGACAAAAATATTGTAAATGAATTGCAAGAATTTCTTTTGAGTTGGAAAAGTGTGGACTGACCACCAGGCGTGTGCATAGGGTATAGGCAAGTACATTTTAATTGAAATATTTTCTCCCATTCATTTGAAATTGACTGAAGTGCTAACGGGGACCCCAATAAAACAAAAAAATGAATTTTAAACCTGCATATCAAGATTAAATGTTTTTTTTACCATATATTGCCTACCTATTAGGCGCATGTGCCTGTATGGGATATACGCCCCTGATGACTACCCCTAGTAGAATCTGCGACAGAACGTCAGTCGAATTATTTATATTTTTTACCATTCAACTTTGTCTACATCCATAAGATGGGTAACAACCAAAAAAATACTGCCATTTTATTTAGTAAAAGTGACCTTTAAAGTTGCTGAAAAATTGATAACGAATAAAAAGTCTTGCATTTTGATGTGTTTCGAATGTGAGTATGCCTATCGTCAGCTAACATGAATAAATGCTGGAATCTTGAAAAATTGTCTCTTGAACATTTTAGGATCAAGACCTCTTGTCATGACGTCATCCCCTTGGATTTGTGTCTATCGTTTGATGACAGGCATTTTTTATTTATTTTTAGCACGAATTCGGTGGCTAAATTTAGTTGATTCTATAGAATTATACAAATGAAATACTGACGTATCGGGTAAAAAATGCCGTTATTCAAATGTTTTTTTTTTACTTATTACTATTAGAATCATATGCGAGTAAATATAAAGGGTTGGATGATTAATCTATTTACCTCTTCAGACAGGCTACACCAAATCGAAGCAATTTGTAGAAGTCAATATCTAGTCAATCAGATTAAAATACGGATATATTTTTGTCTCTGATTTGTTGGAGACATTATTTTTGCACCCCTGGTTTATTTCCGTCATAATGGTCCCCCTGTAAGTTGCCAGGGCTGTTAGTTAGGTAATAATTTTCCGCAGCAGCCAGGGATGATAATTATTAATTACGAGCGCTGGCAACATTCACGGTTCCACGATAATTGTATACGTCTTGTTTGAGCCCTTAAGCCTAAAAGTTTCATAATGAATTTTGTACTGCGTCTTAATTAATTCATAGCAAACTTCTAAGCGGCTCCCATGTTTTACTATATGTTGGTAAGTTTCAGTTAACCAAGTACCAATCAATTTGATCCCTTGTGGAATTCAAATCTATAGTTCGTAAGAATATTTTTATTGCTGATAGTCGTAACCTTCGTAAAGGGTCCTGCCATTTTATTTCGTGTTTCCAATTTCCTAGGTATCAGTTGCTGTCTGTTCATGATCGATCTAACCGTTTACGAAATGCAATAAGAATTCAAGTTTAGGATAAATGTTTAAGGACTCACCAATAATCCACTGTAGTTTGCGTAACTCTTGTCTGTCTCGTAGTTAACTTTTACTGCCGGTCGTGCGCGCGCGCTTAAAGCTTCAGAACAATTGGTGGTTTTCATCTACCAAAGTTTGGTATAGAACTGATGTTGGTACTTCTTACTGTCGCATGCATTCGCTGTTTGGTAAAATTGTGAGAAGGAAGGAGAAGACTTATTGGCGAAAGGATTGAAAAATTTAATAAATGCAAAAAATCTAACAACTCTTATCTTTTCTTATCTATCTATATCTATAAAGAAGGATGTGTGTATGTATGTATGTATGTATGTATGTATGTATGTATGTATGTATGTATGTATGTATGTATGTATGTATGTATGTATGTCCCCTATAGACTCATAAACCGCTCATCCGATTTTGACGAAATTTTCAGGAAACATGTAACATATTCTTAGAACGAATCCTGTGAAGTTTGATGGTGATCAAATAAACAGTGGTTCTCAATTCTCGATATTTCAGCAACGAGGTCGGTAAATTTTGAAACCACCCAATAGAAGAAGACCATTATATTCAACTACAATACATAATCTTAGTTGCAAATATACATTTACATTAAAGATTCATATAAAATGCATGCTCACAAGTAGACACATGTAAGTTCACGCTTACAAATGCTGCATGTGTACCCACTCATAATTTAAAATCCAAATCTAAAATGAACAACCCAGTAACTTTTACTTTACGCCTAAAAATGGGAAAAAAAAAAAAAAGTTGGGAAATTTCCCCAAAAGTGGGGAATTTTTTTTTTCCCCAAAAGTCGGGAAAAACCTAACCTAACCTAACCTAACCTAAAAATGGGAAAAAAAAAAGAAGTTGGGAAATTTCCCCCTGCGCATTGTTCCCACTTATCCCCCTGCGCATGGTTCCCACTTTCAAATCTGGGAAAAAAAAAAAGTTGGGAAATTTTTTTTTCCCCAAAAGTCGGGAAAAACCTAACCTAACCTAACCTAACCTAAAAATGGGAAAAAAAAAAAAAAGTTGGGAAATTTCCCCAAAAGTGGGGAAATTATTTTTTCCCCAAAAGTCGGGAAAAACCTAACCTAACCTAACCTAAAAATGGGAAAAAAAAAAAAAATTGGGAAATTTCCCCAAAAGTGGGGAAATTTTTTTTTCCCCAAAAGTCGGGAAAAACCTAACCTAACCTAACCTAACCTAAAAATGGGAAAAAAAAAAAAAGTTGGGAAATTTCCCCCTGCGCATTGTTCCCACTTATCCCCTGCGCATGGTTCCCACTTTCAAATCTGGGAAAAAAAAAAAAAAGTTGGGAAAATTTTTTTTCCCCAAAAGTCGGGAAAAACCTAACCTAACCTAAAAATGGGGAAAAAAAAAAAGTTGGGAAAATTTTACTTAACTTTACCCACTTTACTTAACTTGAAATGGATGTTATTCAGCTCCTGAGTGGCTTGACACTCATTTCTTATGAAGGCTGAGTAAGCCTTGCCGGTATTTTATTTTGGGTTTAAAATAAACACTGAAACGGGAAATAATTTCTGACAACTTCGGTGGGATTCTAACTCGAGATCTCGGCATGGAATGCAATCTATAAAGAAGGATGTGTGTATGTATGTATGTATGTATGTATGTATGTATGTATGTATGTATGTATGTATGTATGTATGTATGTATGTATGTATGTATGTATGTATGTATGTATGTATGTATGTATGTATGTATGTATGTATGTATGTTCCCTATACTCATAAACCGCTCATCCGATTTTGACGAAATTTTCAGGAAACATGTAACATATTTTTAGAATGAATCGTGTGAAGTTTGATGGTGATCAAATAAACAATGGTTCTCAATTCTCAATATTTCAGCAACGAGGTCGGTAAATTTTGAAACCACCCAATAGAAGAAGACCATTATATTCAACTACAATACATAATCTTAGTTGCAAATATACATTTACATTAAAGATTCATATAAAATGCATGCTCACAAGTAGACACATATAAGTTCACGCTTACAAATGCTGCATGTGTACCTACTCATAATTTAAAATCCAAATCTAAAATGAACAACCCAGTAACTTTTACTTTACGCCAACTTGAAATGGATGTTATTCAGCTCCTGAGTGGCTTGACACTCATTTCTTATGAAGGCTGAGTAAGCCTTGCCGGTATTTTATTTTGGGTTAGAAATAAACACTGAAACGAGAAATAATTTCTGACAACTTCAGTGGGATTCTAACTCGAGATCTCGGCATGGAATGCAGTTACTCTACCAACTAAGCTATTGACCGGACTTTTTACAAATATGGTGGATCGATATCGGTTTGGTTAGGGGTAAGCAACCTGCGGCTCACCAGCCACATGCGGCTCTTTGGGTGTGAAGTTACGGCTCTTTAGCTTCATACGCAAATATAAAAAAAACACAGAATTATACTTCTGATCGAAAAAAACTAAATCGTTCTGAATCGATTAACGATCTCTCCGCTACTTGTACTCGCTTTTCACCCCCCACCCTCCCCCCAACTACAATATAAAAACCCAATCTTCAATGAACATAAGCCCTGCAACTCTTGCCGACCTTCCCTGAAACAGGGGTGACATTGGCAAAGTGAACCATTTTTTACAGTATGGGTGGTCAGCCTCATACCAACCTATAAGTCAAGGAAAAACTTTGAAATTTGTAAATTGTAATTTTTGGCTCTTCCGACTCAAAAGGTTGCCGACCCCTGGCCTAGACAAAAGTTCCAAATTAAAAAATGTTATTCAAGTATTCCAAGTTGAATTTTAGAAATGTAAGAAAGCTTTTATATCCCGCACTTATAAAAAATACGATAAACAAAAGTTCGTAGGTCACAACTAGAAGACCATATTGAAATATATTATTATTATGAAAACCTTTTATTGAAACATACTTTTAATTAAAATATACATAATATAGTTGTTTTTTCAAAAAACGCATTTCTGTAAAATTATATACTCACCACAAATTTAAAGATCGTTTTTTTCTCGGCGGTTAAACGTCTTTCTTCTATGTGACAATGGTCCAAAGCAACCAAGATAAACAAAATGTTTGCCTTTTACCTAACCCGGCCGTGCGACTTACAATTTTGTTGTCAATAGAAAATGTTCCGTGTGCACTACCTAAAACTTTCACTTATTGAAATAATGGATAGAGCACATTTTAAATGTGGGGAAAAAATGTGAATTCACTTGGCCGGGATAAAGACAGGACAGGGAGTCAAAAATTCAACATTAATTAAACACTTTTATGGAGATAGTTGAAAAAACACTTAAGTGCATCATATTGTATGAAGCATTTTCCCCAACTGCATACGTTTCACAGTGCGGTTACATTGAAAAATATTCCTGATTGTTTGGAATACATTTATTTCTTCACTTTGCTCAAAGAGTATAGTGAATTTTATAGATTAGTTCTTTAATTGTATGATTATAAAATTAAATTTATTGTTTATATTATTTTCTTGTATAGGTCAATATGCATCTGACCAACTATAAATAGAAAATGGTTCACTCTGCCAATGTCACACCTGTTTCAGGGAAGGTCAGCAAAGAGTTGCAGGGTGTATGTTCATTTGAGATTTGGGTTTTTATGTTGTAGGTTCACACGCAGAATGTGCAAGTGTGAACTTATACGTGTCTGCTTGTGGGCATGCACTTAATGTGAATTCCAAATGTAACAATTATATCCATGCAACTTAGAATAGATTAGATGAGTGACGTTACATAGCCGATTTTTTTATCTTAAATATAAATGGAGCACCGCAATCGATTTTCCCTATGCTTGGCTCTGCTGCTTAACAGTTGTACCTAGACCTTTTTTTTAAGAAAACGTGAAGATTAACCTAGAGATAAATTGTGTGAAGCTTGATTCCGATTAGCACACTTTTTTTTTTTGATCCAGTTGTTTTCTCTTTTATCTGTAAAAAAAAAATTGATACCACATGCCCAAATGGCGTAGTGAAACACGCCGGGTACTGCTAGTATACATATATTTTCACTCGTGTTTTCGTTTATGCCATCTAACGCATCCAAAAACTGGATTGTTTTGTTAAGATTCAAGCCCTTTAGGTTTGATCCATGAGCAGTTGATTCATTGATCCATCTAGCTGTAGACTTGGAGCTTGCGATAATTTACGCAAAAAAAAAAAAACGCAACTAAGCTACACATATATTGTAACTTCTTGCCGCGTTATCCCCGAAGGGGTCGCATGTGGCGAGTTGAACCTATTTATTTTTACAGGTAAGGGGCCGGCCTTACGCCAACCACTTCAGTTGAAGTGGAGGTATCCCAGCTCCCGAGGGGGCTGGTACTCATTTCTTGTGAAGGCTGAGTAAACCTTGCCGGTATTTTTATTATGGGGTTTAAAATAAACACCGAAATAGGAAATCATTTCTGACATCCTCCTCGGTGGGATTCGAACCCGAGCTCACAGGGTAGAATGCAAGTACTCTACCAACTGAGCTATCGACCGGACTAATTATTTAATGTTGTAAAATTCATAACTTTTTCTTTGTGTATCCCTCTCGTTTACTTTCTAGTACATAAAGCTTGCGGATTCAGTCTCTAGACATTACATTTCTACGATATAGCCTTGAAAAAGACGCGCTGTGAATGCGATACCTCTTGTACCATGCAAATCCCTATTGATTTTCTTTGACAATGAGAACTGCGAGCATATACGTAAGGGAATGTCGAGTCGTAGACACAGTACTTGCTGATACGAATGCTCTGCATTTCGTAGGTGACGACTGTTACGAGAGAATTTAATATTGCCTTCAAGTCTACACTATCTGTAGAAAATGTAGGGATAGTATGATACTAATACAGCCTTAGTTTAACATTATAGTTGTATTTGTCTGTGAATAAGCATTCAGTGAATTTTGAAAGTCTGTTTTATGAAGCAGAATTTGTATCGTTATTGTGCAACTAAGTACCTACCTTATAGTTCAGCATGTTTATTTTATGTAATTCTCCATACTTAGAGAAAACAACGAAAACAAATAAGTCCAGTAAGTAACATTCATGTTAAAATTATGTATTTTTTTTCTCTTTGTATTATTCCTAGACTTATAGGTTGGTATGAGGCTGATCACCCATATTGTAAAAAACGGTTCACTTTGCCAATGCCACACGTCTTTCAGGGAATGTCGATCAAAGTTGCTTTATGTTCATTTGAGGTTTTGGATTTTAATTTGTAAGTACATAAGTGCATGTAGCATTTGTAAGTGCGAACTTACACATGTCTGTTTGTAGGCATGCATTTAGTATGAATTTTAAATATTAATATATCTTTTCAACTCACATAATAGATTATAGATTATGGATAGTATAAGGTTTAAATCGCAAAACTATTGTGCAATTTCGCTTCACCTAGTATCTCCTCGAATATTAAAATGTTTACACATTGAAGTATTAGTACCGATTTCTTAAATTTTAAGTTGTCAACGTTGTTCAAAAACCCTCACGGAATATCTTTAATAATCTAAATATTTTCTAGCTGCCATAAATATGTAAACCATCTGTGTAAAATAAACAAAATAAAGTGAAATGGATCGCGCAATAACCGGAGTGTCTCGGGACCTGAAGCACATTGCGAAGACTTAATTCAGTAGCTTTCTCGGGCACAACACAACATCTGGTGACCCTGATCCAGGTTTTGGGGAAGAAGAAGAAGAAAGAGAAGTAGGTCATACGGGGGACGGGAGAGGGAGTTGGGAGGATGTCGCTCGAGGGGGTGCTGACGGGGGGAGCCATGACGGTGGTCGAGGAGCTGGGAAGACTGAAGAGCTGGCTCAGTCAGGGCAGGAAGGAGGGGAAACCGGTGGAGGAGATATACGGGGTCCCTGTGGAAGATAAGGTAAGATTGTTATGAATAGAAGAGATGTGTAAAGGTATGGAATGTTTTAGGGATCGTATATTACGATATGCTTAAAGTGCTTATAGATAGGAGATTGACATAATAATAAAGAAGACGTTCCTTGACTTATAGGTTGGTATGCGGCTGACCACCCATGCTGTTAAAATGGTTCACTTTGCCAATGTCACCCCTGTTTCAGGGAAGGACGGCAGGAATATTAAAAAAATAAATTAAAACATGTGAAGTGGTTTATTGGTGTATAGGGTTTTTTTAAGGAATTCTTTGCGGGAGGCTCCCCAATTCTTGAAAGTCCTGGGGGTCTATGCCACCCTGGAAGGATGCCACAGAGGTGCTGCTTGAATTGTTGCTTCTGTCGTGAGGCGCTGTAAGGAATTAACGTACATGTATACTTTAAATTCATTTAAATTTATGTCTGAGATTTCTGAGCTTGAATACAAAAAAAAACACATCTTCTATCTATTTGTGATGTTTATTTTAAACATTAATTAATTGTGTGTTTTGGAGAGCCATCAGCGGACTAATTAATGAACAGTTTACTTCTGTTGAAGAGTTTTCCTAATGGACGTTGACGTGGGAGGGGCTTTGATTGATGCATGACAACATAAATACATACATACAGACGAGGACATTATATTCATGAAACTCACACCCATAATTGTCGACAACTGTGACCGTCATGCTAGAAAATAATTTCACTGAAAATCCCTGAAATAAAGAAATGCGTTCGATACTGAGTTGAATTATTTAGGAAGGACATTTTCACTTGTCGCGAAGAAACTCCAACAGCGGAGGTACCTTTTTGGTCAACGACATAGGATGTGCAAAGAAAGGAAACTACCACATTAAAGGCACAAGTGGCATCCCACGAACCAGCAAAATGAACCAATCTTAAAATGTGCTGTACGTTCTACGAGGAACTAAATTTTATTGCAAAAAAACCCTGTGTGAGTTTGGTAAACGCCAATTCTCAAGCAAGTCCAATTGCTGAAAGGTTGTGTTGTTGTTATATGTTCCTTGACTTATAGGTTGGTATGACGCTGACCACCCATACTGTAAAAAATGGTTCACTTTGCCAATGTCACCCCTGTTTCAGGAGTGTCAGAAAGAATGTCAAAACTTATGACCATTTCAGATTGGGTTTTTATGTTGTAAGTCCAAACTCGGCATGTGTAAGCGCGAACCTATACGTGTCTGCTTATGGGAATGCATTTAATTTGAATCCTATGTGTAATATATCTTTGCAACTTCGATTATTATATAGCATAGGAAGCAGAAAAAGGGAAACTACCAAATTATAGGCCCAAGTGGCATCCCATGAACCAGAAAATGAACTCCTACGAGGAGCTCAATTTCATAGCCAAAAACCCTCAACGAGTTTGGTAAAAACTATTTCTCAAGCAAGTCAAATCGCTGAAAAGTTGTGTATTTTGTTAGTTAGTTTCTCTTGAATGCCCACCATTCTGACACTTAAACCATTGAGCTGTTGCCCGGAGCTATCTCGTTCACTTCCATAAACGCAGAAGTGCTCTATAATTTCCCAGGTGCGCCCTCATGTGCCGTATAAAGGTATTGAGCTGATCCTGCGTATTTTGGGACCCCGCCCGCCCTTGACCTTGCCGCTACTACAACTCCCCTCGTATCGCTCAGCTGGTGAAATATCGCTCTCTAGTAAGGCTCGTCCCGTCCGGGGTTCAGATATATCACTCCAATAAGGGTAATATTTAACATGCCCCTGTACATTGTTGCTAAAGTCGGAGATTTATGTTTCAACTTTACAACATATCTTCCGTTTGTGATGAATTTCTATCTTCTTCTTTCTTATTGTTACAAGTACCTACCTCTTAAATTTGCAATCTTAAATTTTTCTAATGATGAATATTTTGATTAAAAGTGTATTTTTTTAAAATAATTAACCATGCCATTTTTTTGTATGCAATCGGTACGAAAAAAATAATGAAAATAAATTCGTTTTTAGTAATGTAAAATACAAGATTTATTTATCAAACTTTTCAGCAAATAATCATTTCTAAAACCTGTTACTGAAAGAGTGTTAAAAATCGGGTGAATGTTTTTCTAACACTCTCCTCCCTTCGACGGTTTCAAGTTGACGGTCTTTTTTAGATTGATTGCGTTCTTATCTTCCCCCCCTTTGACGATTTTTCTTTGAAGGACATTTTCACTATGGTGGTCTAAATCTAAATCTAAGTTGCAAATATATGTATCATTTGAGATTCATATTAAACGCATTCCCACAAGCAGACATGTATAATTTCGCGCTAACACATGCCGCATGTGGACCTACAATATAAAAACCCAATCTCAAATAAACATAAGCCCTGCAACTCTTGCCGACCTTCCCTGAAACAGGGGTGACATTGGCAAAGTAAACCTTTTTTTACAGTATTGGTGGTCAGCCTCATACCAATCTATAAGTCAAGGAATAATGCAGGAATAATGGTCTAATAAAAAAAAAAAACGAAAAGCGGTCCCTGTTCTGAAAAACGTTAACAAGCACTACTCTTTGCTAATATTAGTTCAGAATTATAAATTGAACTTAACAAAATAATCCAAAATTAAATAAAACCACTTCAAAAGAAAATCCTGTAGAGAAAACTCAGTAAGCACTACACTGTTGGTTTATTACAAAATTCACCACCACCATAACTCATAACGTCTGCTACGTAGCGTTTGCTTTTCCAGGAATAATATCCCACTCATTTTAAACGTACATATTGTACCAATTTGCTTCAAATTATTTATTAACAACCTTGTTCAACGTGAAAGTGAATTTTGCATAGTCTGTTTTATGATTAAAAAGCCCTTTGTACTTTCGTGTCTCCGACAAACAAAATTAATTTTCCATCTCTGCTGTGAGCTAATAATGTGAGGTGAAAATATATTGTTATGTTTTGCGAAGTTGTTTGCTTATTAGGCTGGAAAGTACAACGGTGCGTGGGATGTTTTTATGTGAATCTTTCAGAGAAATGATAATCTGAATTTACATTGATTGCTGAAAATTGATGTAAATAAGTTTATGCTTCGTCGGTTGTATCATTTCACCCATTAATTTTATTATTATTGAGATAACATACTTTTCTTGCTTGTTAAATGCGTGATTGTAATGTGAATATATCTTGGCGAGTTAAATTAAAGATTATAGATTGAACGATGTATTATGGAAAATTGGAAATTATCAACCATTTAAGAAACTTATTTTTTTAACAAAAGATAAATTGAGAATGAATAAGATATCCTAAAACTTTATTTGTCTAATCTAATCTAAGCTGCAAAGATATACATCATTGCAGATTTATATTAAATGCATTCCCACAGGCAGACATGTATAATTTCGCGCTAACACATGCCGCATGTGGACCTACATTATAAAAACCCAATCTCAAATGAACATAAGCCCTGCAACTCTTGCCGTCCTTCCCTGAAACAGGGGTGACATTGGCAAAGGGAACCATTTTTTACAGTATGGGTGGTCAGCCTCATACCAATCTATAAGTCAAGGAATATCATAAAACATTTATACGTATTTGTATGTATGCAAAAGCATGTAAGAAAAAAAATTAGATTGATTGTAGAGGCATTAACTTTGCAATCGTTCATCATTAAGGATAAAAGAAAAACAGCTTTGTTTTCGATTACGTGAGTATATTTAATTTTGTACCACAAACGGTTTCGCAAACATCCGTTTGCATCGTCAGGTGGATCAATTATAACTTGGTGGATCAATTAATCTAATTAATAGTATTAATTGATCCACCTGACTATGCAAACGGATGTTTGCGAAACCGGTTGTGGTATAAAATTAAATATACTCACGTAATCGAAATATAATTAGGTTCATTCGTATCTTAGAATTGAGAATCAGCCCTCTCGGGAGCTAGAAATCCCTACCTTTACATGTGAAAGTAAATAGGTTAAACACGCCAAATGTGACTGCTTCTGGGGTAACGCGGTAAGAAGTCGAACTGTATGTTCAACTTATTGCGTTGCTTTAGTAGATATTGAGTCTATTCAAGTACTGGAATTCACCCACGTATTTTTTGCCTGGTACAGATTTATTTCGTTTTCAACAAATAAAACCTCTTTTTCAAGTTCAAAACTTGTACTCGTGTAAAAATATAAAACTTCTTGGGGATAAGTAGAAAAGTTTTGCCTCAAAATGTGCTAAATCAATTCTGTAAACTTTTGCTATTTACTTAGTTGCACAATACGTTTTTCTTCGATCTATTATGATTCCATTCAAGTAGATAACAGAAAGACATATCTACTAAAGACTTCTACAATGAAAATCCCTATGTCACAAAATGTATAATTTTGACAATCCTCCAACCCTTCTCTTTCCTTTGAAAGGCTTTCAATCGATTTCACAATTTTCCCTGAATGTTCTTTTCAAAGTCGAACTGAAATGTATCGGAAAAGTTCTCTACTCAAATATTTTCATGGCACACATAATACGTATTGTATAGATATATTTCTTATGTAACAAATTTCTTTGGATCTACCGCGCAATGCCAATAATAGTACGTGAAATTTATTTCTCATGGTAGTAATGTATATTATTTTGCAAATTATTTATAGAATTGTCGCTTTGTAGCGACAACGACCAAGCTCGTAAAAAGGTCGATAGCTCAATTTGTAGAATGCTTGCATTCCATGCCGAGAGCAAGGGTTCGATCTCAAGGTTTACTCAGCCTTCACAAGAAATAAGAACCAGTCCCCCAGCGTAGTTGCGTATTACAAATTTAACTTAATAAAATAATCCTAAATTAAATAAAACACTTCAAAGAAAAATCCTGTAGAGAAAACTCAGTAAGCACTACCCAGTCACTGTTGGTAAAAAAAATATGTTTTTTTAGATGGGTTCCGGTAGAGAGGTGATTTTGTCGAATCCCCATGGCTTTATTTCTTATTGGATCACGCAAGAAAGAAATAAATCTTTACTTATGTGAGGACTGCCAATGTTTTGGTCGTGTGTGTGTGTGTAGTTAGTGCCCAAAGGGTGAATTTGTACGGTGATTTGAGTGATTTAACTCTTGTGATAAGCGATAAGTCGAATTGTGAAAACATGTTTAAGGTTTCTCTGGGGTAAAACTAGAGTAAAACTACATACTGTCCATGTTTTTAGCGGGTTTTATTCAATCAAAACTGCGGTACATTTATTTTCTCACTTTCGGTTCCGACAGAGTTTGTACATTTGAACAGTAACACAGTTGATTTATAACTGGCCCTTCAAGGGATCTTGGTCATTCATTTATACAGATTTATAAAGATCATTATCGAAATATGGAGAATCGTTACATACAAATTTGCTGGATTTCACCAGAATATTCGATTCAGTACTTAATTAACCTACAAATACAAATTATTATTAGGTACCTACCTAAGCTTATATTCATTTCTAAAGATTTCATAGAAAACTCTAGAGGATTTTAATATTTACATGCTTGTCTTTTCACAAAAGATATTCTTAAATTTGACCAAATTTAAACACATTCAAGTACCCATCATTTTGTTCTTACATCTCAATACTGCTTGAGCTTGATTGGCCCGACTTTTCAGTGGGGCATTACCATGAAATCTATCCTCTCTCGCTACTAATTCCATCCCAGTCACGGCCTTTTATCCCCCAATTATCCTTCTCTCTCTTTCTCCCGAGTTTTCGATATGATTTTCGGGTCGCCCTTCGGGTTCGCTTACGTCCAATTATTCTCAAAAATACCCCTCAGCACCCCAAGTATTAAACGTAACATTTAAACTCAATAACAGTGTTTTACAAAAAAAAATGTACGGAAACTAAAACAGTACCTCCAGTGATCGTTTCAATTTCCATACATTTTTGGGGTGACGCTGTGATTCGGTTTAAACGCAGTTTTATACCTGGAGTACAGGTATATGCGATAAAAAAAGTATACTGGAAGTAAATTGAAAATAAGGAAATTCTTGAAGATATTCAGGAGTTAATTGACTATTTTTTTGTGATTCATTTATTTATTTAGACTACGAATAACTTGAAAGTATAATATATTGTTTTTTCCTCGTATAGAGATACGTATAAGCACGAGTAACATAATATAATAATCATAATCATAAGGTCTTTATTGTTTTTTATCAATATGTACAAAGTATTACAATAAAAATAAATTTTAAAAATCTAATTACAATAAATACTCCCCAAAGTAAGCATAGCTTGTGTTTTGGGGAGGGAGGAAAAACAAATTATTTTTATATGTAGCAAATGCAATGCAAATAGTAATTTATTTTGTAAAATATTCGTATACTTTTGGCCTCAGACACATCAATCTTGTTTTATTTAAAAATACATTGAAAAATAATGGTAAACTTTTTTTATCTCTTACACACAATCCGTGTAATCCCAGCCATTATTTTACCTTCTTCGCATCCCACACACTTCACCCGCATCAAAGTCTTGTTTTCGTACAAAAGCCCGCCACTCTAAACTTAGTGTTTCCAAAATAAAAATCCAGCTTTCTTAATCCATCATGCTTTAAAAGCCTGATCTTTGCGTCATGTATAAAATTTAACGTTTCAACCCAACCATAGCGTTACACAAAAAAGTAAGTATGGAAACTTAAATATTCAATAGAGACTCTGTACATTTTTTCTGTGTACAGAGCACTGCTTTATCCTCGGGGTAGTGCATATCAAGTATGAAACTCAAATTATCAAAAATATTACTTACATAATCTCGATCACAAGCCTTAAAGGTTCAGGACCTCCTGCACCACAATCCTCAGTGACTCTCTGTCTTAAGCTGTTTCCCTCCATGGCCCTCTTACTCCCAGGACTTCTGCTTCGGCCTATACATTGTCTGCTCACCGTATCCTGGGACGTCTGAGTGTTCTGAAACCGGGGGAGGGCACTATTCCAGACATATCTGATTATCTTGGAGTAGTTTGCATGTCTGGTCCACTGAAGTATTCTTGATTCCATGACTGACATGATGTTTCACTCTTTAAATATGGAACTCAATTCTGCGTTGGTACGGATGCGTCATCTGTCACCCTCAGGTACAGGCATGAGAACGCGATGAAGACTTTGTTCTCAAAGATCTGGATAAATTTATCTTGTTTCTGAGTCAGACTCCAGGCTCCACATCCGTCCTACACAACTAACCGAACAATGGAAATAGAAATCGTGTATTTTGTAGAACGGGAGAGCCATTTTGAACACAACAGCCTTTTGAGGCCAAATAAAAAATAAACAGAATTAAAAAAAAAAAACCTACTAGAAGCGTTGTTCATATCAGGCGCGTGCATAGAGTATAGGCAAATAATTTCAGAATAAATATGTTCTCATTTGATCATATTTATTTGAACTCATTTGAAATTGACTGAAGTGCTAACGATGGTTCCAATCGAACTCAAATGTTGAATTTTACATCTGAATCTCAAGCTTAAATGTTTTTTTTACCATATATTGCCTACCTATTAGGCGCATGTGTCTGTATGGGATGCACGCCCCTGGTTCATACGGTACTGTTGAGTTTTATACTTGGTGTTCAGGGTGGGAGTAGGAGCTGTCCGACACGTGCGCCTTTCTGGGGCGCGAGATTTTCCTGTTAAGTCATCATCAATCTTGCGAAGGTGGATCCTAAGATCAGCCCTCTGCCTACGCTCTGTCTACCTTTTACTCTTTCTCCTCCCCCCCCTTTCTCTCTCTCTGTTATGCGTGGATAATCCTGAAAGCGCTGAATTTCAGAAAGTTTGTGAACCTGGAGATTAAGATTGCCTGTAATAATGTTTACCTGCATTTTTTAATGCTTCCATTTATTTTTTGTTCATTACCCAAACCAGAAATGCCATTGCCTTTATAATTTAGCAAATTCACTTGTAGAAAATATTCAATTTTATGTGAAATACGAGTATATGCTTCACTGTCAAATGCCACGGAAACAATAGTAGTGACATCTTCTTCCTCTTGTTATAGATCTATGATCTGTTTATTGTGGAACTCCCTCCTGTGATGCAGAAGACCAGCTGTTCTTCCATCTTTTGGGAGGGTGACCTGGTAGACGCTGCGCTGGCCGTCCGGTGTGTCCTGTGCCACGACTCGGGCTATCCTTTCTTCGTTTATGCTGTCTATATGATCCCTCCAGAACCGCCTCCTCTTCCTGCTGTGACATCGACTGTCCTACTTGCCTAGGCCCCGGCTGACTATTATTTTTTATTTTGTATAGAATTGAACTTTTACGAACCGTGTTAAAGAAAATAACACGTTTTTCATCGTTTCGTAGTGCTTCTTCGTCGAAGGATAGACACGTCTCCTGATGATAGTCAGATATGACTTCGACGTTACCATCCCATGTCATCCCACGACGTTAATGTTTCGAGATTCTGAATATACATTTGTCCAGGCATGTCAAACTCATGTGGTATTTCGGCTCACATGATCAAGTTTGTACTTATTTGGGGAAACGCATTAAATCTCAAAAATGATCTTCAAATTGAAATCGTCCGTTGGGAGGATATGTTAGCGTGTTTGACATAGCTGCATTTGTTCATTCATTAATTGATGGAAAAATATTAGATGGGCGTATAGACATCAACTGATTAAAAAGGAAATAAAACCGAAGTTTAAATACTGATTTAATCTAACAAGGTTTATTACGTTCATTAATTAATCATTGTAATAATGACTTTTTGAAAAGTGTCCAACAATATTTTTTCTTGCAAACTTAATTATCTCACGCTTGAGAAGACTAAGTCATTTTTAATTAAAACGTAAGCCTTCATATTTCACGTGTTCTGTACCCCTAGTATAAAAGATTTACATAAACTCCGCGTGAATACAAAATATATGAAAACTAAATCACTCACTAGGTGTGCCGTTGAATCTTTCATACATTTTCTGTATACGCGATCGAGGGGAGTTTATGTGGATGTTTTATACTCGGGGTACTGAAGGAGACAAAGGTTCCTGCTTATTTTTAACTTCGCACTTGAAGTGGAAAATGCTTGTTTTTATTTTCTCGTAGCGAACTTCTCATATTGTGCGCGGCTGTCCTTTTTAATTTGCAACCTCTGAAAGAAAAATACAAAATTAAATTTTCATATAATTATTTTTACATCTTTTTTTGTTCTTACTACTTTTAATGAAGATGATTTTTTATTAAAAGAACGACACGAAAATTAATAGTATTTAAAAACTGAAAGAAAAAAATGTTTAATTAAATCTGTAATTATGTTCGTTTTACACGTTAACTAATTAAAATTTAAAATAAACTAAACTTACTTTCCCGAAATCAGCTTTACTTATTTATCAGTTCAACTATTTTTAGGTTAGCCTGTTTTTCATTCTGCATTCTTATCTGTTAATTTCTCTTTTAACGTATATTTAGGTTAACTTATTTTTCAGCTCACGTTTTTTCAGGGTAGCATATTTTTCAGTTAACGGAATTTTACAGTTAACTTATTTATCAATCAAAATATTTTTCAGTTGATGAAGTTTTCAGTTATCAGATTTTCCAGTTAACGTATTTTCAGTTAACGTCTTTTTCAATTAATATACTTTTAAGTTTACTTATTCTTCAGTCAATTTATATTTCAGTTAACGTGTTTCTTATGATTACATTATACGTAGTTTGCTTTACGTTGCTGTTTTTCAGATCGATAATCCTCGTGCCAGCCCAGTTTCCACTAACCAAATAAACCTCCATGCAATTCTCCCGCTCCCTCATAACTCTCCACCGCACCCAAGTAAAAACCTCCATGCTTAAACTCAACCATAGCGTTTACCAAAAAAATATTAAAACTGAAACTGCGTCTCTAGTGAGTGTTTAAGTTTTCATAGAAGAACAAGCTCCTAGCATGCACTATGAACTGGAGTATACAATGTACTTTATGTAATGAGTTTACCCTTACTAGGAGCGTCTGCAGGCGGTCGTTATATTCACTACGTATATCACTTGTTAAAACGTGTGGAAAGAGATATTCTCATATTCACAAACGCCATTTATAAAAACTCTACAATTGAGCATAAACGCAATCTATGTACACATAATCGAAGTTGCATAGATAAAATGACATGTAAGATTAATGTTGAATGAATGCATAGAGACCCGTGTACGTAAGTTCGGCCTTATAGAATATACATGCTGCATGCTGCATGTCCGGTCGATAGCTCAGGTGGTAGAGTGCTTGCATTCCATGCCGAAAGCTCGGGTTCGAATCCCACCGAGGGTGTCAGAAATGATTTACCGTTTCGGTGTTTATTTCAAACCCCAAAATAAAATACCGGCAAGGTTTACTCAACCTTCACAAGAAATGAGTACCAGCACTCTCGGGAGCTGGGAAACCTCCACTTCAACTGAAGTGGTTGGCGTAAGGCCGGCCCCCTTACCTGTAAAAATAAATAGGTTCAACTCGCCACATGCGACCCCTTCGGGGATAACGCGGCAAGAAGTTACACTTTATGTGTAGCTTAGTTGCGTTTGCGTTAGTTGCGTTATGGATAGTGTGTATTTAGGTACAAAATAAGGCGACTCCTGCTGTAGTTCCCTGAAACAAGGGTGACATTGACAAAGTGAACCATTTTATACAGTGTGAATGATCAACGTCATACCTACCAACCTAGGTCAAAAGAAAATAATCTTCTAGAAGATTAAGGAAAACAATTGATGCACATCAGATTTTCAGACATTTGGCAGAGCTTCTGAAGAAAGTACTGACATTTCTTTAAAATTTACTATTTGGCACGTAGTGGTGTAGCGGTATCGTAATTCGTCTGCTTAGAAGGTCGTTACACCTCTAAAGATGCCCATAGAAGATATAGGCGAAATGTTTGAAGATTAAAATTTCTCGAAACAACGGTTATTCAATATTTTCATTAATTAAAAAATCCTTAAAATATTCTTTCAATCTATTAACACAATCACTTTCCAGAGTTTGCTAAAAAAAAAATTACCATTGCATTTTTTTTGTAATTTTTCCGGAATGAAAAAAAATCTGAATCCCAGCTTGATTAAGCGCTTGATATTTCCCAAGTAAACACCGCCTCGCCATCCTGAAAGTGTGATATTTTATTTCATGAAAATCTCCGTTACATTGTCGGTAATTTGATTCCCACGGGGTTGCTATCGGAGCGGCCCTGCCGACATAATGCCTCGCATTTATATCCCTGATGGGCAGACCATTCCAGACAGATTTCACATTTTTCCCCTCCTTTTCCCTCCCCCCCATCAACGGGTAATTTATCTTTCAGCTATTTTGGTCACTAAGCACGGTAGGTACTACTCAAAGTATGATACTTCACGTTTAAACTCATCCATTGCGTTTACCATAGAAACTAAAACACTAACGAAAGGCGCTGTTTTGGTTTTTATATATATATTTTTCTTTAAAACGTTTCGTCGATGTTTTATACTTAGGGTACTGCTACTACCTACACGATTTTTTTTGTTGTGCCAAGAAATCCCTTTTTATCGTTATTTTATTCAGTCAGTTAATTTATGAGAGTTGGTTTTTTGAGTTAGCAGCTGTTTAAGCCATTAAGGGGTTTGAAATTACCGGAGTTGAATATTTGCGGGATTGAATTATATCATTTTGATTTATCCATACTCCATACTAGCTGATCCAGCGAACGTGCGTAAATGAATTTAAAAGTTCTAAACAAAGCCTATTTTTTAACGTGATCCTTAAAATTTAAATATGTATTTATTTTTCTGAGATTTCAAGGAAAATTTGCGATTTTGTTACTTGATTTTTCTGAACCCAATTCAGATGTTTATCTTACAAATTATGAGCAGTCCTTGAAAAAATACTGAAAATTGAGACTCATGAATTATTGAATCCATATTTTCAGTGTTTTTTTTTTGTTCTTCTTTTTTATTTCAACTTAAAAAGACTCGTTTTTTATCGTTCGAATCGCTTGCCATGTATAAAGTTAACTATAAATTTTGAATATATTTTTTGTATGTAGTGTCTACTTATACAAGATGTCGATGGTATTGACGGCTTTTCCTAATATCCTAAAAATATGTATCTAAGGCGTTGCTAAGTAACAGCAAAAACACAATTATTGACGTAATATTATTTTACATGAAAGAGGCTGCGTGAAGATATTATTTCACGGTTGTAAATATGGGATGTAAAACCCACACGAACAAATTTGTTATTCTGTGTTTGACGCATTTGCGTTATTATTCAGGAGATCTCTTTCATCGTCCATTATTCCAGTGTTTGAATAAAAAGAACGTGAACATAAAATGCGTACACTGGGTACGTTGTTAGGTAGGTAAACATTTTACTGCTGTCATGTAATTTAAGGTTTATTTCACGAAAAAAAAACAAGTTTATTTTGTTGCGTAAATAAAAGAAGCGAAGTGGATTTGTCAGGAAGTTCTTGATTTTTTAAACATTTCCAAATGTGGAGTTTATCTTTCAAAGAAAATCGTGAGCGTTTTGTATAAGATTAAATAATTAAGTCTTAAAACATCGACCGATGATTCCTGTTTCTGTGTTTTTACAAATTCATAATCAGAAATCCAATTAGGCTTAATGAATGTAAAGCTTGGTTGTGTTGCATTTGCGTAAAATGCAGTTTTAAATTTCACTTTGAAAACATTTTTTTTAATAGAAGACGAGCGAGTTTATGTCTGAAAAGGAATCAGTAGGGGGGAAATAAAAGCTTGTTTATGTAAATAAGAAGTACATAGCTTCAAGTTTAGGAATTTTACCGATACGGACATCTTCTGATTCTTACTTCGTTTTGATGACACTTATCAAAATAAGCTTCTATAATCTAAATTGCAAAGATATATTAACATAAATGTACACACGCCGCCACATGAGAACTCACAAAATACAAAAGAAAAAACAATAAATAAATCTCAAATTAATCCTGCAACTCTTGTTGCCCTTCTCTGAAACAAGGCATTGACAAAGTGATATTGCAAACTATCTACGAGTACATGGATATTGTGCAATAAAATTTTGATGAAATGTTAAACAATATTATTCACAATGGCAATAAAAAAATTGTAAATGGCACAGAGCTATCATTTGACGGAGCGTAATATTCGTTTTATCGAATTTTTTGCACCCGCCATTTTCTCATAAAGTACTAAAAGAAATACGTGTTGCGTGCCCGCGCCAAATTCAGCTTTCCCACAAACACATTTAGATGTTTGTACTGGATTGTTTGCGGAAGGGAATAATGGCTGAAAAGGCGAATTTGAAGAATTTGCAGAAAGATTATTGCCCGCCATTTTAAATTATATTTGAACATTAAAATCACGCAAATATTTCCCTTTTCATTGAGCAACTCTTTCCATTGCTAAGGCATATTTGCATGAATTGTTTTCTTGTAATATATTTCTCATGAGTTTTGATGAAAAAAGTGGAAGCAACTGAGCACAGTATTCGACCAGACTCAGTTGAATTATGACTAAGTTACAGTTATATATCTTTTTGTAAAAAAAATATTATATTTTATCTGAATGTCTTTCTACACATTATTATTTGAAAAATAAACAGTAGAAAACCTCACTTTTCTCTTGTAGTTGTTTTATACATTTTTTTTATAATCTTTAGTTACAAAAATGCATGAACATGTGTTCAGTTTCCACTTATGTAACCTTGTTTTTTCTTGGACGCTGTATACTAGCTCCAACCACCCCAAAGGCCCATGCCTCAAAAATAAGTAAAAAACTTCATTCTTCCTGAAGATGCCTCATTAGGCGAAAATGTTCGAGCAAAAACAAAAATAATAAAGTGAATTAAAACCATGTTTTACCATTTCAATTTTTTTAATATTTAAAAAACTTCACCTTAAAAAATAGATCATAATCTCATAATAAACACTCCGCAACTATTGCGGCCTTTTCCTGAAATAGTGTCGACTCGAACAAGTTACAAATTATAGAATTTATACTTATGAAAGTAGTTGAAAAAAAGAAACTGTGTCTTGAATCCAAATAAAAAAATCTTTTGTAATTCTTTGTAAGTAATCTATATCTATAAAGAAGGATGTGTGTATGTATGTATGTATGTATGTATGTATGTATGTATGTATGTATGTCCCCTATAGACTCATAAACCGCTCATCCGATTTTGACGAAATTTTCAGGAAACATGTAACATATTCTTAGAACGAATCCTGTGAAGTTTGATGGTGATCAAATAAACAGTGGTTCTCAATTCTCGATATTTCAGCAACGAGGTCGGTAAATTTTGAAACCACCCAATAGAAGAAGACCATTATATTCAACTACAATACATAATCTTAGTTGCAAATATACATTTACATTAAAGATTCATATAAAATGCATGCTCACAAGTAGACACATGTAAGTTCACGCTTACAAATGCTGCATGTGTACCCACTCATAATTTAAAATCCAAATCTAAAATGAACAACCCAGTAACTTTAACTTTACGCCAACTTGAAATGGATGTTATTCAGCTCCTGAGTGGCTTGACACTCATTTCTTATGAAGGCTGAGTAAGCCTTGCCGGTATTTTATTTTGGGTTTAAAATAAACACTGAAACGGGAAATAATTTCTGACAACTTCAGTGGGATTCTAACTCGAGATCTCGGCATGGAATGCAGTTACTCTACCAACTAAGCTATAGACCGGACTTTTTACAAATATGGTGGATCGATATCGGTTTGGTTAGGGGTAAGCAACCTGCGGCTCACCAGCCACATGCGGCTCTTTGGGTGTGAAGTTACGGCTCTTTAGCTTCATACGCAAATATAAAAAAAACACAGAATTATACTTCTGATCGAAAAAAACTAAATCGTTCTGAATCGATTAACGATCTCTCCGCTACTTGTACTCGCTTTTCACCCCCCACCCTCCCCCCGCCCCATCGACGCTATTTATTGTTGGCAAAAAAACATTTGTGGCTCTTTACAAATCCAAATCCAAAATAAGATATGTATCATTTGAGATTCACATCAAATGCATTCCCATAAGCAGACACGCATAATTTCGCGCTCACACATACCGCATGTGGAACTACAATATAAAAACCCAATCTTAAATGAACATAAGCCCTGCAACTCTTGCCGACCTTCCCTGAAACAGGGGCGACATTGGCAAAGTGAACCATTTTTTACAGTATGGGTGGTCAGCCTCATACCAACCTATAAGTCAAGGAAAAACTTTGAAATTTGTAAATTATAATTTTTGGCTCTTCCGACTCAAAAGGTTGCCGACCCCTGGCCTAGACAAAAGTTCCAAATTAAAAAATGTTATTCAAGTATTCCAAGTTGAATTTTAGAAATGTAAGAAAGGTTTTATATCCCGCACTTATAAAAAATACGATAAACGAAAGTTCGTAGGTCACAACTAGAAGACCATATTGAAATATATTATTATTATTAAAACCTTTTATTGAAACATACTTTTAATTAAAATATACATAATATAGTTGTTTTTTCAAAAAACGCATTTCTGTAAAATTATTTACTCACCACAAATTTAAAGATCGTTTTTTTCTCGGCGGTTAAACGTCTTTCTTCTATGTGACAATGGTCCAAAGCAACCAAAATAAACAAAATGTTTGCCTTTTACCTAACCCGGCCGTGCGACTTACAATTTTGTTGTCAATAGAAAATGTTCCGTGTGCACTACCTAAAACTTTCACTTATTGAAATAATGGATAGAGCACATTTTAAATGTGGGGAAAAAATGTGAATTCACTTGGCCGGGATAAAGACAGGACAGGGAGTCAAAAATTCAACATAAATTAAACACTTTTATGGAGATGAAATTGAAAATTGAAAAAACACTTAAGTGCATCATATTGTATGAAGCATTTTCCCCAACTGCATACGTTTCACAGTGCGGTTACATTGATTCCTGATTGTTTGGAATACATTTATTTCTTCACTTTGCTCAAAGAGTATAGTGAATTTTATAGATTAGTTCTTTAATTGTATGATTATAAAATTTCATTTATTGTTTATATTCTTTTCTTGTATAGGTCAATATGCATCTGACCAACTATAAATAGAAAATGGTTCACTCTGCCAATGTCACCCCTGTTTCAGGGAAGGTCAGCAAAGAGTTGCAGGGTGTATGTTCATTTGAGATTTGGGTTTTTATGTTGTAGGTTCACACGCAGAATGTGCAAGTGTGAACTTATACGTGTCTGCTTGTGGGCATGCACTTAATGTGAATTCCAAATGTAACAATTATATCCATGCAACTTAGAATAGATTAGATGAGTGACGTTACATAGCCGATTTTTTTATCTTAAATATAAATGGAGCACCGCAATCGATTTTCCCTATGCTTGGCTCTGCTGCTTAACAGTTGTACCTAGACCTTTTTTTTCAGAAAACGTGAAGATTAACCTAGAGATAAATTGTGTGAAGCTTGATTCCGATTAGCACACTTTTTTTTTTGATCCTTTTGTTTCCTCTTTTATCTGTAGAAAAAAATTGATACCACATGCCCAAATGGCGTAGTGAAACACGCCGGGTACTGCTAGTAAGTTAATATAAATAATAAAAAGAAGTCGACCATGTATTTATTTTATTATTGTTATCTTATATATTATTTCTATCAGGATTCTGAATTATTTCCTAATACAGTTATCAAAGTTCCTTTCAAACTCGTGCTGGAAAAAAAATAGTTGAAAAATTCAATTAAAGTTTTTCTTTTATAATATTTTTTGAAACGAGGATCCGCTCCTCGCTCGCTCTAGTGTGAAATGTCAGGGAGCGAGAAACTTATTTTGTTTTTATGGAGTTGGCAATTTCCTCGAATTGAGAAATGATGTCGGAAAACCCGCGGAGTGGGATTAAAATTGTCTCGGAGCTGAGTGGAGCAGATGCGAGGTCAGGAGTGTTTCCCTGAGAGCGAAGGTCGTTTTACTTTTTTTATGAATTTTCAAGGTTTTCGCGACAGAAATGTGTAATTGAAATCCAAATATCCATACTTATTGAAATTGTGTTTCGTATAATACGAAAGGGAAATATAAGTAAGAATCATTGAGTTATAATATAGAGGAGTAGAAACTGGATTACGGCATTGATACATACTCGTACTATGAGGCACAGTTGTCCCCATTCCTGTCAAACATAGCAGTGGTATAGTCATACAAAACATGTTCTTATCTGTGAAATTCTATGTTTTCTTGCTTTCTCCATTTTGTGTTTCGACACCCAATAAATGCACATGTCATAATGTTTCAAAATAATGTCTTCTACGTTTAAAATAATTGACAAATTTACCAATACAAAGGTTTGTGACGCGTGTGTCAGCGGATGTCAGTTACACTGTCCGCGTAAACGTGAGCTTTAAAGCTACCAACTTTCTGACAAGATTTCGTGGTTTCACCTAAGTTTTTTTGTTTACAATGAAATGACACTGTGCAGATCTTTGTTCTCTTTCTAAACAATGATGACTTGCGGTGAAGTGAGTTGAAACGGATATATTGTCTATTTTCGTTAAAATAGTTGCTAGTCCACAAATATCATAAGTCAATGGTACGAAATATTTATTACTGAATGAATTTTCACATTGACAGTCCCAAGGACAGTTTTCTTGTTACGGTGCTTCTTCAGTGAAGATTGGCGATCATCATAGCGATTTGCACCTTCCATACTACGGCACGAAAGAGGGATCTTGTTGCTTCTGCCAAACTACTGTCTCAAATTCTTCAACCAAGATTTTCTTCGCCTAAAGCTCATCTTCCCTCTATGATGAGATGCGGGAGTGAATACTTTGAGCAGTTATCAATGAAATTAAAATTAATTTGATGATTTCCAAGAAAAAAAAACCAGTTGGACTTAAGGTTATTTGAAGGATGTGTGATGGTTGACATCGATAAAGAGAATGCTGAAGGTTTCGCAATGAAAAATATTGATACGATTTTACTGGGGTTCTCTTTTAATTAAACTGCAATTATTTATTTTCACATAATTTATTTTACACGGTTTGGTTGACAATTTACAACAATTGATAATCTCTGCTTATTGGTCTTCACGGAAAAATGCTTGGACCGACTAATTGCCCTCCGCACCATTGCAGTCCGTATATATAGGCACAAAAGAGATCTTTCTCGCATATTCCAGGTCATTCTTCGATTTATCGCTCACACCAGAACGCCGTTATATGCACTACCACCATCATGGACTACTTCCAGATGGTTCTACCCACACTACATTGGTAGATGGGGAATTTATGTTTTATGGAATTTACCCTGTATGTAGAGAAAAGCCAGAAACGTCACATGAGTGTGTCCTAATGTGGGTATATTTAAATTGTTGCAGCTGGAGAATGTCCGCATGCTGGACAAGTACAACACCAAGCAGACCTGCAAGGGCACCCTGTACCTGACGGCCACGCATCTCATATTCGTGGATCACGACCTCAAGAAGGAAACATGGGTGAGAGAGATTACCATTGACCACAAAAAATACTATTTTATGTTGTTGTTAAACCTCGATAGTCAAATATATTTCTTCCTAAGAACGATAATAAAAGTTTGGACACTGCAAATGAACCTTCCCGTTTTTAGGTGCAACCTTGTTATCCCTGTTATTGACCGGTCCGTAGTCTAATGGTTAACACTTCGGACTCGTAAATGAAAAGTTGTGGGTTCGAATCCCGGTGGACCACAAAAAAATATACCATTTATATTTTCTAATATGCTCTTCGCTGGGTTGAAAAATTCACAAAAACTGTATCAAAGTCCGGTCACTATAATATATCTAGCCTTACAACAACTGGGTCTTGCTGGGTCTTTGCTTTTTACTGAGTATTGGCGCTTAGTAGCGACGGCCAAGCTCGTAAGCACCTCTGCGGTACTACAACAAGTGTCATAGACCCCTAAAGTCTCTGAAATCTAGGAAGTCTCCCGCACAGGATTTCTTAAAAAAAAAAGTATTAAGTATTAACTAAAGTATTAATTAAAAAAAGTATTAACTCTGAGACCTCTCAAATTTTCTGAAGGCGAATATTTTGTCAGCGAGGTATCAACTGGCCTATCAAGTATTGTATATCAGCTGACGCGGCATCTGCTTTTCTGTATTTTTCCTAAATCCACACCATATTATTGAGCCAATTTTAGCTAACTATTGGTGTTATTATTCCAGATCCTGTTGTCCCATATTGGTGCCGCGGAGCGCCTCCCACTGTCCACCGCCGGCTCACCTCTGCTGGTGAGAACCAAGACCTTCCAGACGGCCACCTTCGTCATCCCCAGGGAGAGGGACTGCCATGAGATGCACACCTCGCTGGTGCAGATGAGCCAACCCAGTGAGTTCACCATATCAGGCACATCACATGCATGCTTCTTATCCAGAAACCTATTGTTACGTTCTGTTTGATGTTTTCTCTCCAAAACAGTTTTTTACTCAATTGCACAATATCCCAGTTGAAACATCACAATATGGGAACAGAAAATTTGTGGGCTTCATCATACCTGGAATCCCTTGAATGTCTTATAATAAGGATCCAGCAGTTGGGAATACAACACTTGTAGGCTCGTATATATGTATATTGGATACTTGTAGGCTCACTGCTTAGGTGGACACATGTTGGACCAACTTAAATTTAAAATTCAATAAATCTAGTTCACTTTTCGAAAGCATACATATATCACTGATACATTGTGGTCAATGGGAAGTAGCCTTAACTTGAAGTCCTTTAAGGTAACCCAAATACGTCATCATCATTATGAGCTCGACAGCCCTGGGTGAGCCTTGGCTGAATCCAGGATTCTCCTCCACTCTCACCTGCCCATCGCCTTGATTCTCCAGCCTGCAATGTCCGCCTTCGCTGCATATGTGTTAACACAGTCTATCCATCGCATTTTTGGCTTTCCTGGTCTCCTTCGGCCTTGTGGTGATGATAGTTTTAGGCCCTTAATCTAATTATCGTCATCAATTAGCTATTGATGACTATTTAACATAGTCATGGACAAGTGCGTCAGAGATGCTAGACTTAATGATTGTGGATTGATGATAGGAGAGAGCAAAGTGAGTGTTCTACTGTATGCAGATGATGCAGTTCTTGTATCTGATTCTGCAGTAGAATTGCAAACAATGCTCTCTAGATTGAATGAAGCTTTGTTAGGTAACCATTTGAAGTTGAATGCAAGTAAGACGAAAGTATTGATTTTTGAAAGAGATGATGAAAATATGAATTTTGAATTTAAAATTAATGGAATGAATGTTGATGTCGTAAATGAGTTTGTATACCTGGGAAGTAAGTTTGAAAAAGATGGAAGAATGATCGGTGAATTTGAAAGAAGAATAATGAAAGGCAGGTGCGTACTGGGTGCTACCGCTAGCATCGCCAAGAACCAGAATCTTTCAAAAAATGTTCGACTGGCGGTGCACGGTGGTATACTAGTGCCCACTCTGATATATGGAAGTGAAGCCTGGACGGTGAGTGAAAGTGAGATAAGTAAAGTCCATACAGTAGAAATGGACTACTTAAGAAGTATGATTGGGAAAAGACGGAGTGATAGGGTAAGGAATGATTTTGTTAGAGAGGAATGTGGTGTAAGAGAAAGTGTGAAAGTAAAGATTAAAAGAAGTATGCTTAGATGGTTTGGACATTTGGAGAGAATGAATGAGGAAAGACTGACGAAGAAAGTATATGCTGCGAGAATTGATGGATGTCGTGGAAGAGGAAGACCGAGAAAGGTATGGATGGACCAAATTTTCGAAATAGCGAATGAATGGGATATCCAGAGTCATAATAAAAGGAGAGCTTGTATGAAAAAGGTTATGGCTCTGGATGAAATGAAAGAAGTATGCAAGGATCGAAAGAAATGGCGGTTGATCTGTAATGCTGGCGGTTAAAGCTAAGGCTTTTAAATTTAAAAAATATGTGTTGTAGCTTTTTAATTTTTTACTGTTTAATTGCTTAGAATTTATTTGTTTTATATATTTGATTGTATCAATTGCATGTACTCCTTGATTGATAGGTTGGTATGCGGCTGACCACCCATACTGTAAAAAATGGTTCACTTTGCCAATGTCACCCCTGCTTCAGGGAAGGTCGGCAAGAGTTGCAGGGCTTATGTTCATTTGAGATTGGGGTTTTTATATTGTAGGTCCACATGCAGCATGTGTAAGCGCGAAATTATGCATGTCTGCTTGTGGGAATGCATTTAATATGAATCTCAAATGATACATATCTTTGCAGCTTAGATTCAGATTCAGAATTAGCGTCATCCATTCTAATTGTAAGTCCAGCCCACTGCAGGCGCCCTACTTTGATGAAACTGATCACATCGGGCTCTTTGTAGTTGTATTTATAATGATAATAAGTACACAGTTTACAGGCTTCAAAATTATAGCTCGGATATTAGACAAACCGTTATAAGAGAACTTACATTATTCTCGACGTTTCGTTAGCGACGTAGCTAATGTCTTCAGCAGACACCCTCTCTGCACAACGACTGAGGATGAATTGATTTTTTAATAACAATTGTCACAAATCATTGTAGATGTCATAGAGCTCCTTGTTGAACCGACCACACCAACCATTGTTATCTCTCGCAGAATATAGGTAGTTCTGAGAATATGTCGTCTAATGGATACATGCCAACCATTTTCTAACACATGTTTGTTTGTCTTCAGTCCGCATGGAGGACCTGTACTGCTTCCACTATACGTCGAGCACAGACGAGGCGCAGAAGTCTCTGGGCTGGGACATGTTCAGCCTGAGGGAGGAGTACAAGAGGATGAGGGTGCCCAACGACCAGTGGTTGCTGTGCACCGCCAACCAGGACTATGAGGTGAGGAACTGAGGGCTCTGAACAATCTGTTATGGACCTACATAGCTCTTATCGTATGAAACTTCTACTTTGATAGTTTAAGGGGAAGTTAGCTGAATTGTTACAGTGTAGGAATCATTTTTTTCTGAAGAAAAACAAAATAATACCCACTGACTGTATGAGTTTGCAGCCCCTAAAGTCGTAACAATGCCTCCTTCAGCTGTCATCTGTGTTCAGATTAAGCCATGCAGGTCTATAAAAGGAATGAAAGTGACAAAGTTATATTGCTTGGGATACTACAATTTAGAAATTATAAATTTTCAATGGAATCGCTATGTTAATAAATAGTATCGGTACAAAGACTTATGGGGCTATTCTTATACATTTTAGTCGTCGGTTGAGCCCACGCTATGACAAACTAATGGTGCCTGCGCTGGAAGTTTCATCATCACGGTCATTCATACCTACCGAATTTTGTAATATTTGTATGAAAACAAATCAGCTGTTCACTTGCGGCCATCTTCCATTGACAGATTTTCATACAAATGCATCATTAGTTTATCAAAGCGTGGGCTCAACCGACGACTAAAATGTCTAAGAATAGCCCCGTTAAAGTTCAAATATCTCAAATAAACAAAAGAGTGACGTCTCTGATTAAGGTGACGATTAGGTGTCCTTGGCAACCAATTACAAAAATATCTGGGTGACCTGTCAATCTTTTTGACAATGTCATTTAGCCTGAAATCATTGTACTTTAATTTCGGAGCTCTTTTCCAGAATGAGTTGTGAAAACACCAAGCTCTCTAGTTTGAATATTGACTGCAAAAGGTTGAATGTGTGGCATTCAAAGAATTGCCCTTATTGTGATAAGGGGAGGAGGTATAAGTGAGGATATTTCATCAAAACAGACACCGTGATACATTCCTAAACTTATTTTGATCATGTTGTTGATGATGTGCTGTTTCCAGCTCTGTGACACGTACCCGCGCGACCTGTTTGTGCCGGCCAGTGCGTCCCCCACGGTCCTGCTGGGCAGCTCCAGGTTCAGGTCGCGGGGCAGAGTGCCGGCGCTCTCCTACCTGCACTGCAACAAGGCGGCCATCGCGCGCTGCTCGCAGCCCCTCAGCGGGTTCAGCGCCAGGTAATGCTGCACTCAAAGTAGCTTCTAGATGACTCTGCCTTCTAATAATCTAAGTTGCAAAGATATGTAACATTAAGGAGTCACATTATATGCATTTTCGCAAGCAAACATGTATAAGTTCGCGCTAACACATGCCCCATGTGGACCTGCGATATAAAAACCCAAATGAACATAAGCCCTGCAACTCTTGCCGACCTTCCCTGAAACAGGGGTGACATTGGCAAAGTGAACCAGAAGAGAGATAAAAGAGTTTGCGCCATCTAGTAACTTCATATATTTTTTCTCTGTTTTCTGTGATTTTCTTAATTAAGTGAAATTATATAAAGTCTACAACTTTGCAGGGCTATCACAGAACATTAATCCTTTTTTGATAGATGGCAGACATAAGAAATATGCTATGCCATCTAGCTATTCGACCGGAAATTCAAAAGCTGTTAACATTTTTCTTTAGTTCAAATATTTGGTGTATGATTCCAGGTGCTTAGAAGATGAGCAGATGCTGGACTGTATCAGGAAGACCAATCCCAACTGTGCAGTCATGTACGTTGTGGACACTCGGCCAAGGGTAAATATATTTCTCTACATTCAACATATTTTAACAAAACAAATATTCATTCCTTTTCTTTTTCCTGCGCCTTTTGCAAAAGCGCAAGCTTTTTAAAATTGTGATCATCATAGGGATTAACACCTTCGATACTGCGGCTGCAAAGAGGGATCCTGTGGTTCTGCCAAACCACTGTCTCAGGTTCTTCAACCAAGATAATCTTCTTCGATTCGGAGTTCGTCTCTCCTCGATTCTTCCCTGTATGATGAGATGCAGGAGTGAATACTTCTCATTTCTTATTATGTGGCCGAAATAAAGCAGTTGTTGCCTTTTATGGACATCGCGAGTTCGACTTCTATTCATATGGGAACGAACCTCGGTATTATTTACTTGATCCATATAAGAAACCTTCAACATCCGCCGCTAAACCCACATTTCAAAACAGTGATTCTGTTCTTGAGGCATTGTGGAAATATTCATAATGAAGCTTAAATAATGATGCTGATTTCAGATTAATGCCATGGCTAACCGTGCTGCGGGGAAGGGCTATGAGAATGAGGCATTTTACGAAAATATCAAGTTCCAATTTCTCGGCATTGAGAATATCCATGTGATGCGGAGCAGTCTACAAAAAGTTATTGAGAGTAAGAACAAGTTATTTTATAAAAGCTAAGCAAAAACCGCAAGCATTTCCGAACTGCAGAATCGTTGGAGTGTAACAGACAGCCATTTCTAATCTAATCTAAGTTGCAAAATACATTAAAGATTCACATTATTACATATATATGCACATATATATATTACATATATACGGCGCACTTTCGCAAAGCGGTGGGTGCTTCACTCAGTGAGAACTGATTTTCTTTATTTTTAAATTTACATCATATTCCGTTTTGAGAGCAGTACTTTTTTTTTTTTCTTGTAATTAGTTACTTGTAATTAACATCTTGTAATTCTTTCCAACTTCCTAAATTTGATATCCGTGGCAACATATAATTGGCCATGTTTTTTTGTAATTGCTACTATTATATTTCTTATGTAACGCTGTTTGTTGTCCTATTAAAATAAAATAAAATATATGCACTTTCACAAACAGACATGCACAAGTTCGCGCTTAAACATGCCGCATGTGGTCCTACAATATAAAAACCCGAATCTCACATGGACATACACCTTGCAACTCTTGCCGACCTTCCCTGAAAATAGGGGTGACATTGGCAAAGTGAACTATTTGTTTATAGTATGGGTGGTCAGCCTCATAAATCATCATGCTTCATGCATACCAAGTTTTGTGCTTTCTTCTGTATGGGACTGTCCCTATAATTGGATTTGTACCTAAATGAATAACTATCATTTTTATAATCATAAAAAATAATAACTTTGTTATCATAGTTTTGATAATAATAAAATTAATCACTTTATTATATTTAAGTTAAGCTAAGAACCCCTACTTAAGACTCAAATCAATAAGATAACCTTTTTGAATGGTTCCAGCATGTGAGCAGAAGTCCCTCTCCATGACGGCCTTCCTGAACGGCCTTGAGTCCTCGCAGTGGCTGCGGCACGTGCGCACCGTGCTGGAGACCTCCAGCGTGGTGGCCAGGCTCATCGCAGATGGCGTCTCCGTGGTGGTGCACTGCAGCGATGGCTGGGACCGCACGGCGCAGGTCTGCTCGCTGGCCTCCCTGCTGCTGGATCCTTACTACAGGACAGTCAAGGGCTTCCAGGTAATAATAATAATAATAGGATGATTTATTTGGTGAGCGCTGTTTTTGTGTGTATCACACCTCAACAGCCCTCTGCGAGCTTGGTCGTCGCTGAAGAAAGCGCCAATTCTCAAGCAAGATCCAGTAGCTGTAAGGCTGGATGGACCTTTAGTGACTGGTCTTTGGTAAAGGTTTTATGAATTTTTCAACCCAAAAAGAGCATATTTGAAAATATAAATAGTATATTTTTTGTGCTCCGCCGGGATTCGAGCCCACAACCTTCCACTTACGAACCACTAGACTACGGACCGGTCAAAAATGGGTGGTCAGGTAATATAATTAATTCTTGTTTGTTTTAGTGAAATGTCTTGCCACATTGTCCCTCAAGGAGTGGCACCTGGGAGTTGAGTTTATCCCCTCCATTAAAGATGAAATACTGTTTTTGGGATGACAATCATGAAAAAAAAATAATATCATTTGTGGATAAAAACAGAAATACATATACAAATTTCCTACAGGAATAAATAAACATTATGTACTAATAAAAAATATATAGGTTACATTTTCCAAATAACATTACATTTTTCAAAAATGTCAATGGTAAGAAGTAGAATAGTATATTCTTCTTTAAAGCTGAGTCATATTTTTTTTTCAGATTTTGCATTATGAAATGGTTTAAAATTAAAAATACCTATTTGTACATATTCATTTGGTGAGCACTGCATTGATGTGAATACACCTTACTAACCTAAATGACGAGAAATAGAATCTACATTAGAAGAATTATGTCAGAAGATAGCTGTGAATGGTTAGAGTTAAGAGAAAGCATATTTGCAGAGACACAGGTCATTAACAATTAGCTTGATCACAACAATATAATTCAATGATTTTTTTTAAACCAGAATTTGCACACATCTTAATCTACACACAATGTACATTTCCAGGCCCTGATAGAGAAGGACTGGCTGGCGTTTGGTCACAAGTTCTCTGAGCGCTGCGGCCACAAGATGGGGGAGGCCCGCGAGCGCTCACCTGTGTTTGGGCAGTTCCTGGATGCCGTGTGGCAGCTCACCAGGGCCCGCCCGGCCGCTTTCCAGTTCAACGAGAGGTTCCTGCTGGCGCTGCACGACCATGCTCACGCCTGCCAGTACGGCACCTTCGTGGGGAACTGCGAGAAGGACCGCCTTGATCTCAAGTGAGTGCACAACCTTTACAGAACCCGACAAAGCCTTTGCTAAGAAGTTTATTAATAACAGGAGTACAATCGTCATATTCATCGCAGGCCTTGCATGTCTGTATCTGTAATACATGGATACCATATAAAAAACTGAATAAGTGACAAATTAAGTTAACATGGGTTGCTCTGATAAATGCACATTTTTTCCCTATTTTCTACAAGAGATAATATAGCAAAAGTGTGAAAATTCTGTAGTTTAGAAGTTTGTCATGAGTATTTCCTTACAGTTAGTTCACCGACTATGAAAATTTACACAATATAACATGTTTTATCCACAATAGGGTAATTGCAGTGGTAGGGAAAACGGTTGAAAATAATATGGTTGTGTAGAGTACATTTCAAGGATCACAATCATATATTTTTAAAATAGTAAAAATAAAGATATCATTGATAATCTTGAAAAATAAAATGCAGATAATTTAAATCCCCGCCAAAAATGCAGGGTGGTGGCTGGGGGACGTGTGTCGTCATTTTGACGACAAACGTCGCTGTCAAACTGACTACCTGGGCCATTTGACACCTAAACTCGGAAGATCTGACGTCATATCCGCCCGAATAAAGAAATGACCTGTTTTAGCGGAAATGGAAAATACGCAAATTTTAAAGAACTATAAATGAAAAACTAAGCCACACATTTTTTTTTTAAAATTGAAAATGTATTTTAAAAAATATAGCCTACCATTTTATGAAATAAAATAAAGAAGTGAAATTACCCTATTTCTCAAATAAATGGATTAGCCCTTATTCAATTTTCCTTAAAAGTGGCGATATTATCTAAGTTGCAAAGATCTATTGACATTTATGGCTCATGTTAAATGTATTTCCATAAGCAGATACGTGTAAGTTCCCGCTTACATACGCTGTATGCGTTTTACAAAATAAACTAAACCTCACACGAACATATAAACCTTGCAACTCCTGCTACCTTTTCCTGGAACCATAGTGGCATTGGCAAAAGTGAACCAAGTTTGTACAGCACGGGGGGTCAGCCTCATACCAACCTATTAGTCAAAGAATAGACCAGTGTCTTGCGAAATTATTATGATATGTTATTTTTGTATTATTAGTATTTTTTACATTTCCAGGGTTGCAGAGAAGACCTTTTCCCTGTGGGGCTTCATGGCCAGCCACATGAATGAATATTACAATCCATTGTACGACCCGTCCGCAGCTCCTGACTTGCTCAAGCCAAACCTCTTCAGCCAAAACATACGGTGAGCAACAATCTATTTTCTTGTAGAACCAGAAACCGATATTTAGATTGCACAAGTGCTATACCGTCTGGATTTAGCTGGCATTGGTATGGAGCTACGGTCCCATCCGGAAGAAAGCATGAAATGTAGAATGCACATAGATTTCATGTGTGTAAATAATATTTTTAGTAGAAACATGTCGAGAAATGGCCCACGTGGATTTCATGCCCTCCTAAGTGTCTTTTCGTAAATGTTCACAAGCTGCAAGACAACCATGACTTGAACATCAATAATGTACTTATAAATCATCACACATTTGATTTATTTATTCTTGTATTTATGTTTCAGCTTCTGGCGCGGCATGTATTGTCGCTTTGACAATGGCGTCCATCCCAGGGAACCTTTAGGAGATTTACTTCTGGCAACCACAGATCACACTTCTTCATTACAAGACCACATTACTCTGCTGACCAAGGTTATTGTTTGTCTTAAACGTAAAGAATTCTCTGTATTCATCAAAATTTAGCTGTCAGCATTCTATAGTAATGTATCCCTTGTTCTTCTGCATCTTCTTAACTATGTGTAATCTTCCATAACAATCTGAGGGGCATTTCAGACAAAACACATTCTGTCCGGATTGTCTATGGAGTACGTACAAACTGTAGGAAAGCTTTCATACATCTCCATATAGGTTCATGATTCTGATACTGCCTTTTCGCATGCCTTTATCGTCCCAAATGTGCTAATTGTCATCCCCAAGGATCTGTCACATATTATTTCCGTGCTTGTTGTTATCCACTGTATGATTATTTGATTGTTGCAGAGGATAACTTCTCTGAAATCCTTGCTGGGGAATCGCCGGACAAAGCCGCATTCTAAACCAAAAGAAAAGGAAGTCACAAACCATAGCGCGGAGTCAGAGAAGGATGAGAGTGGAGACTTTGAGGTGGTGAACCACATGAATGACGCCAACCAAGTGGACAATAAGTACGAGCAATGACTTGCTTTATTTCATTACTTTGTCTTCTTAGTTTATCATTTGTAGAAGTACAGAGGCGTTGGGTAAGATTGCCAAGTAGAGCTATGCTATGGCTATTGACTAAGACTCTGCATTGTATGATTGTGAGACTGCAGCATTCTGATGTCAGCCTAAAATCAAGCCCGCTAAAAATACAAATTCTAGTTATCTTTTCATGATTCTCGAGGTTTTGGTATTCATGGGTATAATTGAAATCTGATTAGACAAAAGATAAGAAATACTTTCTTCTTTCATCTGATAGAAAAGCAGTTGTAGGCTTTCACGACTACAGTTGACACTAGAGAGCTGTTTACTGCCGTGATCCATCGATACGATAGGTGAACTCCTTATTTTCAGAATTGAATCACATATCATCATCATGCTAATGAAGCCCATCTCAGATATGGGTGAAACGTCTAGAGGTTCCAGCTCAGATGCCCACAATAACAGATCCTGGAAATAAACTCTCAAGTTTCATCTGACTTATCGTCACTATAAAACATGTTTTGTACTTGGGTCATATTAAATCAAAGGGAGTAATGTAAGACTGTTTTTGAATATGAGATAAACATAAAATATATATATAAAATGTCAATTTCTGTGTTTCAATAAAATTTTCTCATTTTTTAAATGAAAGCCTTCCTTCTACCCTACTCATTTCTAGATTAAATTCAATTGTATTATTTTTCAGATATCTTTATGAGAAAAGCAATGCATTATCAGAGCTGGCGTGTGCCAATGATAATCATCCGCTGAAGTTAGATGACCAGATCCCCTCAAGTGAAGACGGCAAGCAGGTTTCCGTCTTACCCACCGAGGACATTGTGATACATGGAGGCGTTCCAGTGACTGACATCTTGCAGATTGAAGAGGAAATTGCTTCTATTGCTCTGGACTGGAAGACCATCAAGAATGTCAAGGAATGTATTTGTTCAACGCCGTTTGATCATTTTAGCAAGAAGGTGAGGGAAACTATTCAATTCATCTTATGTGCATCAATGTTCTTTTTAATTCAATGTGATTCATGAATGCTTCAACATTAAACTATTCATTGTTACTTAGTTTTTGCTGAGTCAAACACTAAATAATTAAACCAAAATGTACTGGGTACATATTTGTTATCATAACCTAGTTTTAAATGCTAGAAAACAAGATTGATAGCAATGAGCAATTCAAATAATAATGGTGACTTACAGTAGAGAAAGTATTGCCAACTTGCAGAGTATTGGCCCCACATAAGAGAGAATGTATAATTTTTTATTATAATTACCCATGTTGCATAATAAAGGTTTCAATAATTGTAATTGGTTTGTTGATCCTGCTTTTTTTTTTAAAGAAATTCTGTGCGGGAGACACCCTAGATTTTAGACTCTTGGGGTCTGTAGTACTTGTAGTGCCGCAGAGGTGTTTACGAGCTTGGTCCTCGCTACAAAGTGCCAATACTCAAGCAAGACCCAGTAGTTACTGCAAGGCTGGATGGACCTTTTAGTTACCGGTCTTTGGTAAAGGTTGTATGATTTTTTCAACCCAGCAAAGATCATATTTGAAAATATAAATGGTATATTTTTTGTGCTCCGCCGGGATTCGAACCCACAACCTTCCATGTACGAGTCAAAGGTTTTGACCACTAGATTACGGACCAGTCTACTCTACTAAAGTATCTATTCTACAGGTTTCAAGAATTGTGATTGGATTGTTGATCCAGGTGTGCTTTCGTGTAATTATTGTTTATTGCGTTGCTTCCAGTACCACTGCTGGAAGTGCGGCGGGGTGTTCTGCACGCGCTGCATAGACAAGCACGTCCCCCTGCTGGGCTTGGCCTCGGGCAGGGCGGCGCCCGTCTGCCGCTCCTGCTACTCCCTCCTGCAGAGCACCAGCTCCCCCAACCTCACATAACAGACAACGGGTGGAGGGCACCGGAGGGACATCGCCTCCTCCAGCTCCAGCCCCTTCTAACCAGGAAATCATTGTGCAACAGAGCTCTTACGTTCAAAAAACGCCATGAAAATTATAACTATTGGTCCTTGTGTTAAGTCTCCATTTCATCATTTGCTCCACTGGCTCCCAACCTTTTGTCTTAGATTTCGAAAGTTAGCATTCCACACAATAGGATTTTGCAGTGGTGGGGAAAACGGTTTAAAAAATTGTGGTTGTGTAGAGTACATTTCAAGGATCACAACCATAATTTTTTAAGTAGTAGAAATAAAGATATCATCGATAATTTTCAAAAATAAAATGCCGAGAATTTGAGTCCCGCCAAAATTCAGCGCGGCCGGCTAGCCACGCTGTGACATAGATGGATCCGACGACTGCCTGGGCCCAACGGTACACTCCGAAGATCCATCAACATCACATCCGCCTAAATAAAAAAATACAAATAAAGAAAGTGTTGTATATCATTTGTTTTGTATAAAAATAATCTTTGGGTAAGTTCAATAAAATAAACCTGAACTGGCATAATAATGAAGCCCTCACATTTGAAAAGGACGATCAAATTGTGACATCACTTGGCCGGGTTGCTAGAGTGAAAGCTAATTAACATTTTGTTATTGGTTGCTAAAGACCTGTGATCTGAGCTTTTCTCAGCGGGCAAATTGTTAAAAAAATATTTTTTGGAACATCTGTGTTGAAAAAAAATTCCAAAACCTTTTGTGAATGTCGCATGTGTTGTGTGGAACCTATTTATTTTTACAGGTAAGACGGTAGGCGTTATGCAAACCATTTCATTTGAAGTAGACATTTTGTTGCACCCGAGGGGGCAGGTTTTCATTTCTTGTGAAGACTGAGTAAACCCTGTCAGTATGTTTATTTTGAATCATTTCTGACACCCTTTGTGGGGATCGAACCCTACTGGCATTGAACGCAAGTGTTCTACGAACTGAGCTATCGACCGGACATGCTAAAATACAATAATGGCAGATGCTGACTGTAGATATTTTGTCGCCAATTGTAAAAATTGTATATATATCGTAGTGTGAATATTTGTGGGGATTATTCATTGCTCATATGGCAATAATATCTTGGCAATACATTTGTTGTAGAGAATATGGTATGTTTTGTATGGGAAGCAAAAGTGTAAGACGATGTATCGCATATTGTGGAATAGGTATTCTATAGAAAGATGTAAGAAATCATAAAATTGTGCAAAATATTGGCTCTAAAAATGTAGTGTAAATAAGAGATTTTCCAATAATGATCTTCAGAGTTAGGAAACGCCTGTTATTTGTAAACTTATACCCAAGTAATATCTGAAGTACATTAAGGATAAAAGAAAAACAGCTTTGTTTTCGATTACGTGAGTATATATATTTTTATACCACAACCGGTTTCGCAAACATCCGTTTGCATCTTCAGGTGGTCAAGTACATATTTGGGAATAAATTTATAATAAATGGGGTGTTATATATTTAGATGAAGTATGGATAATTTGTTTGTTAATTTTTACATTATAAAGTTTTCACTTAAACTTGTATGTTTTGAAAGTAAATTAAATAATTGAACCGCTAAGATTTCATTACTGATGAATTTCAGGATTTCAAAGTATTGTTAAAATGAAGGAAATACTTTGAAATCATAAAATAATATTGCCGAGTTCTTGGGAAAATAAATATGGAAAGGATAAAAACTCTTAAGTATATAATACCAAACTACATTAATCATAGATATGTTTATGGTGTTGCAGCAAGTTTTAGGTAAATCACTTTAAAAAAAATTAAAAGTTATGTGCAGAAGACATTCCCATGGATTTGTGGAAAATCATTAAATCGGAAGACTGAGATAATGAGTGAATGAGAAATTGTCCAATAGGTATGTATATATTATTTGCTGTGATGTGCTGATACACCTTAAATATAATATTTAGAGTAAACAAAATGACAATTATTTGTTAAAATTATTTTTTGGATAATTATATATTTTTGTAATTTTAGTAAGAAATTGCACAATTTATATTATTTTATTTTCGATTCCAATTTATATAATAAACCTTGTAAATAAAATGAGAAATTAAAGTTAATGGGTAAGGGCATAAAATAAAGTATAGAGGCTTACAAATAAAATATTAAAAATTAAATTAAAAATTAAAAAAAAAAAATTTAATTAACTTTCTTGTCGCTGGCGCCAATGGCGACGCGCTGTATCTCGAGAGCTCCGCGCTTTTTATTATTATAAATAATTTTTGCAGTCGGACTATTATTAATTCTGTGTTCTTGTGTTTTTAAAATCATTGTAATGTTTTAATTTTTAAATGAATTATGTGAATCATGTTTTATTAAATAAAATAATAGAGTGACAAGTACCAAGTGAGCAATAGTTATCCAAATTAAACTACCCACTCGAACTTAAAACAATAATAAGTGTCATTTGATTTAAAATTGAATAAAGCAAATTTAACGATTCAAATCTACTCGACAAAAGAACTCTCTGCACTTAAAGACTCAAAATATTTAATAAGTGATTCAACATTTAAAACTATCCGTGAGAATAACTTGTGCAGAGGAGTTAAAAGAAGACCAAGAGGCAGACGAGGCGGCCGCAATGACCGCAGAAACCCGGGGACAGCTGCAGACAAGGAGGGGCCCGTGGAAGCTGACAATGTCCACCGCCCGGAATCGAAGGAAGTGTCAAATGGCCTCTGCGGAGGTGTTGAAGCTGACAATTCTGTCAGGAATGGAAGTGTGTGTAAAAGGAAGTATGTGAAACAGGAAGAATGGATATTTGCAACGTGGAATGTTAGAGAATGGAATGACTGTAAAGAGAATGAAATTACTGATATTATGGAAAAGAGAAGAATACAAGTGATGTGCGTGACTGAAATAAAAATGATCGGGGATGGAGAAAAGGTATTGAAGAATGAGGAGTATTTTATTTGGAGTGGAATTAAGGATGGATATAAGAGACAAGGCGTGGGAGTAATTTTGAGCGAACGGGCTAAAATGTGTGTAAATAATTATGAAAGAATATGTCCTAGGATTCTGTTGGTAAGAATGAGATTAGGACGTGTGAAAATTCTAATGGTAGCGTGTTATGCTCCAGTAGAATCTGATAGCAGAGAAGAAAGAGATGAATTCTGGGAGAGTGTAAATAATGTACTAAGAATGAAAGATGAGAATGAACGAATTATCTTATTAGGAGATATGAACGGATGGATTGGTATGAAACGAGATGATTGCGGAATGGTTGTGGGTCCGAGTGGTAGAGGAAGGATGAATAATAATGGACGAAAGCTTGTCAATACATGTATAGAACACAGACTTTTTGCAACAAACACCTGGTTTAAACACCAAGACTTGCATCTCTATACATGGCAAAATAGGGCAGGCAATCGAACAATTATTGATTATATATGCGTAGATGAAAGAATGAGAGGATATGTGAGAGATGCAAGAGTGTACCGTGGAGCTGAACTCAGCACAGACCACTATTTGTTATGCGCGAGAATAATGGTAGGGGATTGTAAGAAAGGAAAGAAAAAAATATTGTTAAGAATGAAAAGAATAAAAGTGGAAAATTTGAACGATGACAATGTGCAAGATGAATATCAAAGTGAGATTGCCAAAAGATTAAATATGGATGAACTACAAAAAATGAAAGATGAAGGATGTGTGGAAAAAGTGTGGCAAATGATGAAGAAAGAACTGACCGAATCTGCTAGGATGACATGCGGAGAAACAAATGTTGGTAAGAAAAAAGGTGATGCCTGGTGGAATGATGGAGTGAAAGAAGCAGTAGAGCAAAAGAAGGAAGCGTATATGAGATGGTTGAAAGATAAAGGTAATTTAAATTTGGAAATGATGTATAAAAGGGCAAAAATGAATACTAAAAAGCTTGTGTATGAAAGTAAGATGGAATTAGAGAAGAAAAATAATGAAAAGGCACAGCAGGACTTCCACACCAACAAAAAAATGTTCTGGAGTTGGGTTCGGAATAATAACGAAAGTGTGGGAGCAACAACTCCGGGCATAAAGAATGCGCAGGGAGTCTTGCTGTGGGATGAAGATGATGTATGTAATAGATGGAAAGAATACTTTGAAGAAATATTAGGACAGGGTGAAAGAAATTTATATGAATGTGACCCTACAAATGAAAGTAATGAGGATATTTTGAAAGAGGAAATAAAAGCAAGCATAAAAGAGCTGAAGAATGGAAAGGCTGCAAGTATGGATGGATTGAATGCTGAGATGTTAAAGGCAGGAGGAGAATATGTGGTAGAGTGGATGTTTGAATTATGCAAGATGTGTATGAAAGACAGGGTAGTACCGATGGACTGGAGAAAGGCGGTCATTGTCCCTATTTACAAGGGTAAAGGGGACAAGAAAGACTGCCGTAACTTCAGGCCCATTAGTCTCCTTAGTATACCTGGGAAAGTCTTATGCAAAATTGTCATAAAAAAAGTGAGAATGGCCACCGATCACAGGGTCTCTGATATTCAATCTGGCTTTATGCCAGGACGAGGTTGTGTGGACCAAATCTTTACTCTCAGACAGATTGTTGAAAAACATCTGGCTGTGGGGAGGGTGGTCTACGCAGCATTCGTAGATCTTGAGAGGGCCTTTGACTCGGTGGACAGATGTATGCTGTGGAATGTTCTCAGGAAGTACGGTGTGAATGATAATCTTCTGAATGTGATACGTGCCATCTATGAAAATAGTTCGGCATGTGTAAGAGTGGATGGGAGATATAGTGACTGGTTTGATGTATATAAGGGAGTGAGGCAAGGCTGCGTGATGAGTCCATGGTTGTTTAATATAATCATGGACAGTTGCATAAAAGAAGCTGGAATATCAGAGAGCGGAGTGAAAGTGGGTGAAACAAGAGTTGGAGTACTTCTTTATGCTGATGATGCTATAGTTTTAGCTGACTCGGCGGAGGAACTCCAAACTATGTTAACCAAACTAAATGATGCATTTTGTAAGAATAGCTTGAAAGTAAATGCGAATAAGACAAAAGTATTAGTTTTTGACAGGAATGAAGTATGTGAGGAACTTACAATTAATTTGAATGGAATAAAAGTTGAAGTAGTGAATGAGTTTGACTATTTAGGAAGTAAGTTTGAGGCGAATGGTAAGATGACGAAAGAATTAGAGAAGCGTGCCAGCAAAGGAAGATGCGTGATAGGAGCGTTTGGTAGAATAGCGAAGAATAAAAGGATACCAAAGAAAATGAAAATGGCGGTACACAATTGTATTTTGTTGCCGACCCTGATGTATGGAAGCGAGTCATGGACGTTGAATGAAAGAGAAGTAAATAAGGTATGCACCGTAGAAATGGCCCATCTGAGAAGTATGACAGGAAAAACACTGAAAGATAGAGTGAGAAACGAATGGGTTCTAAATGAATGCGGAGTAAAAGAAAGCGTGAAAGTGAAAGTTCAAAGAAGTGTGATGCGATGGTTTGGACATATTGAAAGGATGAATGAAGACCGACTGACAAAAAGAGTGTATAAAGGGAATGTAACAGGTAAGCGTGGAAGGGGAAGACCTAGGAAACAATGGATTGATCAGATAAATGAGATTGCGAATGAATGGAATCTACAGAGTGGAAACAAGAGAAGAGCATGCATGAAAAGAGTGATGAAATTAGATGAGATGAAAGAAGTATGCAAGGACAGAGTCAAGTGGAGGCACTTGTGTGGAGGTACTGGCCACCCCTAGAGGAAAGGCGGCAGGATACAAGACAAGACAAGACAAAATAATTATGTACCCTGTAGACCAGAAATCCACTGAAAATCATGACAAGAATGTAAAGTAATTGTGAAATATAGGAAGAGCGCCCTTCAAGTTTTTTTAAACCTTTGTGTGTAGTTAGGCAAATAAATAAAAATATATTTTCAAGTTTCAAAAGCTTTAATATTTCTTTACAAATTAGATTACCTTCAGACACAGATGCACGCCATTGAGTTCTCCATTAGTTTTTCTTTGAAACAAGGTTTCAGATTTTATACCAAAAATAAACTTGCGCGATGTATCTACTTATTGTGTATATCAAATTATATTATAAACATAACTGTTGGTGAGTACAATGTTACATTATTAATTTAATCTGTATTACATTTGAAATAAGTTGTATTATTTGATATTGTTTAGTTTTTTCCAGAATATATAATTAAAAGTACAAACGTTTTCTTTATTTTCGGCTCTTGTTGTTTGTAGAGAAAGTCTACTTCCTGGTTCTGCGGGTGTGAATATAAATGAATGGCTATTTTTCTTTTTTACAAATATGTTGAGCTCTCATCACATGTAAATATTTGTTGATCGCCAACATGCAGAATCTCTCTAGATTGCTAGGCTGAAAAAAACTGAGTGAAGTACAAAAACCACCATTAGGACAAGTAGAGGTTGAATAAAAAAACATTTCCAACTATTTCACATATTTATTTCATGAAAAGTCACTAATCATACAAAATATCTTTAAAAATAAATAGAGAATTTAATAAATTTGGCATTGAAATTATCAAAGAAAAAATGACAATACATAATATGTGGAATCTGTCACCAAGGATGACATGCTTGTACACATTCAATTGTATAAAAATCTTAAACAAAAGTAAACTTATGTTAAGGTACTAGATCATTGGGAGAATATGGAAATTGTGCATAATAATAATAAAATGGTAAATATATTCAATTTTTACAATCAACTAAATCTAAACAAGTCATAATGGATCTAATAAATGTATTTGGAATATATTTTATCAATAATTAATATCAACGCGTCAAATCAGACCATGAGTTTATGCAGTTAGAGGGGATGATGTGAAACTTTATAATACTATTATTATTATAATACTGTAACATTTATAATTTAGCTTTTATTCAAGAGATACATTGAACTACCTACATGAAAAAGCCTATTGACAAAGAAAATTACTTAATAGTAATGAAATTGTAGAATATCTAACGAATATGTGGGCTGATTAAATGTTTAGTGTTGTGGAAATGACAAATCTTTATGAATATAGATTGTTCCAACAATATTCATAATACTGAAGAGAAGTCATTATTTTATTTTATGGGTTTGTGTTAAATGGCACATAAAGGATACAGGAATTTTAGAGTTTCTTTGAATAAATTTGAAGTAACGGAATGGTATTCTCTTTTCACTTTTTTCAACAGCAACGTATGAAAGTTAGTGATGTGTATGAGGAGGTTTGATATAAAATGTGATGAATTTCTACATTTACATTGGAAGTAGGCAAACTACCTACACACAACGAGGGTGGAGAAGTTCTAACAAACAGTTTTTACCTAGCAGCTATTCATTGGTTTTTTTTACAAATGGTTGAATCACACACGTAATTGTAAGTACAAAAAATACAAATGGAATATAACTTTTATGGAATTCATTCGCTAAATGTCTTAAGTAAATTATAATCTTCAAGCCTGCGGGTAAAGTTAAAAAGAGATGAAACAATTTTCATACAACTTTGTTAATTGTGATACCTATATTTCAATGAACCAATTCTACCTAACTATCAAAATATAGCTTTGACACTCAAAGAAAATTTGAATTCCATTCATCGTCCAATGCTTTTGATTAAAAATCAAAATTATGAAGAAATAAATGCCATCAATAAAGAACTTAATTCATGCCGTTTGTATCAAGGCTCTCCAATATGCTTCTCTTCCACATTTTATTTTTGATACAAGGAAATTATCACTTTTGCCCTAAGTATGTGGCTTTGAAAGAGGTGTGTAATTTCAAATGCTTCAAAAATAAGACACATACCTACTTTATTTTGGTGTTTTCTGCATGCAACATATACACAGTATGTATGTGTTGTATGCATTACAATGGAGCCAGAATAAAGTTTATAATTTCAAAGTTTTCTTGGTGGATCAGACATCGGGTCTAGGCGGCTACAGTCCTTAGTACGCAATATGGGCCTCCACAGCTTAAACTGAACGAGATAAAAATCAGAACTTCTTGTAAAACGACACCTTTGATCAACGTGAAGTTAATTGTTTTGAAGAGAAATAATAATAAGTATTCTTGATGGTCTTTACGTCATCACAGCCCCCTCGTTCAGCTGTGATCACGTTCAGTTTGAGCCATGTGGATCCATAATAAAATATCAATCAGCTTTTTTCCTAACAATCTGGTAGTCTGACGTCAGAATCAACCTCTTGGTTTATTTATACAGACTGCATTTTCAAAGAGTCCAGGTATTTCTTTCAATCAAAAAGAAGAAGAGAAGCGTGAGAGAGTGTGTTGGTTGGTGAGGAGCGCTAGTTGACGGTGTTGCTCCTGCCGATGGCGTACTTTCACTTCTTCTTGCTCTTGCCGAGGGTGAGGGTGTGGCTGGGCTGCGTCATCTGCTGCTTGCGCCGGTTGAACTCTATCAGATCGTCCTCCAGCTTCTTGCGGATGTCCTCCAGCTTCTTCTTCTCCTCCGTGTGGTCCTTCTTCAGCTTGTCAAACTTCAGGTGGAGCTGAAATGTGAAATGAAAATAACATAAAATGTTTTTGTACACAATGAAATTGAGACAATTTTATCAGCCACAAGTTGAAATGGTATCACAGTAATAATGTGAAAACAATAAATTAACTAAGGTCATACGGTGTTATTCTTAGACATTTTCGTCACCCGTTGAGCCCACGTTTTGCTTAATTTTGATTCTTGAACAAAGGACTTAGGTTTGCGTCTCGAGCTCAATGCCCGCCCAAATCTAACCTCCAAATGTATGCGGACTTAGTCGGACACAAATCTGGCTCAGAGATGGTTTAAATGGCAGACGATTTTGACAACTGTCGTATTTAATATTAAATCGTATATATTTGCTTTATTACTATATTGTTTTGAGATTTATTGTTGTCATTTTGGTCAAATTGCCAGAATTTAGCACCTTTTTGCTAATCAATAGCTTTGTGGCGCACACACAAAATTAAAAAGCAAAAGAAATCATTTGAAAGATTCACGGCTCACGGCAAATTTCTTAATATGCCTACATTATCAAAACTGAAGTTAGGAGATTGTTCAAAATACATGGAGAGGATATTCAACACTCTACTAACACATATTCGACACATCAACACATCTGTGACACTTAACCTTTCTGAAATAAATTTTTAGAAGCATCTTGGCCGACATGATTTGGCATGGAAGCATCTTGGCCGACAGTTGTCCCGGCGCATCCGAATGCGACGGACGTTTGACGCGTGCTCCCAGCACGACAAAGCGCTCTCTCACAATTTAAAAATCCTTAAAAAATCGATCCTCAAAAAAACTGTCAACTTGCCGGGTTAACATAATCGACACATCGCTTTTTACGGGTGTTGACAACAATATTGTAATCCTACATAAGTGCTCCTAAGTGTGAAAGTTTTAGCAAAATTCTCAAATTGTCACTCTTCAATCTGTCATTCTCAAGTGTTGTTGAGACGTGTCTGTCAAACTAGGGCTGTTAATGTGTCATCTGAGTGCTTATTGTAACTTTTCAATTACAAAAAACCGATATCTCTCCATGTTTTAAGCTCACTTAGTCAGAAAAAACGAAATAAACTTACTTTAGAAGTATTATTTTCTGTTTGTGACACGCCGCCATCTTGTGACACGTGTGATTCAACAAGAGCAAGCACTCGTGGCTTCATCTACCAATCAGAGCTCAGACGCCATGCCAAATTAATCATCACCGGAAACCAATAATTGTTAAACTGTTTTTCAAACCATTCCTATAATACATAGTGCTTTTACCATTGTGCTTGCGTTTCCTAAATCATTTGAATTATCAACAGTGTGTGTGACCGTTGTGTTTTCAAATATTTTTTCATAATTCACATTGTCTGTGACCGTTGGTTTCTCTGTGACTCTAAAATTACCTACAAGTGAATCACGGCCTGCGCTGACGTAGCTCGCGTCACCAGCCAATCAGAGCTCAGCCGCCATCTCACTTCCTAAAAACCGGATGCTACTTTTGCTTACGAACTTCACATCTGATAATATATTACTATAATGGCAACAAGTATCATAAACCAGGATATTTCTTACACCAAAAAGGAACTCATGAAACTACGTGAGACAGCACTTTCTTATATTGCCACTCCAGAGTTCTTTCAGAAACTCAAAAAATGGAGCATAGGAAAAGGGGAAGAAAAGAATAAAAAGACAACTAGAGCTCGAGGCAGACGTGGTGGCAGACTAACAAAAGAACGTCTGGCAAATGATGATCAAAGAAAAGAACACATATCACCAAAACGTACCTGCGTGAATCAACGACACAAGAAGCAACAAGAGAAACTGATAAAGATAGCGGCGTGGAACTGTCGTTCCCTCAATAACAAGGTAGACGACATTAACGATATTTTCCAGGACGAGTCTCTCGATGTGCTAGCTCTATCAGAAACATGGCACGAGGATTACAACTCCGCCTCTCTGAAATCACTCAGAGCCTTGGGATACTCTTTGGTCGAGGTAGCAAGAAAACACAAAAAATCACGAACACAAGACACATGCAACTGGGTAAACCATGGAGGAGTCGCAGTAATCGTAAGTCCTGGGCTAAGAATAACTAAACTCTCCACTGGTCACGACTTCAGGCATTTCGAACATCTGAGCTGTCGCATTCTGTCTGGAAGCAAAGCCATCACCTTAATAAACGTATATAGACCAGGATCCCAAAATATCACCTCTGGTTTCTTTGACGATCTACAGATTCTTTTTGAGTGGATCTCCATACGAACGGAGAAAATAATTATCACCGGAGACTTTAATATACGTATGGACCGACCTGGAGACACCAACACAATGAAACTAAAAAGCCTTCTATCAGACTTTGGATGTCATCAATGGATAACTAGTCCCACTCACAGCGCAGGTGGTCTTCTTGACCTTATCATAACCCGTGAGGATGACATGCCGAACACGGTAATGGTCTGCGACAAAGGTCTCTCAGATCACAACTTAGTCACAATGGAAGTAAACATAAGCAAACCAATGAGTTCCTACACCACATCATCCTCTCGAGCCTGGCGGCTGGCTGACCTAGAAAAGTTTCGTGCGGACCTGTCAGTTCAGATCTCTTCTGTGGAGGAACTCCTGACCCACAAAACCTGTGATGAACTTATGACATTTTACAACGACACACTCACAGCTCTGGCCGATAAACACGCGCCCATTACAACTAAAACTAGACTGATTAGAGTCTCAGCTGACTGGTTCGATGAAGAATGCAGGAACATGAAGAAAACTCTGAGGAAAGCTGAACGACAAAATAAAAAACTGTTGACAAATGCATCTAAAGAGCAATGGTTATCGGCACTTAAGAGCTACAGAAGCACAATTAAAGAAAAAAAGTCACACTACTGGCTTAATAAAATTGATGAGACTAAGGGCAACCCTCGACAACTGTGGAAGTCACTTAACCATCTAACTGGCAATAACAGCACGAAAACAGACACTGTATCCTCTGTAACAGCAAAGGAACTCTCAAACTTCTTTGAAGAAAAGATTTCCAAAATCAGAGAAATTTCCGACACTGCTACAGAACCAGAAATGACTGAATACAACACTTCATCGTTAGAGACTCTTGCTGACACATCGTCTGCCGAAGTCACTAAATGGATAATAGCTGCACCCAACAAGTACAGTCAACTTGATCCCATTCCCACGTGGCTAGTGAAAAGTTGCAGAGATGAACTTGCCCCCCTCATTGCTGTTATCTTTAACAAATCCCTGAGACATGGAACTATGCCAAAACTACTCAAGCTAGCTGAAATTACTCCCATTCTCAAAAAAGCCCAGCAAGATCCAGAAGATAAGGCAAACTACCGACCGATCTCAAACCTACCTCTTCTAGGTAAAATTCTTGAGAGGATTGTCGCAGCACGGCTCACACTTTACCTAAAGGGAAACAACCTGTTTGCTAAGCACCAATCAGCGTATAGAGAGGCTCACTCAACAGAAACAGGCCTGCTGAGGCTAGTGTCAGATTTGACCATTGCAATAGAGCAGGGAAATATAGCCATTCTCGCACTCTTGGACATGAGCGCTGCTTTTGATACCGTGGATCACAGCATTCTGCTCCAGAAATTGGAACTCACACTGGGTATACGAAACAAGGCGCTGAGCTGGTTGAAATCGTATCTCTCGGACAGAAAACAAGTCATTAAGCTCAGCAACACTCTCACAACGCAGTCAACAGTAACCTCAGGGGTACCGCAGGGATCCGTACTCGGGCCTCTTCTTTTTACGTTGTACACGAGGGAGCTTGAAAGCGTCATTCACAAACGGGGATTGAAAGCACATATATACGCAGATGATTGCCAAATCTTTTCAGACTGCAAACCATCAGATGTTGACTACTTAAAATCAACGGTGGCGGAATGCGTCGCAGATGTAAACATTTGGATGCGATCACATCGTCTGATGCTCAACCCCAACAAAACGGAGATTATGTGGTTAACCACGGCCAGAAGAGCATACCTAATAGATCATTCTCCAGTAACAATCTCTGGCGCTAACATTGTTCCATCCAGCGATGTAAGATTGCTAGGAGTCCATCTAGACAGCTCCCTTTGCCTGGACAAACAAATTAGCAGTACTGTCAGCTCTGGCTTTTATGGTCTCAGGCAGCTGAAACAAGCAAGAAATTGCGTACCACCTGACGCCATGAAGGCGCTGATAAATGCCTTCGTCATCTCCAAGGTAGACTACTGCAACGGTATCTATGCTGCACAACCAAAATGCCAGCTAAACAGATTACAGTCTGTAATGAACGCCAGCGCCCGCCTGATTTATGGTCAGAGCAAGTACTGCCACATTACTCCACTCCTGCAGAAGCTTCACTGGTTGAGGATCCCAGAAAGGATTAAATTTAAGCTGGGCCTCACGGTACACAAAGCGCTGCATGGAGTGGCGCCAGAGTACTTGCAGGAGCTTATACTACCGAGGAGTCTGAGCGAGAGGGGGCTCACTCTGCGATCTGCCGACAGTGCTCTTACATCTGTCAGCACTCAACACAGAAAAAGATGTACAGTGTTCGGAGACCGCGCTTTCGCCGTTGCGGGACCGTCCACTTGGAACCAGCTGCCTCCTGAAGTGCGTGCCAAGGAAGGGATCGAGAGCTTCAAGAAGGGAATGAAGACTCATTTCTTCACCGCCGCGTCAAGCCTGAAAGCGCCCTTGCAGTGACAGCAGTCACGAAACGGCGCTATACAAATCATCATCATCATCATCATCAATGATTTGTTTACTCACAGAACACGGTCGCCATTGCATATGACTTCAGACAAGTCCGCGGCCATATTTATGTGCGGCAATCCTTAACGCAAAATTCCCTACATAGTATTTATTTTTTCTGATCCACAAAAAATATAGGGATTAATTTGGCTAATCACTTGTTTTTATTGTAAATTGCATAACATATTTATAAATTGATTATTTACTTTTATTTATCATCTTTTTGTTCGTTATTGTCAATGGTTATTGTTTTAATAATTATTTATATACCACTGAAAATTCCCTATTTTTAAAATATTATTTATAAAGTGACATCTCTAGAACAGTTTTTTTTTTAAATACGGCATTGAACAGACGTAATTTCAGCCATTCAAATTTGGTCGCAGGCTCAACTGTTCCTAGGTTATACCATGAACGGAATCAATATGTCAAATTTAGTCTGGTCCGACTTTGTACCCAGACTAAATAGTCGCCAGATAAGCCGACGGCGAAATATGACAAGTAAGAATAGCACCGTTTGAGTACTTGATATACTATTTGAATAACACTTATTTTTGACAGCTTTGAAAATGACATCATAATAACTCTGTTTTCACATCATTCAACCAAAATAGACTCTCTACAAATTTAAGTTCAGATTTTTTTCTCGGAGGGCAACGACCCTTCTTATATGAGACAACAGTCCTTAGCAACCAATAGCCATTTGCTTAAAAACCCGGCCATGTGCCGTAGCAATTTAGCCTATGTGGGGACCTCTTTGTAACACATAAACATGATCCTACATCACACACAAAAAGGATGAAAGGATGGATGTCCAGAGACATTTCGCTGCCTTAGTTCTTGTTTATCGTAAACGCCATTGAGAAAATTTTACATGAGCAATGTTTGCATGTGTACTGGACCAATGTGTCTTATGAAAACAAGAAATTTATTTTAAAAATATATAAAAGAACTCTCACATTATCGTGTTTTACGGTTTTTCTTAGCTCAGATTGTGTAGAATTTGATTCTTAAGACAAATGCATGGAAAAGTCATATTTGACAAGATTGGCGTATACGGTAAACAAGAACTGGGGGAGCGATTTGGTGAGGCCACTCTTATTGACGATGACATTGTCATGAATAGTGTAATTGTTCCAAACAAAAATTCTGAAAATAGCACTGGAAAGAAGCAATGCATCATGGATCATTTGATCAGCAAGTGCTCACCTCCTTCTCGGCCTCCTTGAGCTCCGTCTCCTTCTCCTTGACCCGCAGCACAAACATCTGCCGCATCTCGTCTTCCTTCTGCTGCAGCTCCTGCAGGTGGTTGCTCCTCTTCTGCTCAAATGTCTGCTGGAAGCTCACCTGAAAACGAATACAGTAATCGGTAATTTATCACATCACTCTTTAACGTCACATAAAATGTAGTTTAATATTGAAAAAAAGAAAAACAAGACTTAGATATAGTGAACACTGACAGTGCTATTCACAAAACAATTTGATCCATAGCTGATCTATGAATCATCAAATCACTATATTCACGACTTTGCTGTTTGAGAATAACACCGTAAGACTACATATGACCTATTGGGGAGAAGCTAGACAGGACAAAGGACTGCCAATTGAAAGTCTTTTGAATGATCATAGCCACTTCCGAAATGAACATAAAAATAAAAACAAATGTGAAATGAACATGGTGAGATTAAGCAGATCCAGGAAGTGGTTTTGGACAGACCATGTCTCCAGAATGAGCTGTAAAACTCGCCCACATTGTAGTCGTGTACCATGTGCAAAGGCCTCCATAGCGCACTAATTGCTTTTCATTTATGTAAGTGGGGGCTTAAGGTAGTTGTTAGTAGCAGGATAGATGAATACGAGGATTAGTCTATGGATCTTATAGTCTGGATGAAAAATGATCAAAGTTCCAGCAGTGAAACTGGGAATGCTTGCACTTAGGAGATAAATCCAAAATACACATTTATTTATTCGAAAAGAATTGATTAACCCCTCAAGCGCCGGAACGCGGATCCGCGCTCATAGTACTATATGCGATTTTTTTCATTTTTCTTTAGTTTTTACACAGCAATAAGATCGAAAATCACATGAAGTACTGCTATTGGGTAGAACCATCCACCAATAAATTCAAAGCATTCATTTTTGTTTGTAGGTATTTAAAATATAATATTTAAGTTGACCTTGAAAACCGACTGTTGAAAAAGCCGAATTCCACAATTTGTTGACATAAGAACACTAACACACTAAATTTTTTTTTTGTGTAAATAAAAAGGGTCATTAACTTCTATTTTTTGCGATGTACCTATTGGGATTTCGTGCCTACCCATACTAATGAGGTACTCGTATATCTATTTTTAGAAACTCGATTTTTTTTCCACAATCTAAATTATGATGGAGCATAATAATAATTCCACAAAAGTCTTTTTTTTTTGGTACTAAAAGCACTAAAAAAACTTTATTTCATTGTATTTTTATAAAAAAAAAACCCACAGGAGATATGTTTTGTATCTTTGGAGATATTTAATATAAAAAACCACGAGTTGGGTGTCTGAATTAGGCAGAAAATCGCTGGCGCTCCAGGAGTTAAGTAATATACCTATTTAAAAAATACAATTTCTTTTTTTTTGAAAATTGAAATGGATAAAGTGATAAAAAATGTAGTTGCATACAGGTTTGTTGTCGGAGTCCACATCGGAGAAGCCCATCTGCTGCAGGCGCTTCTTGCGGTAGAGCTCGTAGTGGCGCGCGTGCGTTTTCTCCCGCATGTCCTCCATGTTGGTACGGATCAGCATCTCGCGCAGCTTCACAAAGTCACAGTGGGACTCATTCTCCACTGGAACACAAAACAACAGGAATACAAACAAACAACAATGAATTACAATGAATTTCCATAAGGCTTGTGAAATATCAAACACTAACATTTTTACTGGAATTTAGAAGCAATGGTGAGACATAATGCCCTAATTAATCAAAATGGCACATTATTAACCCTTCAACTGCAAGTGACACGCATGGGCGGTAAGTGTAAACTTGCACACAGTGCGACTGTCAATCATAGACGTCATCCAACTTTGAACTCATCCCTGACATGTGTTCAAGAATCAAAAAGTCTGCAAGTGAAAATATGTGCTAGACCTTTGCAATTTTTATTCTTGAATTACTAATAAAAATATTCCCTACTGGGGGTATTCATATAGCCAGAATATTCAGAAGCCAAACGGTTAAGAAGAGTTCAAAATATATTTAGTACTCATAATGCGAAGCTTGTAAGCTTATAGAAGTCGCTGATAAAAGTCAAACTGATGAATATTGTATTGATTGTCTATGGAAGGTATATCTGCACAACAGAAAATGCTTTAACCTCTAGGTACTGGAACGCAGATCCGCCCTCATAGCAACGTTTGCAATTTTTTTTCTAAGCACACTCAGAGCTTTCCTACTTGACAACACTTATGGGGCCGTCCATAAATTACGTCATCGATTTTGGCTGATTTTCGACCCCCCCCCCCACAATCATCCTATAGTCATTATCTAATGAAACCCCCCCCCCCTCTTGCTGTAATAATGGATGAGCTTAATAATTAATAATGTTATATTACTTACATAATATTTTGTAGAAATTGGTATTTACAAGAACGATGTCACTTTTGGTACTCGTTCATCATTTGCCATCATCCGCAGATCAGACTCCCCCCCCCCCCATTAATGCGAATGACGTAATATATGGACAGCCCCTATGTATCTACCTGGCTTACGTGCCCATTCATCATAATACTTTCGGCCTATTTTTAGAACATTTTTTGTTTCATTAACATAATATTAGAAAGTGCAGTACGTAAATAGATTTTTATTTGTATATTTATGTAAAGCACACTTGAAGTGATTTGTCACAATATAGCTCATAAAAAATTGTCGGATAAATAAAATACCTTGCACCGTGCCCCACGGGTATTGCCTGGAGCGGACCATCTTGTTCCCCAGCCGCACAAAGTCAGTGCTACCAACAACGGCAAACGGCACGTGAGAGTTCATGGAGGTGTTGGACTCGGCCACCGTCTCGTCGTCCGTGGGGAAGGCGTAGATCTCCACGCCGTTGCTCTGCAGCTCCGAGATGATCTTGGCCTTGAACTTCTGCAGCTCCGTCTTGGAGATGGTGTCCGCCTTGGCGATGATGGGGATGATGTTCACCTTGGTGTCCAGCTTCTTCATGCAGACCAGGTCAATGGATTTCAGTCCGTGCCCTGTAATGATACAATACAATTCCTTACTGACGATGATAAACAATGCTTTATACTGCCTTTACTCCAGTCATGTGACATCACATATACATCAAATATTTTGAGTCCATTGTGTTGAGATGAGATGTTAGTACCCGTGGGACAGATGAAGTAGAGGCAGACGTGCGTGCGGCTGTCGTGGTAAGTGGCCAGCGAGCGCTTGATCTTCAGCTCCTCCTGCAGGAACGCCTCAAACTGCGCATCTATGTAGTCCACCACGGCCTTGAAGCTGTCGTCCTTGTTGATCTGGTCTCCGTAGCCCACCGTGTCACAGATGGTCAGCTGGAAAATGTCACCCACAACTGTTAGGCATACGTTCAATACAGAGACTCCAGTTGAAAATCTGATATTTTTTCTGTTTATCTGCAATACTTTGCTTTCTTTATCCAATGTATTTCAACTAATATGATTGGGAATCTGTTTTGTTGTAAGCTAAGGCCATATATTCAGCACAAATGACATTAAAGAAAACATTGTGACGTCATCCAGTTGGGTTACTATGGAAAAAGGTAAACAATACTTTCTCATTGGTTGCTAAGGACCCTAATCATCTAGACATTGTCATCCCACCCAAAGACATTTGATAGATGGAACTTTATTAAATCTCTATAACATACACATTTAATTTTTTATTATGAAAAATTGACAAGATTCATACATTAAATAATGGTTCACTTTACCAATGTCACCCCTGTTTCAGAGAAGGTCGGCAAGAGTTGCAGGGTGTATGTCCATTTGAGATTTGGTTTTTACAAGCGCGAACTTGTACGTGTTTGCTTGTGAGAATGCATATAACGTGAATCCCCAATCAGTGGTGTGACTGTCTTACAAGATAAAAAGCTAAGCATGCGTTCACTTTGCCAATGTCACCCCTGTTTCAGGGAATGTCGGCAAGAGTTGCAGGGCTTATGTTCATTTGAGGTTTGGATTTTATTTGTAAGTACACAATCAGCATTTGTAAGCGCGAACTACACGTGTTTGTTTGTGGGCATACATCTGAGAGCTTTGAATGAATATATCCTTGCAACTTAGATTATAGATGCGTACCCTTAGAAATGAAAAAAATAATATTTTTGCGTAGATTAGACACTAATCGTCATTCATCTTTTTAAAATTTCCCCCATCAACATTCGTGCTACTGCCATCTGTGAGTGGCAGTGGGATATTATTATTAGTTATTGACAAACGAAACTATGTTATTCGAACGTGATTGAGAGACCTGTCTTTGTTTAACATATTATGAAAAAAAGCTTGGCCTTTGCAAGCTTGTATGAAGATAGTTGGTTAAGCTCTTTTTAATTCTAAAGGCACACGTCATTCATTCACAGATTGTACTTGGAGTACGCGTAATAACAATGTCATATAAGCTAAGATTTTCGTCCATTAAATTTTACGATTCCAGACTGAAGCTGTTTACAGATTTATGAATGACTTATTGTGTTTTGAAAATACTGTCGCGTCAGGTGCATTTTATTCAAATATCAGAATAATTAACTTTTTCCTTGTTTGCGATCGAGAATCCACTTTTTTTAGTATACAATGAATTCCTGTGAAAATATAGTTGTACCTTGTAAGGATTTTAAGTATGTAAAGATTTATTGATTAAATCCAAAATCTAAGTCTGAAGAGATTAAGAAACACCGAGGAAAGAAGCAAAGGGGTAAGATTTATTATGTCTGATTTAATGCAACTTTAATTATCCAGCATGCGCATGGCAAAAACCGTAGGCACGCCACTGTCCCCAATGTTACATATGTTTGCAGCTTGGATTAGATTAGATAGTTAGAGTGATGTATGATTCCGCTGTCACCTTTAGCCTCACGCTGCTCTCCTGCAGCTCGTAGGTGTGCGCCTTCAGCTTCACCGTGGGCAGGGAGTGCGGGCTGGGCGTGGACTCAAAGCTGGTGTTGAACAATGAGTCCATCAGGGTGGACTTGCCCAGACCAGTCTCCCCTGGAAACATAAACAACAAACATAATAGGTAAGCCTATTTTTTCATTATGTTAGTTGGTAAAACTGCATCTGATTGCCAATGATTTCTGTTCATGTTTCCCCCTTTCTAACCCTTCCAGTTTCGGTCCAGTGTCAGTCTGGATAGTCGCAAAACGTATGGGATTGTCGGACAAACCAAGCTGAATTGTGTGAAAGCTTACATACTTCCCCATAGACTATGTGACTTTCAGTGTTTACCACATTCATAAGGCTAAATGTTTATACTTAGGCTACAATACCAAATCAAAACAAAGAAATTGTCTGTTTGCTGATACAAATGTATAAATAAGAAATACGTAATTAAGAATGTTGGAAAATAATTGATTGTTTACATTACAAGAAAGAGAATGTGACATGCCCATACAAATAAAGAGAAAATAATGTACCTAGTTGCGGGTGATGCAAGCTGAGATTATGCACAAATCTTGTTTTACCGCAATCCCATTAGGAAAGTGGCCATTAATGAAAGATATTAGTGACAATGGAATGCCGAACTAATAATTAATTATACTACCTACCCAATGGCGTTTAGGACTTCAAGAATAATGAAATGTGTCATTTTCGACATTATACTCACCAATGCAGAGAATATTGAAAACGAATCCATTTTGCACACTTTTGTTGACCAATTGATCGGGAAGACTGTCAAATCCTACATGACCCGACAGTTTCAAGTTGCGGATATTGTGCTCGATCTGAAAGGAAATAATGACGGTTACTGGTGGATACAGTTAGGACGAAAAAAAATGGGTTATCATTGCGTCGGAATGCAAAGAATAACTGTAATATATGATAGAAAAGGTTTGATATCTGCAGTTCGTGACAGGAATGGAAAGTGACTCAGGTCAAGTCAGCTTTCTTACTCATTTGTCAACGGGGAAATTAGCGAGAAAGACGAAGACAGATGATAATGTCTACGATGGTATTCTACCGAACAACGCCCTGTCTTCCACGTCATTTTTAGGTCTTAAATATCCCAAACATTAAAGAAATATATGTTGGAAACAGATGATCAATGTTTGGAGTCTAAGAAGAGATATTTTAAAGAGTTTATTTGCACGTATTTACATGAATAATTAGTGAAAATTATCACTCACCCGAGAAACGTCTACATCGACGGCCGCCATGTTGAATAACAAACAAACCGGCAACCTGCCGTCACTAAACTCTGTGTATTTTTTCCAGGCGAAATGTCACTTCATAAGGTTGGCAGTCCGGATCGAATCGCAATGCATTATTTCAACATGGCAGATTGCGGTAGTGGTGTGTTATCAAGTGTGTCGATAAAATAATGTTTTCATGAGTTTCGGTGACAAAAAGTGCAAAATTCTTGTGTGACCGAGTGAATTGTGACTGCCGCTATCATGGCGGACCTCAAAGTGCCCCCGTTCAGTGACATAAAACGGCCTGAGGAGGTTGTGAGGATGCCAATGAACGATAGCCTGAAATTCGCAGTTCTTATCGGCCTGATTGAAGTCGGCCAGGTGACCAACAGGGAGGTGGTGAACACCGTGCTTCACTTGGTGAGTCCTTGTCCATCTTATCTCCGTGCGAGGGTGTCCGCCTTATCGATCTGTTGTGAACGCGTTAATATCTACGGACGAGACAACGTTTGACAGTTGTCTTCCGCGGAACGTCTCTCCGTGATAATTCCTCTGCAGGGGGATCCCTGGCCTGCCTGAGCCAGCCACGTTCTCTGCACTCACCGTGCTATTTACCCGGCTCACTTATCAGTTGTTATCTCTCGTGAGACGTGTACAGCAGAACGTTTAAAAATGTCATTAAAGATCGTCACGCACAGGTGTATATTTTTATTATTATGTTTATGCTGCGAAATTTCACTTTCAGCGGATAGAACCGGTTGCCCAAACAACAGGTTTTGATTTTATTTATTTATATTGATCCAATACGATTCAGAGCGGATTCCAGTTGGTGACAGCTCGCCTGTGCCTGCACGTAGTCCTGCCCCCCGTGTGGTGACAGGCAGATGCGACAATAACATCCTACCGACGCACACTTTCATTCACTTTTCCTTTCGTTTACTATCTGGAGGCGATCCCTTATTAGCAGGGCCACGCACACGATCTCGATATGAAATAATTACAAATGTACATCCAACATTAAAATATTTTACCTTTTCTGGAAATATTTCCACATTGTTCATTATGTCAGGTGCAATACCTGCCTGTAAATAAATCACGCGGTTGTGTATTATTATTGTTACGTAATTAGTTTTTATCTACCCATATTTTGTACCTATATATGTGAGTAAAAAAAATCTTGGGCAAAGAAAAAAAATTCGAAAGCCATAAATGATGTAAAAAAAAGTACAAAATACCGAGCGACTATATATTTAATGTATGAATTAAATATATTTGTTTTTTAATTATTGTTTATTAAAAACTATGGATAGTTTTTTTTACTGCAGTTTTTTTATTACATCATCTTGTAAACATCATTTAATTAAGTATGGGGGGAAATCACTCAGATTTGTCAATCTGGTGAAATGTGCTATTTATCTGCATGTGTAGAGCAGTGTTTGTTATGAACATCGATATAAATAAAATAAAATTTAATTTAGATCGATGGTTATGAATTATTGTTCTGAATATTTTTTTAAGAGCGGTAAAAATCTAGGGAGATACGAAATGGAATTTGAAAATATACGTACAAGTAAAGTATATTTTTATGTATTTTGTATGGTTCGTGTATAAACACTGTGAAAAATCATATTTGATCTCTACTAAATTTTAAAGAACCAAAACAATTTTAATAAAACAATGTTTTATTTTCACTTGATTTATTAATTTATATATTTTTTTTATGAAATTTCTGTTGGCCATATACCTATATCTTCAATTTTAAGTGGATTATTTTTTTACGTGATGGCAAAAATTAACTCGGTAAGCGGATCAACTTATCCAAAGGATGAATTTAAACTAGAACGACGCGACGGTCGTGCGGCGTATTAAAAATTACTTCATAATGAATTAAACTGTTAGAATATTTGACGAACCGTTACATGAGAACTAACATTATTCTCGACGTTTTACTGGTGTCTTAGCCAACGTCATCAGGAGGCAACCTCTCTGCGCAACGATCAAGGGTGAACATTTTGAACAAGGGTGAAGTTTAACCTTGATCGTCGCGCAGCAAGAGTACCTCTCAAAGATGTTGGGGCGCCATCGAAACGTCAAGAAAAATGTAAGTTCTAATTGTGAAAAATCAAAGATGGCCAGCAGCATATAAACAGGAAAGCCATGGGAAACCGCGTGATGAAAGGATTTAGTAACAATCATTAAAAAACAAGAGTTTTTTATCGCGATCTGAGATAGAGATGGCACCGAAAAAAGAAGATTTGTACTCTCGATGTTCCTTGTTCCTAGTTAGGTGTTTCTTGACTCATAGGTTGGTATGAGGCTGACCCCCATGCTGTAAAAACTTGGTTCACTTTTGTTAGGTGTAAGTTGGAATAACGGTCGTTTGACATATTTTTATAACATAAAACGGGTTTTCTAATACCCGAATATTTTTTAAAAATGTGTATTATTTATAATTGTAAATATTGGTTCACTTTTGTCAATGCCACCCCGGATTTCAGGTAGGTAAATGCGGCAGGAGGTAGGTACAAAGTTTATTTTCACGTGAGGTTTGGTTTATTGTGTTTACTTACACATGCAGCATGTGTAAGCGCGAACTTATATGTGCCTCCTCATGGGCATGCATTAAATATCACCCTTAAATTTCCATATACATTTGCACCTTACATTCTCTACCTAAATGTATTTAAAAATCTGTTGAATGTAAATTATACTTCATGATGAATTGTATGGTATGCATTTTTACAGGGCTTGTATTAACCACGCTTTGCACCTGCCAATATTGATTTTGTATGGAATGCAGTGCCACTCTGGACTACTGCCACATTCATTCTCGAATGTATATTTTTTTAATGGAAATAAATAATCGATAGTTTTAATGTGCGCATAAGTGCCGCTCAAGGTTTGTGTTGATAACTATTTATTTCCACATGAAATACAGTCACTAAGTAAGAAATCTATTTTTTTACGGTCATCGCAGTATTTCACTTACAAATGAGTCGAATTGAACCAAAGGTGGTAATTTAGGTTTTTTTTTTTGGAAAATCAGAAAAAGATACGGAAACACGGAAAAAGATTTATTTATATTTGTCTTCTTTTTGAGAAGAATCCCACATTGTCGCCGTTGATATTCACGAATCAAATATGTATTGTTAACTTTGGGTAATATTTAATTTAACTTTTTTTCGCCGTTTACGTTTTGTAAAATAAAATAAAGTATAGTATCTTTGCAACTTAGATTAGATTACATTAAATAGTATAGAATTGATCCTTGACTTATATGTAGGTTGGTGTAAGATGGACCATACTGTAAAAATGAATCACTTTGCCGAAGTGGCCCCTATTTTACGGTCACAGTTTATTTTTTTCAACGTATTTTTTACATGAGCTTGTTAACCTGACACGTAAAATTTAAATTCATGCATTACCAATTCTATGTAGGTCGGTATGAGGCTAACACCCTTAATATAAAAATTTATTCACTTTGCCGGTCACCCCTGTTTCAGTGGACTGGGATAGACTTGCAAAGCTAATAACAATTCTCTCAGGGGCTTTATTATGTAGGTAAACATGCGGCATGTGCACACGTGTTTGCTTGTGGGCATGCGTTTATATGAATCAGAATTGTTGCCGTTTGTATATCTTTGGAGCTAAGATTATTGTTATACTTATGGTATAGGAATGTAAAAATAAAATAAAGTGTTTGTTTTGGTAGGTAGGTATAAAATAAAATGCTGAGTAGGTACTGTGTGTGTAGATATATTATTATAAATGGCAACACCAGTGACTGCAGGGTAAGGAGGTAGTCCGTACATCCCGAGGCGTTATTCAGCTGTTCGCTCCCTAGTAGATCACGTACAGCGTTCACGGGTAGGTATTAACTTTTTTCCTTTTTCTTACAAAAGATAAACAATGGGGAGTTTCGGGGGAGGGTCGGCTCGTACGTCTGATATCGGAGGGTGGGAGGGGGGGGGGGGAGGATTCTTTAATTATCGAGGATTCTAATCTGATAAGGCTTTCGCCACCCTGAAAACTTTACGAGTACCTACCTTCCTCCCAGCAAACCCAGCCTATATATCTGTTGCGTAAAAAATCAGCACTTGAAAAATGTATGACATATTATCCGGTTGTTGTGCGTTATTCTTGTGCGAATCACACCTCAAGAGCCTAGTGCATTCTTGGTAGACATCAGCACAGAATGGGATAAAATATTGTTTTTCTCGGCAGGCAAACGTTACACAGAAATGTGCATGTAGTCCTTAGCGACCTATCTATCTATATTTCTGTTTATAATAATAAATATTCTATAATCTATTATTCTTTCCATATAATACTTCACAAACCAAAGTAATATTTGTTCGAAACACTGGTTTTTTTCACTCGTTTATTTAAAACGGCGTTTCAAAAAACTATAACTTTGGTTTATGAATTAGTATTATATAGAAATAATTAACAATGAATTTACACAGAGTTAATACACAGACCATAAAGAATATAAATATTTTTTGGCTTTTTCTCTCGAAACCCTGCCGTGTGATGACCCTTTTGTGTCTTGATCAATTAATGTGAGGTTCTATTTCGATTGAATTATTGTGTTCACTTTGCTCTTATAGTAAGGACTATCAATTAGTTTATTGAAATTTGGGATGTTTAACCTTGAATGTGTATTAGATGAATAATTAGGGACTGGAAAATAGTGGTGTTATTTTTTAGGAAATTCGCGTTATTTTTTTGTGAAATTCGCGTTATTTTTGATCAAAAACAGGGAAATTCGCGTTATTTTTCATGATAAACGGGGAGATTCGGTGAAATTTTTATGGTTGATTAGATCAAAATAAAGGTTTATATAATTGCAAAACAAAATATATTACTATATTTACAATTTATTATGTAAACAACAATATGCATCTTCAAAAACAATGAATAAACAACATCTGAATCAATACGAGTATCTGCAACCGAAGATGGTGGAAGTACCCACCGAAAACGTTTTTACAATAAAAAATACTCAAGTGATACAAATCCTACAAAACAATGTTTTTTAATTTTAGTTTCTTATTTTTTTATTTTTTTTTAAATAATCCTTTTTTACAAAAATAAACCATTGATTGAAAAAAGTATTAATATTTCAATGACACTCCGAATATCCTGCAAATATCCATTTAAAATGTGTAATTTTTGTGCATTTAGTCTCTAGATGAGGGTTATCTAATTTTCAAGGGATGTTGGCTTTTATGAAAGCCTCAAGTTGTGCTCTTGGCTAATCCAGCAACAGCTTCACTCCTTGAAGTATTTTCCTTCATTGATGTCACGATTCAAGTCTGCTTGGATGATCCAGCACAGTTCTGCTTATCATTATTTTTTTTAATAAAATAGATTTGTGAATAGGAATGCAATTCAACAACCTACTCTGCCTGGCCAGATACAGGTATGAATATCATTAATTAATAGTTAATTATTGTTTATTTTAATGAATTATTCATTTTTAATTACCCAATTACATCTGTTGAACCAGGGTCAAATTTATGGTCAAATGACCCAGGTGGGGATCGAACCCCGCGTCTAGCGTTCTAGCGTGTTTAAACGTTGAAAGAGACCAATTTTCCTGTGCTTTGCACCTTGCAAAGGGTTTTCGCAGGATTTTTTTCTTTCCCACAAAATCGTTGCGTTGCAAAAGCGATACATGACAACTTTTTCGCACGATTTCTACCAAAAGTCCGAAAATTCGCGATATTTGCGTAAAACCTGAAATTTCGCGTTATTCGCGTAAAAACATCAAAATTCGCGAATAAATTCGTTTTATCGCGATCGCGAAATTTTCCAGTCCCTATGAATAATAGATGTAAGTGATGACGCTGTTTCATTTCTTTCAATCATTTACATTCGAGTAATATAAACTCCAGTCTTGATTTTCCACCCTTTGATTTTAAAATACCGTCGGTACAGATTTTCCTTAAAGCTTTTCACAGTTCAATAGCTGTTGGGGTGACTTGGTGACCAAGTATAAATCTTTACGTTTACACTCGACCATAGCGTTAACCAAAAATGTACGTAAAAGGAAATATCGCTTCTAGTGAGCGTTTTAGTTTAGTAAAACATGCCGTTTGAGTTTAAACATGTTTTATACTTAAGCTAGTGATGACTGGGTGATGGCGCATCCAACCCTAGTATAAAATAAATTGCACAGAATCTGTACTCGACTTTCTTGCAAAAATTAACCCACTGTATGACGTATGTATAGCTAGAATCATCTACCAGCTTATGCCGTTTCAATAAAAATATAATATATCAATAATAAATCAATTTTATTCGACCGCGGTGTGTACCTGCATACTCGTACAATATGGATATAGCCATATAAATACTTAAATGAATATAAATATTTGGTTGATTTATTTGTTGAGCACCGTTTTGTGTGAATCACACCTCAAGAGCCCTCTGCGAGGTTGGTCTTCTCTGGAAAATGCGCCAATTACACAAGAAAGATCCTTGACTTATAGGTTGGTATAAAGCTGACCACCCATAGTGTAAAAAATGATTCACTTTGCCAATGCCACCCCTGTTTCAAGGAAGGTCGGCAAGAGTTGTAGGTTTTAAGTTCATTTGAGATTTGGTTTTAATTTTTAAGTACACATTCAGCGTTTTTAAGCGCGAATTTACACGTGTCTGTTTGTGGGCATGCATTTGATATGAGTTTTTCATTTTAATATATCTTTGCAACTCAGATTTTAGAATCTAGAATCTAGATTATTATAGATGGTCATTGAACCCTTTTGTATGCAAACTAGGACTTTGTATGGTGGGTAAACTTTTTAGTTATATTTTGAAATAGTAACGACTGATTATTATTGGTATTTATAAAATTTTAAGAATCGCAGCATTTTATCTAATTTTAACCCTTTGACTACCAAGAAAATTGCTAATACATTTTGTATGGAAAATTTTCACTTTGTATGGCGGCTATACTTCTGATTCACTTTTAGGAAAAAATAATGATGACAATATATAGGTTATTATTATTGTTTTACATTTGTGGTACATTATTTTTTTATTAACCCTCTAACTGCCGAGAATTTTTCCATTATTTTTTTCTTTTATATGGCAACTCCCTAAACCGAGATTATGATAAAGAAATGATTATAATTATTAGATAGCACTATTATATAAATGGATTCACACAAAATTTAAGAAAAATCGTCGGAGCCGTTTTTGAGAAAATCGCATTTTAAATTTTCAGCTCTTCGGAAGCCATCTTGAATTTTCAAAAAAGTAAAAAAAAATGATTCAGAATTAAAGTGATAAGCTTGTTCTTTCTATCAAATCTAAAACAAATTTAAATATCTTGCATTTTAATAGGTTTTTGTAATATTTTCGATTTAAAATTTCAGGTCGTGTAAACGGTGCTTTATATTTGTTTTTTCAAAAAAAATTTTTTGTCAGTTTGTAGAAATTTATGTTGTCCATAATATTGTAGAACATTATATTTTTGTTGATCCCTTAACTTTCGAGAAAATCACAATCGTTTGTTTTTTTCATATGGCAGCCCATAGACACAGATTAGTAAGAGTGTTGCCATAACTAATTTATTAAGTTAAAAATTAATTAGTGGCAACTCTGAAAATTTAAGAAAAATTCTTGGAGCCGTTTTTGAGAAAAGTGCAATTTTATGTTTTTTTTTGTATGGCAGCCATCTTGATTTTTCAAGTTGGTGTAATGCCATGTTATTCATACTTAATATATGTCCAAAAAAGCTGATGTAGCCAAAATTTGGTATCTCTAGGTCTTATACTTTGGAAAGTGACACACACACATACATACATACATACATACATACATACATACATACATACATACATACATACAGACGGACGTTTTTGAAAGATAGTGTTTTTTGGCATGTCCTGCACCAGGACAACTCATTTCCGTGAAAACCTCGAATTTTTTTTTTCACACCAAATCATAACTTTCTTTATAGCCTTCGGCTATAGCAAGAAAGTAATTATAGCCTTCGGCTATAGCAAGAAAGTAAAAATGCGTAAAATCACGTCGTTTGCGTAAATCGAAGAAATGAATTACAACTTAATCACTCTCTAGGAGTGTCGTCGTATATTCCATACATTTTCAATTTACGCAATCGAGGTGAGATTTACGCGATGTCTTACACTCGGCTGTACTGATTGGCATTATTCGGATTATTACATCGATTGTGGGTCGCATCTTGATTTGGCTCATCTCAGCCGCCTTTGTGGATCCGTTTCCGGCGAGACGTCAAAGTGACAGAAGGGTGCTTTTGGCGCGAAACGGAAGCCGGCGGGATTCTGGCGCGGAAATCGACTCGGCGGGTAATCATTATTGCGTGGATGGAGAGTCACTTAGCTGAGCCCATTGCCTTGTAATATCTGTGGACTACAAACTATTTTAACGAAAATATACGCTGTATCCGTGTCGACCTACTTAATTGTAAACCGTCCTTAGTTAGAAAGAGAACAAAGATGTTCGCAATCTGATTTCATTGTAAAAAAAAACTTGGGTGAAGTTACGATGTTCTTCCAGAAAGTTGGCAGTCTTGAAATTCACATCTTCGCGAATGTTGTTGTGCGCAGGCGTTTTCATTGATTTGGTAGGTGATTTTTTCAATTTTGAATGAAAAATGACATTATTATCAAACACAATTGGGTGCCGGGTACACTGGGAAACATAAGGGAAACCTGTTGTGCACAAAAAAAAAAGATGGAGAAAGCAAAAACATAGAGATTCACATGATTATTAATTAATTTTGTGGTCAGGTGCGTTCATAGTGTATAGGCAAATGCATTTCACAATAAATATTTTCTCCCATTCCTGTAAAATAACTCATTCGAAATTGACTGAAGTGCTAACGATGGCTCCAATTGAACTTAAATTTTGAATTTTAAATCTGAACATCAAGCTTAAATGTTTTTTTACCTTATAATTCCTACCTATTAGGCGCATGTGCCTGTATGGAACGTACGCCCCTGTCAATATGGTGTTTGGCAGCTCTGTGGTTGACAAGTGTGTCCCACAGTGTGTTACAGTGCCGTAAGCTAGTTTCGTGTACACCAATATTGTAAGTCAATGCTTGAGCTCCTTCAATACTCCACGCAGAAAACTTGACGTTTTAAACTCAACCAAAACGTTTCAACAAAAATAAGCACAAATTAAAACACCTTCTAGAGTTGCTGTTTAGGCTATCATACATTTTTTGGCCAACAAGTTGAGTTGAAAGGCTTGTGGCGAGCAGTGTCGGTATCCTAAGTAACAAGACATTTTATTGGATGGCTTTGCTTTAGTATTCAGCGTGAGCATCTCTCGCCATTATTTCACCGATGTTTCCCTAAAATCGGTTTTATGGACCATTACTGTAAAACCGCACGCCCCCCCCCCCCAGAGAAATTGTCGAAGCGTTCCGAAGAGCCATTACGATGGCCTGGAGTATCGCATCTCCTAAAGCTCCTTATGCAAGTTTGGCTTGTGGGAATCCGCCTCCCGATGAAAAGTATTCGGTGAGTAGGTCTCGCGGAACGAATCGAAATTCAGCAAATCTTGCAAACAATGATTAAGTTACGTAGAAGTCAACACTTAGAAATCGCTCGACGTATTGAACTCAACTCATGAAGAAAAACTTTATTTTTTCTCTATTGAAAATAAATTTAATGATATAATGGGTCGGGGAAAAAGTTTTTTCGCATTTTATATGAAAATTCAGGTCATTTTTTTCAAAGTTAATTTTTACATTTAATTACAGTACATATGTGCCATTTTGTTCGTAAACTGTCTGCCATCTTGTAGGTAGAGACATGATCCCGTTGCGGTAGACATTTTGGGACTTCTGATGAAAAAACCGCAACAAGTAAGCTCAATATTTGGGTGCCACATGAACTCTCTGAAGGAAACCTAATGAACCGTGTACTCATTTGCGATTCTTTTTTGAGACGTATTGAAACCGAACCGTTTTTGAAGAGATTCTTAACTGGTGATGAAAAGTCGAGCACGTGTGACAAGAATGTGCGAAAAAGGTCGTGGTCAAAGATCGGTCAGGCTTCACAGACTGTGGCAAAACCTGGGTTAACTCGCAATAAGGTGATGCTGTGTCCATGGTGAGATTGGAAGGGCATTGTGCATTATGAGCTTTTACCGCCGGGCAGAACCATCGATTCGGATCTCTACTGCCAACAACTGATAAGATTAAAGCAAGAAGTTGGGAGAAAGCGGCCGGAATTGATTAATAGAAAGGGTTGGACTTTCATCACGATAACGCTAGACCACATACATATCTTTAGCCACTCAGCAAAAATGAAGAGAGTTTGGCTGGGAGGTGTATGCATCCGCTATATAGATTCAGATTTCTACCTGTTTCGGTCTCTTTTTTAGGCAGTGTCAGGTTGACATCAAAAGAGGACTGACAAAACTACTTTTTGCGTTTTTTTGATCAGAAGTCCCAAAATTTCTACAGCAACGGGATCATGTCTCTACCTACAAGATGGCAGATAGTCTATTAACAAAATGGCACATATGTACTGTAATTAAATGTAAATTAACTTTGAAAAAAAATTACCTGAATTTTCATATAAAATGCGAAGAAACTTTTCCCCCAACCTAATATTTACATAATGTTTTGAATGATATTAAATGTGTGTAATAGTTTCGGATCAAGAATCGATTGCGACTTGCGAAACGCGGGGAAAATAAAAATGAATACAAAAGTAATGGTTTTTGTGTGTTATTCCGGCTCTCGCACAACAGTGGCAGTGGGATTTATTATTTTCATTGCTGCCACTAGCGGGGTAGTCAGTTGTACTGCTAGGGGGGGTTAAGGGGTGGTTATCTCACTCTTGGCTAGGGAGGAGGGGACGGGGGTAACGACCCCTCGCCCGCAAAATATTTATTTAACGTGGAAATGGAAAAAAAACGAAACTTTCCCCGCAGAGGAGTTCTCTTCTTGGGTGGAATTTTTCGCTGCGTGGCCATTTTCTTCCAAGTTTTCTCTGTTGGTTCTCCCGACTTTTTGATTGCTCTGGTGTAATTGAGTAATTATCGGGAAACATGAATGAGCGCTCGTGTTTTTATCTTTAATAGGATTTTTTTAGCTTTATCCAAAAAAATGCTGACAATGTAAAGATATTGCTTTTTGGAATTTCCGCAAAATAAAATCATCGCCTTATTTATCTTAATTTTCTTTTAATTGCATTACAGATTTATGTTTTTTTTTGTGATTTACTATGTAAAAGCTCCGCTGGGCGTTGTCATATACTAATAAGAAAAAAAAGGCATAATATTGAATTCAATAGGAATGTAAGTTGTGCGTTTTGTGTATCAGTATTCTAATCATACCTTAACGTCAGATTCCACACAAGGTATCCTATCTATAATATATAATCTAAGTTGCAAGGATTCATTTAAAGCTCTCAGATGTATGCCCACAAACCAAAAAGTGTAGTTCGCGCTTACAAATGCTGAATGTGTACTTACAAACAAAATCCAAACCTCAAATGAACATAAGCCCCACAACTTTTGCTGACCTTCCCTGAAAATCCTAAATTTTATTTATTTATAAAACTGTTTTTTTTTCTTCTAAATTTAAGTATTGCGTAAATGTCTGTTCAAATAAAATGAATTCCATGTGATGTAACATATTTATTATACAGCAGATTTCCCTTTTCACATATGCTAATTATTCAATGAAAAATGGACAAGCTTTAAACTCGCAATAAATCTGTTGGAAAAATATTTTCATACACTTGTAGGTCACTCGGTTGTCCCTTATATTTTGTAGTCCTCATGCAGGGCGCCCCTTTCTTGGCCTTCATCCCTTCCCCCCCACCCCCTCGCTCCCGGGGACCGTGACATTTCCCTTGGACTCCCACCCCACCACCCTCCTTAGATTCCCCCAACCCCACCCCCCAGCCCTTATCGATTGTCTCCCGGCGCGACATTTTGGGACGAATCTTGGCTGGAGCAACCCTTACACCGCTCGCTAAAGCGATTACCCTGTATAATAAAAGCAAAAAAAAAAGATTAATAAAACGCTTTACTCGTCGTTCTGATTAGTTAAAATAGTTAAGTGGTAAAGCAGGTTTTTTTTTCAAGAAATACTGTGCGGAAGACTCCCTAGATTTCAGAGACTCTAGGGGTCTATGACGCTTGTTGTAGTGCCGCAGAGGTGTTTACGAGCTTGGTCTTCGCTACAAATTGCTAATACTCAATCAAGACCCAGTTGCTGAAATGCGGGATGGACCTTTAGTGACCGGTCTTTGCTACAGGTTACTTTATATAGGGATTTCCAAAAGATAAATTACAAACAAATTTCAAGTACACAAATAAAAATAAAGCAGGTTCTGATACTGCGCTTACATTGGGTCGAGCAACATAGATGGCAAAGAACAATCGCTCTTGCACAGGTCTTTTGAAGTTAGCCAAAAAACTGACAAAACGCAGATCACTGGGCAGCGCCTGTAGCATGGGAAGGAACAGTGGAGGAGCGTGTTTACATTCTGCCTTGCTTTCTGTGCTGCTCACTCATCGGCCAAACAGGGCTGAGTGTAAACCACACATAATTAAAAGTACGGACAATTAAGTACTATGTGCTTTGCTATTAAATTATAATATATTATTATTACAAAAAATAGGGAAATTGTTTTTTTTAATGATGTAAAATCGATGAAAAACCTTCTGTATGCTTGGCTTGGTACAATGACGGTATTAGTATTTTTTAAATCACTTAAAAATACTTTCAATTACTGAATAAACGATAACCTGTCGATTAACCGTTTTTAGGATATTCCTGGGAAGTACAAAAACGTCTTTTAAGTGTTATTTTTTTAATTTTTATAAAATATTTTTTTCAGTATTAAAAAAAAAATAAAGACTTAAAATTATAAAGCATGTGAAGATAATATTATGTGCATGTGTGTACTTGAAAACCGAGGCATTAACTTTACAAAATTATTACTATTTACTCGATATGTTTATTAATTTTGATAACCGTAGACGGTAAATAGATATTTTTTTATTACTTTCTTATCTGCATGTTTGCTTTGTTGGATAAACCTTTACTGGGAAAATTGTGTTGAGATAAATAAATCACCTACCTATATCTAGTTTTTATAAAAAAAAAATGAAATTATTGTTGAAAAAAAAAAAATTATGTTTATTTTTACTCTGATATGAAGTATTTTTCTTTTTTTGTGCACCAATATGTTTTTTTAGACACGTATTAATTTTGTTAAAAAAAAACAAGTCACTGGATTCAATGAGTATTAACATGGTTTATTTTATCCTTCAAGTTCGTACATTTAATTGACCAATTACAACTATTGAAATACGACTTTTTGTAAAATGGAATATTTGTGTTGTTAAAAAAAACAGCACAAATCATAGAAAATAATTATTATAATAAGCTCTAATACCTATATCAATTTATAAAACGTATTTACAAAATAAATTTTTTTTTGTGAATGATTTCCCTGTTTCAGGGAAGGTCGGCAAAAGTTGTGGGGCTTATGTTCATTTGAGGTTTGGATTTTATTTGTAAGTACGCATTCAGCATTTGTAAGCGCGAACTACACGTGTTGGTTTGTGGGCATACATCTGAGAGCTTTAAATGAATATATCCTTGCAATTTAGATTATAGATTATTATAGATTATAGATTTAAATCCCTATTTTCTGGACATAAATCGTCTCAACACGCTTTGTTAACGCTTTGTGTAATAAAGCATTTCAAATTTCGAATGCGAAGATAGAGCTATCATCGTAAAAATTTGACAGCGCAACATAATTCAAATTTAGAACGTTATACCTACTCATGGAATAAAAAAGTTTTCGCATTCTGTTCATAAAAATAAGTGAACAAGTTAGTTTTATACCTACCCGCGATGTTGGTCCAGGCATGGTGGAGTCTAGTGTTGCCCCCTGTGGGAGGGTCGGTGCTTTCGTTTTATACGTTTTCCCATCATCCCTCCCTTTGTTTTCGCCTCGGCTGCTCGCGCCGTGTTTAAACGGCTCAATATTGAATTTTCTTCGCGATATTAAAGCTTGATTGTGATATTGAGAAGTAAAGCGGTTTAATGCGACTGCCGCGCCGGAAGGATGACGGTAATAATAATGAAAATAATAACAAACAATAATAATACAAAACGGAAAAAGAATGTGCGGAAATATTGCCACTTGGGAAATATTCATTTGGCATTTAAGTATTAATGTCGTCACTAAGAAAATATTCTTTCAATATTGAAATATTAATATTGCCAGTAAGGAAATTTTAATTTTACATAATCAGCTTTCATATTGTAAGTTAGGAATTTTTCGTAAAGTACTTATATTTTAATGTTGTATTGTCAGTCACTAAATATTCATTCGCCATTTGAAAATAACGCAGTAAAAAAGTTGAGAAAAACTGAAAACCTAAGTCTATTTAACTTTAAAGTACCTTATAAGATCCGCACATGAATTGGCATAGACAATATTGTGTCTTCACCCCGCCGATACAAGTATTCTGTTATTGGTTGCTTAGGACGGCAGTGTCATAAAAGACTGACGTTTGCTCGCCGAAAAAAAGTTCCAAATTCAAAAATGTTCCGACCTTATTATTCACAATACAAAAATTATAACAACACAAAATGATACAGAAAATGCAACATGTCCCACATATATTTAAATATTGATATTGTGCAATGATGCTGCATTATTCACGGTACCTATTCATTTTTTATACAATGGAAGGAAAACGTGAAATTCCGAATGTCCATTATGTTTTACATAAATCAAGTTGGTATTATTTCACCTTTCAATATACTATATTTTTTATTAAAATAAACCATTTTACCATCATACGTTACAATAACAGTTTATCTGTTAAAGCTAGCCACGCCATGGCTTTTATATTGTTTTCCATTATGAAAATTAAACCGACAACAACAAAAATGACATTTATGTTTTGTGACACTTTGACATCCGCAATATTTTTTTCATTTAATTCATTATTTTTTTACTGTTAGTCATAGCACTTTTATTGTTTTGACAACAATAAAGTGCTGTTCAATATTAATTGGAAAAAGAAGTATGTTATGCAGTAAGTGCAAACGCAACTAAGCTACACATATATTGTACAACTTCTAGTCGCGTTATTCCCGAAGGGGTCAAATTTGCAAGAGTTAAAACTTTTATTTTCACAAGTAAACGCCTTGTGAGTCTTCTCACAAGCAGGCACATACAAGTTCGCGCTTGCACACGCCACATGTGAACATACAACATAAAAACCCAAATCTCAAAACAACCAAAAATGCCTTCGCTGAAACAGGGGTGACATTGGCAAAGTGAACCATTTTTTGCAGCATGGTTGGTCAGCGGCATACCAACCTATAAGACAGTAAATAAGTAATAACTAAAAAATTTACAGATATAAATTAATAAGACGTAAAAGAAGATAAATAAATAAGATAACTGTGGGGTAGGTATCAATAACTTAAAATGGCTGAGGTATTTGTCGATGAAATATTTAAATGGAAATCCATGTAAGTGCTCAGCGCCGTTGTTGTCATTAAATGATAAATATTTAACGATTTCATTGTAACGCAATATTGTACAACTCCAGTATCGGAAATTCAATATTGTAGGAATAAATAATGAATTTCAACAAAGCAGAACGAAAAGCGGGCAGGTACAAAATTATGTAGGGCGGAAAATGGTATTGTTGGCAACTATTTTTTATGCACAAAAGTAGAAGCGGCAAAGTGGTGAAGCTGTTACGTGAAATAATAGACTTTGAATTCCTTGGACAATAAAATTGAGACGTCACATGGCCGGATTATACTTGCTAGGGAAATGGTAGACCAATATTTTGTTAATGGTTCCTAAGAACCGAAGTCCGATACAAGTGTGACGTTTCCCCGATGAGATTTTTTTTATTTGTTCTAAGCGTATAATCAGGAATTCATTTTGTTTATTTATAATGGGGGATGTCACATTGCCGTGGAATAATTGGACTGTGCGGACGCTATAAAAAACAAAAATTAGATGATTATGACACGAACTTTTCTCGACATAACAAAGGCAACAATAATGAATCCCATTTGTTTTTCTATTTCGGTAAACTGTTCTTAAATTGAAAGACTGATTTTTGTACCTGCACTTTAAAACATAAATTTAATCATTTCATTTCCCTATCCGTAACGTATAAAACGATTGCGTTTGCATAACAATTAAACAATTTAACAAGCGTATAAAATAATGTGGGTAGGTATTTAATATGCTCGAAAGCCATGAGTGTGTATATCTGTGTGTAAATAGCAAAGCCATAGTAATGTCAGAGACGTCAGGCGAGTGAGTACTGAGTGCATATAGCAGCTACACTGCATTTGTATAAAGACTTGAAGTTGTTTTACGACATGCATCGTTGAATGAGATAAAGTGCACACTTCAAAATGAATTGTAATATAACGTTATCAGAAAATGTAAAATATGCATAAACACTTCATACTGTTGCATGTGAGCTTATAATTTAACTAAGTAAAATTATAATGGTGTCGGAATAGAATTTGTGCAAAAATTGTTCTTTCTTTAAAGGGAAAACGGTACAGGTCTGTGTGATGAGGGTCCTTCGTTAAACCAAGAAGAAAATGTTTCTTAGTCTATTTTCTAGCAACCCTGCTGGGTTACATCACATTTTTTTGGCTATTCTATGTGTGCGGACACCATTTAAAATTACTTTACCTGCCCATTTCAGATTTCTCTAGAATGAGATTGATGACTTTATGGACTGCTGTCTTTAACAACCAACGACGTCAACGACGTTACCATGTTGAAAGCACCGGTTCCCATAGATCACCGAAGTTAAGCAACATTGGACGCGGATAGTGCTTGGATGGGTTACCGCTCAGGTACACCGCGTGTCGTTAGCATCTTGGACCGGTCCGTAGTCCAGTGGCAACACTTCGGACTCGTAAATGGAAGGTTGTGGATTTGGATCCCGGCGGAGCACAAAATATACCATTTATATTTCGAATGTGCTCTTCGCTGAGTTGAAAAATCCATAAACCTTTACCAAAGACCGGTCACTGAAAGGTCCATCCAACCTTACAACAACTGGGTCTTGCTTGAGAATTGGCGCTTTCTACAGCGACGACCAAGCTCACAGAGGGCTCTTGAGGTGTGATACACACAAAAACAGCGCTCACCAAATAAATCATCCTAATATTATTATTAACAATAATATTTGTACACATTTTCCCTAGCAACCCTGCCGGGTGACTATACAATATTGTATATGTCAATTCACGTGAGGGCCACATTACGTGGTTGAACAACTAATTGTGTTAATTTGATTATGTCTTCATATGAAACGAAAAATAAAATATTTAAGATTAAGTTTTTTTTAAAGTTTGTAACCTGAAAATTCTTAGTGTGCATTTGCCTATAAAATATTGATGAATTCCTTTCATTTATATTTTTGGATTTTTTGTTTATTTCTCTAATCTTTTAAGTAATCATAAGAAGGTACTATTTGTGTTTTAAAGAATTTGCAGGCTTTTTTTTCATTTCATCTTTTTACGTATTTTTTTAAAGAATATTTTCATTTATTACATCATCAGGTACAAGCTCCTCGTTCGATAATAATTCCATTTGCATATTTTTGCGTATTGCATAACGAACAGCCGGTGTTTTTTTTCTTTGCCGTATTTACGCTTCGTTCGATGACAAAGTCTACCGGAGAAGTGTTCTCGTAATGAGGTGGATCTAATTTTTGTAAATTTGGAACATTCAAGTCGACATACAATTGTATTTGGAAATACCAAACAAAGTAAGTCGAGTTACAGTATTGTGTGCCTGCGTGGTGTGGAAAATTCAGAATCTTGATTTCAAAAAAACAAAATCAACGCGAAAACGTTGATTTGTTTACAATGAAGAAGGTTGAACTTAATTCATTCATGGGTTTTTTTTGCATGGGTATGGAAAAGAAATAATTTTTTTACTCTAATGTATAATCTAATGTGCAAAGATATATTGACATTTATGACTCATATTTAATTGATGCACACAAGCAGGCACACGTTAGTTAGCGCGAACACATGCTGTGTGCTACCTCACAAAATAAACCAAACCTCACATGAACACAAGCGTTGCAACTCCTGCCGCCTTTACCTCAAATCGGGGTGGCATTGGTGAAGCGAGTTTTCTCAGTATGGGGGATGAGCCTCATACCAACCTCAGTCAAGGAATTATGTAATACGTCAATTATGAAAAACGGTGAAAAAGCCACGTAGGTACAAAAGTAGGTCGAGAGTTCTGGTAGGATGTATTGGCAGATGTGTGCTGTTCCTCCTACTATGAGCCTGAAATAAAGAGAGGAATGGTGAAAAAAAATTAAGTACATTGCTTCAAGACAATCTTAGGATTGTGACCGAATAAGAAGATACATACAGGTAGGTACATTAAGAGGTCGCTTATAAGATTACATCACTTCCTATCTAAGCAATTGTTTGTTCCTATTTTGAAAGAGCTAATAAACAATATACAAAAAAAATACGCTTCTGCCATTAACGCCACATTATTTCCATAAACAGCTTCACCACTTTGTCACTTTTACTCGCGACCACTCAGCAGTACACAGTATAAAACATTACGTAAATACTCAGCCATCGCTTAAACATAAAAATATATGGAATATACATCAGTGCCTCTAGTGAGTCTCTTAGTTTTCACAAAAAATTCTAATGGATACGCGATGGTTGAGTATTTGCGAAAGGTTTTGTACTTCGAGAAAATACGTACGTGATAGATCCAATGATCGTTACTACATTCCCGACATATTATACTTCTTGTTTGCACTCGTATTTACAGAATGGCGGTATCAGAAGCGAGCCCCCTCCCCCAGCAGTCTTTTATGGATCCACAATAATTGAATCTTCACCATAACAATAAGTAAACCAACAAAAAAATAAATAAAGTACAGAAACATGTCGGCTTTCTTTCCCAAAACAAATATTGGACGATTATGTCGGCTGTCTCTTGCAGGGACGGGGCCGTCAGATATGCCGCCCCTCCCTTTTTTCTCTACTTCTCTTTTTTTCTCCGCACAAATTGTAATATAATTTAATAATCAGGTCAGTGGTCACGCGCTACCACGGATCGCTGCCAGCAAAGTGACATTTTAATATTTTATATGAGTAGAATTTTTATTGTAACAGTGACATTCTTATCGTGTGATGATTCAATCAAATGAACGTGTTTTGACGGTTGTATAGTATTAACGGGATCAGCGCCCCTAGTAAGCTCACCTCTATTGCGTTAATATAGAATAATGTATGAAAACTATATCGCTTATTAGATGTGCTGTCGTATTTTTCATACATTTTTCTATTTCAATCATGATAGAGGGGGGTTATGTTATGTCTTATACTCGTTGTACAGTAGTTGAACCAAATCGTATTGTAAAATGATATTCATACTTTTTAATAATGTTGAATGTTGATTATTAAGATTATGAATTTGTTGATCATGATATTTGTACCTCTTCCATACACATAATATCGCACCTTGAAAACCATATGGTTGTAACTGCAACTTTTTCGTGAAATGACCTTTGAATGCAGTCTAACTGCAAAAAAAATTATCTTTTTAATGCTATATAACAGTATCTGCTACGACGTTTCAATTTTGATGTGAGACACATACGTCCCTATGGCTTTTTAAAGATCCATGAAATACTTTAAAAACCATAAAGCACTATCTGCAGTTATGGTCCTATGGTTTTAAAATAGTTTTGAAAATACAGGACAATATGACCATATCAGCAGTTACGGCTAAATGGTTCTTCCATACCTGGCAACATTGCATCTAGCAACACTAGATGCAATGTTGCTGTGATTTTGTCAGTTAGTTATGTGGTTTGTTTATAATGGTTTGACTAGCTAAAAACTAACAGTTTTGACCATGAACGCAAGAAGACTTGAGCTTTTAAAATCGTTACGAGAAAATATATCATCTACGAACGAAATATACAATCTGACCGGTCCGTAACTCAGTGGTAACACTGCGGACTCTGAATGGGAAGGTTGTGGGTTCGATTCCCGGCGGAGCACAAAAAATATACCATTTATATTTTCAAATTTGCTCTTCGCCGGGTTGAAAAATTCATAAAACCTTTACCAATGACCGGTCACCAAAGGTCCATCCAGCCTTACAGCAACTGGGTCTTGCTTGAGAATTGGCGCTTTGTAGCGACGACGATCAAGCTCGTAAAAAGGTCGATAGCTCAATTGGTAGGAATGCTTGCATTCCATGCCGAGAGCAAGGGTTGAAGTTGAAGGCAAGATATATAGAGTTTGCAAGCTAAATTTTACAGCTATTCTCGGTATAAGTGACAAGATCATAGCAAATGTGCAACGCCGTACTGTAGATGGTTTCATTCCAAAGGATAAGCGAGGAACTCACAATAATCGCAAAAAGATAGACGAGGATCTGAAAGAAATAATAAGAGGTTACATTAACTCAATTCCACGTGTAGAGTCTCATTACCTGAGAAATCAAACCAGCCGAGAATTCATCAGGGGTGAAAGAACCCTTGCAGACATCCATCGAGACTACGTTACATTTTGTAAAGAAAAAGGTTCAGAGTTCGGAAATTACGTTACATTTCGAAATATATTCAACACACAGTTCAATATTAGTTTTTTCCAACCAAAAAAAGATCTCTGTTCACTCTGTGAAAGCTACAAAAATGCAACTGACAAAATCCACTTAACAGCGTCCTACAATGCCCACCGTCAACAAGTTAACCTCAGCTGAAAAGAGAAAGAAAATGACTCAAAATCCGCAAAAACTAATGACTGCATAACTGCTTGTTTTGATTTACAAGCAGTGCTACCCACTCCCTCAGGTGAAGTGTCCTTGTTTTATTACAAGAGGAGACTATCTACATTCAATTTCACCATATTTGACATGACTTGTAATGCTGGACACTGCTACCTCTGGTATGAGGGTATCGCTCATCGTGGTCCGAACGAAATAGCATCCTGCTTATTAAAGTTTTTCACAAACATGCTAGTGGGAAAGAAATCATCCTGTACTCCGACAACTGCAGCGGACAAAATAAAAACAAATTTATTGTTTGTCTGTATCTATATGCAGTACAAAAATTAGATATACCCAAAATAACGCACAAATTTCTCATAACAGGACTCTCACAGAACGAAGGTGATAATATGCACTCGTTAATAGAAAAGCAAAAAAAAGGGCACTAAAAGGAGGATCTATTTACGTCCCGGCGCAATGGGTTACAGTCGTCCAAACGGCTAGGAAAACTGGCGAACCGTATCAAATAAATGAAATCAGCACGTCAGACATCCTGGACTTCAAAAAACTGTGTGGGGAAATGGGTAAGAACTACAACACCGATGAACAAGGAAACCAAGTCCTTTGGAACGATATAAAAGTAATCAAAGTTGAAAAGACATTGAAAAATCAATTCCAAATAAAAACAAGCTATGAAGAAGTTGAGTATAGAACCATCAACATAAGACGCAGACAGCGAGGAAATTTTTCAAGCATGGAACTAAGCAAAGCATATTCACGTCCACCAGGAATATCAAATCTAAAAAAAAAGGATTTGATCTCACTTTGTAACGCAAACGTCATTCAAGAACACTACCACAAGTTCTATCAAGACTTGAACGTGATGAACGGGGAAGAAATCACTGAAGCAAATGAATAATAATGATAAAATATTATCATAGTTGATGATAGTTAAGGTTCCAGGTTTTTTTATCGTAGTTCTAGGAACATTCAATGATATGACAACTATGTAAACTTGGCTTGAAATAAAAATATTAATTACTTTTCTGCTGTTTTATTTGGAGTCATAATACCATACCCGCCAACAATATATATTTTTTTTAAAACCAGATGGTCATATGTGCTAAAGTACCTACTTCCTAAAGTAAAACTTAAATACTTCGTAAGTCATACTAAAGTTCTTAAAATAAACATTATAATGTACAAATATCAAGTTTATAGCTACATTATAGCTTCATTTATATAATTATAAGAAATAATATTAAATTGAAACGCTCATAACTCAGAATGTTCATATTTGCACCTACGACCCTATGGTTTTCACGGTGCGATATGTGCACCGACCATCAGAATGTAATGATTAATAGGTACATATGTGTAGCCTTAAAATTGTCATGATTTTTTAGATTTTGGCAAACAGAAAAATCCTTATCATAGAATTGGATACAGTTTTGATCCACGCTATTTCTGACTTCTCGTAGAGCTTTAATCGTGCAGATAGAATGGTAGAATGGGAAAGAAGCGTTTGGGAATGCCAAAAGTATACGTGTTTTTTGTTCTGTTGGAACGTTCTTTTGAAAATTAAATAACCTGGGCGAAAGACGTCAAAGTTTGTGTAAGTTTAATGAAAGATTTTTAAAATAGTATAAATATGAGTATAAAACGTAAGCTCCCCTCGATCACGTAAAAAGAAAAAAATATATAAAAGATACAACAGCACCCTTAGTGAGTGATCTAGCTTTCATACTTTTTTACTATTTACTCGTTCAAGGGAAGCAAGCGCAATGTTTTATAATAAACTTAGCGCAAAATATCTACAAAGTCCTTGGGAAGGTAAAATTATTTTTATTGTACGCTATAAAAGTATAAACCATCAATTAATACTATCTGATGGTTTTAAAAACTACCTAAGAGGTGTTTGTTGTGGGGTTTACACGACGTGATCGGCGAATGACACGTCACCTACATGATAGCACAAATAGACAGCTAGACGATGGGTTCGCGCCTCTAATAGGCACACCACACGAGTGGCACATACGCAATCAAACACGCCCAACATACATATGTGTGCCTGGTGTGGCTTTTAGGTTAATTGTAAGACACATCAAACTTACAACATACACATGTTTGTGTGAGTACACAGTCAAAGTCGAACATCAATGTTGATTAGTAGAAAACATTAAATTGTAAATTGAACAGCTCAATATTGTAGAAGGTAAGCAGTCTAAGGTGACCTTGTTTCGATTTTCCTCCAAAGGTTTCATGAACTAGAACAGTAGGTACTTGTAATGGACTTGGGAGATTTTTGAATTTGGAACATTTTTTCCGGCGAGCAGTCTTTAATGGGACTGTCGTCCTTATCAACCAATAACAACATATTTGTGGGCCTTTTCCCTAGCAAGTCGGCTGTGTGACGACACAATTTCGTCTGTGTTTATTCACGTGCGGACCGACGAAAATTTGAAATATCTATCAATTTTATGCATATATATTATATATTTTTGTGACAAATTCTATGGTCCCCAATCAGGGAAGCACTGAACTAAAAGATAATTGATTTTTGGTGATTATCTTTCTATTACTGAAACGGGCACAGAGAGATTTCACGAGCTGCATTCATCACGGCAAATTTATTACACAAAAGAAAAATGCTTACCGGACAGGATCATGTAAGAAAGGGTCTGCAATTTATTCTCATAGATTTCTGCTGGATATTAATACAGACTTCATTACAGTCCCCCCACCCTCTGCATCCCCTTATTCATGGATCATCCCTAATTGCTCAAAGTCATCCCCCGGTGGCGCTGCTGCCAAAAAAGCAAGTCGCAGATTCTGCGAATTACAGATCTTTTGTATGTGACCGGCCATCTCGTATTGTCTCCCCCCTACCACCCACCCCTTAAACTCCCCCCCCCCCCCCTCCTTCCACGTCCACAGACGTAATTTATAACTTTTTATCTTACAGGGCGCCAACCCCACACGCGCAGAAGCATTTAACTTGTGTAGATACTGTGCATTCAATCTTTACTTCTGTGATAGGACCGCAATAGTATTTTTCACACAAATTATGAGTTTTAATGAATATTTTTTGTATACAAATAAACTTCCGTGTGCCAATACTCCTCGTAGTAAATCACCAAACCAACAAGGAAAATGCATATCTTGCAACTCTTGGCAAGAGTGAACAATTTTTTAGTTTGGGTGGTCAGCCTCAAATCAACTTGTAAGTCAAGGAAAAACTAATATGCAAAATACATGAAACTACGTAAAATCAACGAAAATTTGATAGATTTATAAAATACAGTTACAGCGATTACACACTAGACTAGGGCATTTTGTCTGTTTTTTTCCAATCCGGCGCCGGGTCGGGAGTCAGTAGTGTGTAGAGGTGTATGAAAGCTTTCCCACAGTTTGTCCAGTAATCGATAGACAATCCGGACAGAATGCGCTGTGTCTGAAAACGCCCTAATAGTTAAAAAAAAAACAAATAAAATAAAAGTCAATGAACCCATTTTGGAACACCTTCGGAAATCGTTCAGGGATAGCATGAAAACTCTGCATTACCTTGAAACGTTCACAAGGATCTATACAGCAAAATGGACTTATCATGGAGCCAAGGGGAAAGTTGGAATGATCAGTCTTTAGTCAGTCAGTTCTGATGAAATATCCTCACTTATACCTCTTCCTCTCGTCCCCTTGCAGTCGATATCAAAACTATAAAAACTTGGTGTTTTCACGACTCATTCCTTTGCCAGACTGTCCGCTTATGGAACAAGTTATCGGTATCTGTGTCACCCTAATTTATCCTTGCCCTATTTAAAACCATATCGATCGCCACTTCCTTTCAGTATTTTAAAAACAAAGCCAACACAACGGAACTTACCACAACACTACGCAGCTAACAGTCTTGTAACAAAGAATCAGGACATCAACCGCCACATCACCAACCCCTCCTCTGCACTACGACAAGTCCCATATACTCCTAGAGTCTCTGAAATCTAGGGAGTCTCCCGCAAAGGATTTATTAAAAATAAAAAATGGAAGAAAAAGTGCTTCATATTATTCGCGATGTTATTGGCAACAGCTACAAGTTTCCATATCGCATGCCCTCTGTTGGAGCTCACCAAGAACTAAGTCTGAGGCCGGCCCTCTCCTGAGGCCAAAGTTTCCCAGTCTTATTCAATTAGATGAATATCAAGCGCGCGCTGTTTCCCGCGCTCCCCATACTGAAATCACTGAGAGCGCGACTGATAAATGTGATTTTAATTTCAAGCAGATTTTTGCGAAGTCGTCTTTCAAATTACGCTACGAAGAAATTTCAGAAAAAAACATCTTGTCTTGCTTTGTTTCGAGATTACGAATGCAATTTTTTTTTCAACGTTGCCATTCATCTTAACGTATTCAGCTTTAACTGGCGATAAGTAAAAGAAATTAAGGAACGCAATGAGAGAAATTGACTGATAAATAAACGAATGTTAAAAGGTCGCAGAGTAAAAACTATTTCCACAAATAAATAGCTTTTTCTAATAGCAGATATCGAATAAATTCATAATTTGTACCTACATAATTTATTATGCATGTTTATCTTTTTTTTTTTAAATAGATTTGTGAAGAGGAATGCAATTCACCAACCTATTCTATCTGGCCAGAAACAGGTATTAATATCATCAATTAATAATTCATTATTGTTAATATTAATGAATTATTAATTAATAATTACCCAATAACATCTGTTGAACCAGGATCAAAGTTAAAGTCAAGTGACCCAAGCGGGGATCGAACCAACGTTATTCTATTCCAAATACGCTAGAAAGATCAGCCTCTTGGCCCACTCGGCCATAACACCGACTAAAGTACACAAATAAATAGCTTTTTTCTAATAGCAGATATCGAATATAATTTGTACATACATACGACTTTCCTTTCATATATATCGTTCGATTATTGACACATTTCCCTTTAAAATTGATACTTCTTCTCATCTTTTGCTTTCACTTATTTAGACGTGAAAAGTATTACAAATTGAAGACATTTATTCATTTTATCCCGAAAATCAGGTGACGATGAATGAGTTTTAATAAATATTCAAATTTTACCGTTACCGATCTTAAGATTATGTAATCAGTTAATGTGTTAATAAAATTGAATAAACATGTTGATTAAAATAAATGTAGGACAAGGAATCAAAATAAATAAATGTTAATTAAAACCGAGTTTGCTATTTACGCCATCAAATTTCTTCGTAGCAAAGAAATTAACTATTATTGTTGGAAAATGCAGGCATTGTTGCTCACCGTTGGAGCAACAATGTAATCGTCTCAGTATTGTCAGGCGGATGCTTTATGTAATAAAAATAACAATTTTAAAATACAATGATCCGGAGGGTAAACAATGGCGTCCGCTTCCCCTAGATGTGTATTCAGTACCCCAAAGATAAAACCTTAAACTCTACCATAGCGTTTTACCAAAAATGTTTGCAATCTTTTTCACTCGCTGCTGTCGCTGTTTAAGTTTGCATATATTTTTGGTGGAACTCTCTGGTTGAATTAAAACTTAAAATTGTGTTCTTGGGGTTGGGGCTGGAACCTTTTACCGGGCTAATGTTCCCATTTTGGTGTTTTAATTATCTTTGGGCATCTTTCAACTTACTTCCTAAATAGCTACGTTGCTTGCTTTTCTCTACGTGGCGAGCGTCCTTGGACAAAGCCCGCAAATAAGTGAAAGCTTGTGAGTAGAGAAAATGTGGCAACGCAGCTTTCCATCAATATGTTGTGTTACATACAATTGTATGTAATAACTATGTTTGATGATGTATAATAAGCTATCTTTAACCATCATAATAATTTATATTTAAAATTAAGAATGCATGAAAAAAAGTTTATACTTTTGGGGTGTAGGGTTATCCCACGTACAAGGAATGTTTAACCCTTTGTGTCATGGAGGTATTAATTCTATGGAGCGGCTATGAATGTGATTACGTCCGTAACGCCATGAAGCACCATTATTTGACGCCAGACATTGTTGATAGTGCTGTTTCTGAAATGAAACGTTTTTGTCATTTACTATTTAAGCAATGTGTCTACTCCAAAAACAAAAAAGATTTTTGGAAAGGAATGCAATCCACTAACCTATTTTGCCTGGCCAGTTGTCTTCATGCGAAAGCAGAAGCTTGTGTGTATGCAATGGCATCTGTTGAACCAGTGTCGAAGTTATGGTCAAGTGGGCTAGACGTAAGATTCGAACCAACGTTATTCGGTTCCAAATACGCTAGTCGAACATACGCCTCTACCCCTTCGGCCATAACACCGAACTCTATCTCTATAGTTATACATATCACCATAGAAACCCATGAAATCCCCATATCAACAATATTTGTTATGAGTATCTTTTTTCGACTCACATATATATCGATGCTTAGTGTACGTGTTTCTTTAAAACAAACTGGTACAGAAATTGTATTTTTTGCAAGTGATTTTAAAATGAAGATTCATTATAAGGCATTTAATTTAGTTAGGAACTAAGCGCTAGTTCAGACACGGCGGGAACCGCGCGTTTACGAATCGCGCGGTTTCAAACCGCAAAATTGTGATGCTATTCAGACACGCGCGGTTAGTATGCGATTCGTCAGTTTCTAAATGGAGGTCGACGAAGAAGTGTGTTTACTGTGGTTGCTCCTTAAAAAAAAGAAAAGAAAAAGGCGGTATTGGGTGCATCCAATATTACGTGACCGACTAGTACATGGTCAGTTCGTAACGTTATATCCCAAATTAAGAATGTATAATAACAAATTTTTTGACTATTTGAGAATGTCAATAAAATCTTTTGATGAACTAATTGAACTGATCAGGCAAGATATTTCATGCTCTGAAACGCATTTGAGGCCAAGCGTGTCACCGGAAGAGAAACTCGTAATAACTTTAAGGTAAGATTTATTTATTGTTCTTCAAAATCAGCATAAATATTTTCTATAACTGTAGAGGACTGAGAGCCAGAACTAAATTGCGATGGTGACGGTGACGGTGCCGGAACAGGAGGAGATGATCCAGATGTAGTAAAATATCCTTGCGGGCTTGTATACTGTTGTCCTTGCCAATACGTAGGTGTGATCTGCTGAGTATTGTAGCGAATAGGGGGTGGTAAGCTTTGTCCTTTTTGTATCACTTGAAGTAATTCAATTTTGGTTGCTAAACGCCTATTTTCTGGTACTTTTTTGAGTTCTTTATATAACGACAAACAAAAGAGTTTGTCGTCATCTTGCTTGGTAATACTATTTTCTTGAAGTTCATTCTGAAAATGTTTTCGTGACTCGATACTTTTTTCTATTAAAGCAGCTATTTTTTCTTCTGGCACTTGTGTTTTCTTACGTTTAGGGGGATGTATTTCAGTGGCTTCGGTTGCATTGGCGTTTAGTTCACTTGTCTCCTCACTTTGCCTTTCATTCTGTTCTTCAATATTAGTTGTAGTGTCTTTATTACTTACACTATTCTGCAGGAAAGATAATCTTGAAAAATACATATATCGGGCTCCTTTACGAGCACCTGAACCAGAAGGAGTTGTTTTTTCTTTTTTGTATTCTTTATTGTAGCAATCTCGTATGTTTTTCCATTTTTTTTGGAGTTGTGTACCTAAAAATAATAACATTATTAATAATATTCTTATTTCAGATATCTTGGTACGGGTTGTTCATTTGGAGAACTAAGCTACAATTATCGCCTAGGAAAATCGACGATTACTGGAATTGTCCGCGAAGTATGTAAATCATTGTGGAATAAGTTGGTAAACATAGTCATGCCCGAAGCGACTGAAGATATCTGGAAGACAATAGCACGAGACTTTGAGAGATATGCAAATTTTCCAAATTGCATTGGTGCTATAGACGGCAAGCATATCCGAGTTATAAAGCCTGTTGATTCGGGTTCTTTGTATCATAACTATAAACATTTCTTTTCCATAGTGCTCTTAGCACTTTGCGACGCCAACTATTGCTTTACTTATGTTGATATTGGGGCTTATGGCAAAAGCAGTGATTCTGCTATATTTAAAAATTCGGTTTTTTATAAACGCCTGACAGAAAAATCATTAAACATACCAACACCTAAACCAATATCTAATGTAGACCTAACACCAATGCCTTATGTTATAGTTGGAGATGAAGCCTTCGGCTTAGCAGAAAATTTAATGCGCCCATATTCAGGCAAATGTTTACCATATGAAAAAAGGATTTTTAACTATAGGTTATCGAGAGCCCGACGTAATATTGAGTGCACTTTTGGTATTTTGGCGAACAAATGGCGCATCTTTCATAGGCCTATAAATGTAAACATAGATTTTGCCGAAGATATAATAAAAGCTTCTTGTGTTCTACATAACTATGTGCGGACTAGAGATGGTCTAAAATTTAAAGATACTTTATATAATGCACCCATGACTAATCTCAATACCTTGCATGCGGGAAGAGGGACACCGTCATCTTTGAATATCAGAGATAAATTCGCTCATTACTTTGTGAACGATGGGCGTGTTCCATGGCAAGACACAAAGATATAGCTGCAACTAACATAGGTACGTAACTAAATGTAAACAAACGAAATATGGTAATACCGTTGTGACCTTGCAAATGCTCGAAATGTATGCAAAGCAGCCGAAGTTTGTTTATATTTATTTAAGTACCTAAAGTATACGGAGAGTATAATATACGCTTCATAACAATAATTATAACATAATTCTGTCAATTATTTTTTGGTGAATAAACCTACTTACTTAAAATATTCTTTTTTTCCACCGTGTCTTCGCAATTTCCAAATATCTCCACCAACTCTTGCCAAGCTCGGTTCTTGATAATTTTATTTGAGTAATCATCACACTGAATGTCCCATATTGCAGGTCTCTTCTCCACCTCATCAATAAATAGTTCAGTGTCGAAACGATCCATAGCGAACTCACGAACAGTGACGTGCTCACCGCGCGGTATCCGCAACGCAACTGAACGCGAAGTAAAGACTCCACAGTAATAGAAACGCGCGGGAGCAGCACGATTCTATTTTCTGGCGGTTGGGTTGCGGTAACCGCGCGGCTTGATTAACCGCGCGGTTATGTCTGAACGATTACTAACTAACTCATATAAATAAGACCCGCGCGATTTCCATGCGATTCTATAATCGCGCGGTTCCCGCCGTGTCTGAACTAGCGCTAAATCAAATTCTTCGCCGTATAATTATTACCTCCATGATTCGATTAGGTAGAAATAAGGAACAAAACAGCTCACACAAAAAGTACGAATGCATTTTTTTTCCAACGTTGCCATTCATCCTGACGTATTCAGCTTTAACTGCTGATAGTGGTCCCCGGCCTTATCCACGTGAAATCTGTTAAATGAAAACACTCCTCGCGTCCTTCCTCCCCGCTCACAATTATTCTCCCTCCTCTTTAATATTTATTCTTGCATTGCTAATAAGCCCTCTTTGACCCGCACTAAGTAACGTCGCTCACCTGGCCGTACCCAGACCTACATACTCCTCTCTCGTGCAGGCGACTCTCCCAATATAGGACGTGGAGACGAAACTAGCTTACGGCATTGTAGCATACTATGAGACTAACCAGTCAACCACAGAGCTGTCAAACACCACAGAGTAATTAATAATAATAATAATATTAGGATGATTTATTTGGTGAGCGCTGTTTTTGTGTGTATCACACCTCAAGAGCCCTCTGCGAGCTTGGTCGTCGCTGTAGAAAGCGCCAATTCTCAAGCAAGACCCAGTTGTTGTAAGGTTGGATGGACCTTTCAGTGACCGGTCTTTGGTAAAGGTATATGAATTTTTCAACTCAGCGAAGAGCACATTCGAAATATAAATGGTATATTTTTTGTGCTCCGCCGGGATCCGAATCCACAACCTTCCATTTACGAGTCCGAAGTGTTGCCACTAGACTACGGACCGGTCCAAGAATAATCATGTGTATTCTAATGTTTCGGCACCCAGTAATAACACATGCCATTTTGTTTTGCAAAAATGCCTTTTTTCTTTAAAAAAATTATAAAATTAGCTACCAAAACAATTGCAACGTATGCGCACGGTTTTCGCGCAGCTCCTAGATGACATTTTAGTAATACCAAAATTGAGTAAATAAATTTTCTAGCATCTCTCACGCTTGCCTGTTGACAGCGAATTCGCACTCGATAGGGCAAGTGGTGTACTTACCTATGGACACGCCGTTTTTTTTTAGACTTAATATTTTTTTTCTCGCAAGTTAAGAAAGGTAGAGAGAAGATTGTTTATGTTATGTATTCATTGTCTAATTGTGCATAACGAACTTATTTTTAGTTTTGTATAATATTGACCTGTTTTGAATTACGACCTTTCCCCCAAAAATCGCATTTTTGTCCAGAGTTACACTTATGGGTGTGTACCTGTGGACAGGGTTAAGTGTACCTTGGGACAGCATGTGTACCTCTGGACATCAAAAAAATTAAGTAGTTTAAAAATGATTAAACATAGTATTATTTTATATTTTATTGGTGATAAAATTGCACAAACTTATTATTATAAAAATGACAACAAAACATTTTGATAGCGATTATTAAAAACACGTAATATATATTGTTAGAAGAACCTACCTTATAACAACAAATAATATTAAAAATATTTTTTATTTTCCATGTAGAACTCATTCATCTCTTCGGAATCGTATGAATCTGATCCAAAAACACCTTTATCCAAACGCTGCATTTTATGAAAAGTGTGAGGATGCAAAGTTAAAATGAAAACTCTCGATTCTTTTGCTTTTTCGAAAACTTGTATATTTATATGGGAATCGTGGTTATCCATGATTAGGAGAATTTGATCACTTTTTCAAGGTATCACATGAGCAACTTTGATTCGTTTGACCAACTAAAAGATGGATATAAAAATAAATTAGAATAGTCTAACAAGCATTTTATTTTAAGTTGAGTACCGGTGGACACAAGGCGTGTACCTTTGGACGTCCATAGGTACACGCAAAAATGTGTCCAGAGGTACACAAATGATACTAAATTAAAACATCAACTGACATTTAATTTTGAGGTTCAAAATAAGGCAAATGAATGCTCTATCGTTTTAAGCACTCCCTAAACCCTAAATTGGTATTATCATTTGACTAAAATATTTCATAATCACACCATGAAAACTGTTTAAAAATGCATAAAAACTAACTTTTTGTTGCTGAAAACTTGAATTGTAAAGAACGGGCACGTGGTGTAGGGGATAACAAGTTACACACAATAATATTGAGAGCTATCAAAAATGTAATATCCCCGTTTATGTGATGATTTTTAATCTTCTGTATTTCCAGAGATATGATGGTGTCCAAAGGTACACAGCGTCCAGAGGTACACCACTTGCCCCTATATCTTTGTTCTCTTTCTTACTTAGGAAGATTTGTATTGAGTTAGGTTGAAACGGATATACCATATATTTGCGTTGGAATTGTTTCAGGTGCTTTATATGAGAAATCAATGGTAACCACACTTTTCTATCAAAATACTAAACGCATGATGATTAAATCATTGCCAGTCACAAGAAAAAATGTTTGCGGACCCTAATCTAACATCTGTATATTTTGCCTGTTAACAGTGTGGTGACATTCGGAGTATCATTGCTCTCTCTCTAACTAACGAAAAATTGTGTTGCGTAGGCTGAAACGGATATAGCGTCTACATGCGTCAAAATAGTTTCGACTCCACTTTATTTTATCACATTGCTTCCAACAGTACCCAAGTACCAAAAATGCACATAAACTCAAGCATTAAAGTCTATAGAAACTAAATCAGCGCCTATAGAGAGCGTTTGAATTACCGAGCACGTTATGGTTGAGTTAGAAAGTGGAGTCTTGTACTACTTGGGCTACAGAGAGTTAATTTATTTTATTCTCGGTTTTAATTATGCGATCCCGTGATAGGCGGCGCTCTCCTCCTTTTAATTATATCACTCCTGCTAAAAACCAGTTTCAAAATCAGCAAAGCATAATGAAGGAAACAGCCCGTCTTTTCCATAAAAAAAATTAAACACACTTGATGAGAAAATCGTTTTTAGCTTATAGTATTAATATGATGGTAAAGAAGTATGCTCAAACCCTTCTCATACTCGATCTGTATGTATGTATCAGAAGGACCCACAGCACATGGACGCTTATGCACAGCTATATATTTTCTCAATGGCGGAAGGCCTTTCCGTGAAGTAAAAGCAACGGCACGAAAAAAACATGAAAGTCTTGGTCAGAGACGTGCCCGTGACTCTAAAAGTAAGTGTAAGTGATTTTTTTTCTTCTAAAAATTTAATAAAGGGCATACAAACACTGATAGATATTCTTAATTTTATCCAACATGCCACTGGCGCCCCTGCTCATCGCGGGAAATCGCCATCACGAGAAAGAAGAAGAAGGAATATAAAAACTCAATATAATACTGCTTTCAGTATACTAATTGTATGTATAAATTGATTAGAATTAAAAGAAATATAAACAGTTTTCCTTACACCTACGCAAAATACGCTTGGCAGCATTTCACGATATCCAATGAATAAATTCTATTGATCTTTTATTTGAAAAAACTTAATTTATGTATCCATATTTCTCTGCTATTTACTTACTGCTTTACGTGAATTATGGGAAACAAAAAATATTGTTAGTTTTTGGTACAGGATGTTTGTGAATATCGGATAGATGAAAAATAGAACCGTTGTTACTCCGTGCACCTGCATACATGCATATCTCTGTCTCACTGCAATCACATCCAGTTCAGGTATTCAGGTTAAACAATGCACGGGGCTGAATATGGAACGTATGAGGCTTTGTGGGGATGTTTCGACCCCCGCCCCGCGAGGAACGATCGAATAACCATTTCATCATAGCCTGTCGCCCATTAAAATGAACTATTTTTGCTAGAGTGATATTTTCCAGGATCTGTTGCCGTGGTCTATGGGAGCTGAAGCTTCCGGACGTTTCGCCCATTTCTACGATGGGCTTCTTCAGCATGAAGTATGATGATGAAGATCTTGATGAGAACTGTGACTCATCAACTCATCACAGTTCTCATCAAGATCTTCATCATCGTCATACTTCACGCTGAAGAAGCCCATCGTAGAAATGGGCGAAACGTCCGGAAGCTCCAGCTCCAACAGATCCTGGAAAACATCACTCCAGCATCATCAGCCGGCCGTGTAAGCCTAAAACTCTTGTACTATTTTTTTTAACTACGAGGTATTTAGGTACAGAGACATTTCATGTTACCCGATTAGAAAACTTTGCGTAAACTCCCCTTTGGTCGTGTAAATAGAAAAATCTATGTAAAATACAACAGCACCTCTATTGAGCAATTCAGTTTTAATACATTTTTTCTATTTAGAGGATGGAGAAGAATTGACGTAATCGAGGGGAATATTGTATTGTAGACTCTAAAAACCATAGATAACGGAATAAAGAGATGTGGTATGGATTCATCGGTAGAACAAAACGCGTGTTCTCATATTTTTTAAAGCTCCGCCTATTGCATAGGTATTTTTCCTATACAAACAAATGTGACTTGTGATTGGCTAAGAAAGTTAAAAACAATAACGTTATCAAAACCACTAATGCATAGGGACGTTTTTCCTTTGCATTTCAATATGTGTGCGTGAGTGACCTAATATCATACCAGAGAATATCAAACAATACCGCTGACTGAAAATCTATTATTTTGTAACACTCCCCAATTTTTTTTTAACATTTCCAAAACTGAAAACCCACAATGGCATTTATTAATTAAATTATAATTTACTTTATAAGTGTGGTCTTGAGCTTACATTTAATTCTAAATGAGACATTTTTACCAATAAGAGCAATTAAAACATAACTTTATAATTTTAGTATTATAAAAATACCTTTCATTCAAATAATAAACAATATAGATAGGTAATCTAATTGCGAGATTGGCTTTTGTAGCTGAAATTCCTGATTGCTACTTTTGAATTACATTATTATTTCTTCATTCATCTTTAGTTCTATAGGCTAGAAGTTGTTTAGCAGTGTAGATATATCCATTCTGATGCTTCCAATTCCAAAATGTCTTAGAATCTTTCTAACGAATCAGTTGGAGGTTTCCCTAATGTTGGCAGTGAACAAAAAGTCGTCGTTGTTGCCGAAGAGTGATAAATTGGGAAAACTATGAAACTCACCTACGAGATCCAATGAAAGTTTTGCTATTCTTTATTCGTATACAATCATACAGAGTTGAAATATTAACAAAAAAATAGTTTCAATGTTGAGGGTAGGTTTTAATTGAAGTGAATTTTAAAATTGTAAAGAAAATAAAATTAAATGTCAGCCATCATATTATCGCCCGCTTTGAGAAACACTGTCCTATTTCGAGCCTAGGGATGTGACTAAATTCAATACATCGATACATCGTTAGATCGATACCCACTCGATATTCACGATTTTTTTATGTCTGAAAATATGTTTATGTCTCCATAAATAATTCATTTTTTCATTACTTTTCCTACGATATATACTTAAATTTACATTATAAAAAATTGAAATGAAATAAATACTCCGAATCAATTTTTAGAAAATCGACCAGATTCAATTTTTTTTGTAGGTAATAAACTAGCTATCTATAACCCGTTATGAAAGTAGAAAGACAAGTAAAGAGAAGAGCATTTTCTGTCCACGTACGTTGAAATCAATTTGGTAAATTTAGTTAGAAAAAGGTGTAAAAAATAGTTCAAATGAGAAGAAAGCATTCAAAAACGAAGTTTAGTTTGTTACGCAAAAAAACACACAATTTGGAGTATTTGAATAAAAAAGATCATTTAAATGAAAACTCGAGTATACAATACAAAATAAAATTATTTTTATTAAATTTATTACACATTTGATTTAAAAAAATAATAATTTTATAAACTTTTAATACAAAACTTTGTTTTATTCCACTGATGTGCATTTTTTATCGTATCTTCATATACCTTAGATATGTACCTTTCGTTTCTTCAATAGGTATCTAGATAAATATATAAGAAACTGAAGAAACAGAAATATCTCTAACAAAAATTCTCATCAGTGGAATAAAACAAAGGTTTTTTATTAAGACTTCTTAAAAACTGTTTTTGTAATCAAATATTTAAAATGGAATTCCACAATGTTTCACCACAAAAATTTGAAAAATAAATATATGACACTTTACAGGTAAAATCTTACACGTATAACAATTGAAAGGTCAATAAAATGAAATAAAAAGATCCATAAAAACTAAAATCAATGAAATACAGCAAAAATGAATTACTGAATCAACTTAGTAGAAATGCAAGCCTCTCTGTAAGACGCTGCCTGCCAAATTTGCTCGTGATTTTTGGTCAAAAAAATAAAATTTAAAAATATACATCAACTTACGCAAAGTAATTTACAAAATACAATATAATTTACAAAACCTGGAAACAAAATCAAATATCTGCATCCGCCGTAAAAGCCTAAAAACTTAAAGTGCTTGTTGAATGTTAATGAATGTTTTGTCCGACGTTTATAAAACTGCACCAATAAAGATTTCACAGAAAACAAACCCAATATTTTTATTAATTAAAAAACACACTGTTTCAATTCACTTATTATTATTATTATTTTTTATTTTTTTTCTACATCCTGTAACAATCAATGTATAATTCTTAAGTTTTGAACTACTTTTTTCTAACACATAATAAATATTTAAAGGATTTACTTCTGCATATATTTGAAGCAAACGTAGTTTTTTTGTAGGTATAGCCCATTGAAAAAGCCTACGTTGCTTTTTCGTTAATCGGAAACAACTTTCTTTAAAATGTGATGAGCAAATCGTGCTTGTCTTTAAAGGAAACCAGGAGGATGGTTTCCCGGTCGCATCAATCCATTGCTCCTTTATTTTTGGATTTTGTGGAAATCTAAAAAAAACAATGTTTATTTTTCACACAGCAAGTAAAAGTTTGTGTAAATAACACCTGGATGGTGAACTTTGGTGACCGATCTTTGGTAAAGTAAAATGAATTTGTTTTCATCCCAACGAAGGGAATTTTTTTTTTGTGCTCCGCCAGGAATTGAACTCATAAATTTCCCATGAATGAATTGAAAGAGGTATGTAAGAATAGGAAAAATGGAGGCAGCTCTGCAAAGCCTCTGGCCACCCCTATCGGAATGGCGACAGAGTTACAGTTACAGTCCGTATAGTTAATCACTAGACTACGGCTTGATATTTTATTTCTTTATGAAAAATAAATAAATATAAAAGGTATCGATGTTTGGCATACACAAGCGCGTATTGCACAACACTAGTGATGCTATGTAGAAATGTCAAAAATTCAAGACACCTAAAAGATTGAAATCGATGTAAAACGTTTAATACGTGTGGAATTGATTACTCACCGGTGAAAAGTGATGCCGTGATCCTTAAAGTTTTTATATCGACTTCCATTGTTACACTTGACCACACAGCAACACGGCATTTTGATAAAAACCAAGAGCAGTTGCTAGTACAGCAGTATAAACGTGACTGATTTGCGCAATAATACGGATTTTCAACTAAGATTTTTTTAAGCATAATTGATTTACCTAGGGAATGCCCTCATACCATATCTCCTTCTTTTTGTGATCTGTGCTAAAAACTAACCGATTGCTCGACTCTTGAAAAACAGAGTTTTGATTACCAAAGTCACCATTATTTTTCTTTAAAAATGTTCACAACATGTTGTCTAGACTGCTAATATAATGAAAATAGATTAAAATTGTTAGCAAGAATGACATTGCGTTTGTTTTCGCAACACAGCAATATATTTGACATTTTTAGACGAAACGATTACGCAAATTACTTGAAAAAAATTGAGCAAAAATGCATACGATGTAGTTGACCTCGTGACTTTATTTAAGTACCTTCATCTTGCTCAATAGTCTGACTAAATCATCAATACTAAATCCAAACGGGGCTATTCTTAGACATTGGAGTCGCCCGTTGAGCCCACGCTTTGACCCCCGAAAAAGTTGTTGGTTCGATTCTCGGATTGCTTAAAATGATTTCAACTGTCGTAACACTGCCAGAGTGTAGGTGTTTTGAATAGACCACGCTGCCACCGGTTGATGAACGAGGCTAAGATTCACATAAAGTTTTCATGCAATTATGAAAATTTTAAACTTGAACTACTGTCATTTGACGTATTTACATAGTATAATTAACTTGAAAAAGACGTACCGTTATGGGAGTACTTACATTGCTGGAGAGTTGCTTTCCGCGATTTGTTACCGTGGTCTGAAGGAGTTGGGGCTTCCGGAAGTTTCGCACATGTCCTACGATGAACTTCTTCAACCGGAAAGCAAGTCTCCAGCATCATCAACCGACCGTGTAAGCCGAGAAAAACTTAAATTATTTTTTACCTTTCGATGGCGTAGTAGCCTATGTCTTCAAGAGGCGCCCTTGCAGGATGTTTGAGGATGAACTGATTGGAATTGAACACAATTTTCAATATAATTTGTATCCTCGATGAAAATTTGTTCTTCTTTAAGGTGGCAAGGGTATAGCGATCCTATCTTGAAAGTCACCTTCACAACAACTATACTCCTGCACATTTTCCTTATCACATTTTAACACCGCCATACAATATTTCCTTGCGTATCTTTTTGCTCTCATCTCTTGCAGCCAGCCCGCGGCCGCGTTCCCGCCTTATTTGCATAGATTAAAAGCGTAGCAAGTCTCGCTTCCCGCCATCGGGGATCGATGAGAGGCATTCATGAGCCCAGTCTGTACCGCGTTAACTTTAAACTCCACCAAAGCGTTGTACAAAAATACAAAGAAACTAAAACGCACACTTCACGCTAAGTTTCAGTTTTCTTTAAATTTTCAGCAAACGCCATGTTTAAGTTTAAACTTTATGATTTATACTTGCGGTGTTGTACTCTGTAGCGCCACACTGAAGTCATGGCACAAAATTACATTGTATCTTGTGCCAATTTCCGTTGGCATTATTTTGTAGCTTGCTAAAGATGAGTCTCAACATGTCTTTTGAATAATTTTATAACTGTATCTACGACGGAAAGAAATGGTTAGGAAATGCACGATAGGATAACAATAAAAAATAGAAAAAAATAAAAAATGGAAAAAAGCAAGGATCTCATCGTCTTGAGACAGTTGCAAAAATAGGGATTGTTGGTACAGGGAAAGCTTGTTTAAATAATTTATACCTTCAGGCGCTGCAGATGTGTGAAATAATTTTGACCTTGATGATAGGATCGCAGATTTTCGTCTATTAGAACAATCTCCCTTGACTTATAGGTTGGTATGAGGTTGGAGTTGATATAAATCAACTATTTTCCTTGGTATTTCTGAAAACTTCCACGCTGTGCTGTTCGATTTGTATCATCTACATACCAAGACTTTGTCCACGGGGTCCGCAACGTCTGACCGCCTTTTTCCAGCTTATGGTGATTGGACCGCCGCCCCCTTAACAGTGTGTAGGGGTAGGCAGCCCCTTCCCCATTCTTTTTGTTCCACCTCCCAACTTTTACCCGTTCCGCCTCGCTAACGAATCTAGCCGGTCTTTGATTCCACAGCCGATATTCTCTTTAATATGTAGATGGCATGGTAAAATGGAAGGCGCATAAAAAACTTCTTCCATATCTGGGAAACGCGAAAAACTACGCGAGTAGTAAAAAACTCGACGAGCAGTGTATAAGATCATACCTATCTATACAATATACTGAAGGATTATGTTTTAACAGTTCACCTACAGTTTTTAATTGGGCGAAAGAAAAGCGGGCTGAAATTTTTTAATTGGAGACTTATTTCAGGATACATAGTTTTAAATAAATCCGAGACGATTTAAGCGTTACGAATCCTTTATTATATTACCCTTCGTCGTCGTCATTCGTCGTCGAGTTTCGATTTTCAAAATCAATGCCATCACAGCAGATGAAACACATTCATGCTCTATAGCAAATTAATTTTTGTATATATGCTGCAATGCGGCGAGCTTACGCGTGTGTGTTTACAAATGTATGAAAAATTTTAGGAATTAATCTGTTTATTCATACTTAAAATGTATGGAACAATATTGACATCTAGCGGCAAAACGTAAAAGTTTTTTTTACATTTTCTTTTATTTCATGCAAATTAAAAATAAAAAAAAAGCCAAATAAAAATGGATTTCAATCTGTAATCTAAGTTGCAAACATATATAACATTTGAGATTCATATTACATGCATTCTTACGAGCAGACATGTATAAGTTCTAATCTAATCTAATCTAAGCTGCAAAGATATATATCATTTAAGATTTATATTAAATGCATTCCCACAAGCAGATATGTATAAGTTCCCGCTTACATATGCTGCATGTGTACTTACAACATAACAGCCCATTCCAAATGAACATAAGCCCTGCAACTCTTGCCAACCTTCCCTGAAACAAAGGTGAATTTGCAAAGTAAACCATTTTTTAAAGTATGGGTGGTCAGCCTCATACCAACCTATAAGTCAAGAAAATTATTTTGTGTATTTCTTTACATAATCTAAGTTGCAAAGATACATACCATTTAAGATTCATATTAAATGCATTCCCACACGCAGACAGGTACAAGTTCACGCTTACAAATGCCCAATGTGGACTTGCAAAATAAAAAAACTAATCTCAAATGAACATAAGCCCTGCAACTTTTGCCGACTTTTCCTCAAACAGAGATAAAATTTGCATGGTAAACCATTGCTTACAGTATGGGTGGTCAGCCACATACTAACCTTTTAGTCAAGGAAATTATTTTGTTTAGTTCTATAATCTAAGTTGCAAAGATACATACCATTTGAGATTCATATTAAATGCATTCCCACAAGCAGACAGGTACAAGTTCACGCTTACAAATGCCCAATGTGGACTTGCAAAATAAAAAAAACTAATCTCAAATGAACATAAGCCCTGCAACTCTTGCCGACTTTTCCTCAAACAGAGATAAAATTTGCATTGTGAACCATTGCTTACAGCAGGCCTGGCCAACCCGCGGCCCGCGGGCCGCATGCGGCCCGCGACGCCTTTACGTGCGGCCCGCGTGATGATTTTTTTAAATTATGTATTTGTATATATTTTTATTTTAGAACTTTATTGCCGTTAAATTTGTACAATTTTGAAATCAAAACTACCCCAGAACTTTCCTAGTAAAAACACTATTATTTTGACTGGACTAGAGAGATATTTTTCAGCGATTTGAGTTGCAGCGGCAACACATTTAAGCGTTAATACGTAATATGGGGGGGCAATTTTGACAAAAAAATCCTGCAAAAACATTGTCGTGGAGGGGGGGGGGGGGGGGGTAGCGACAGGTTTGTGTGGCCCTTGGGGAAATTTTAGGCCATCAATGCGGCCCGGGGTGCAATTTGGGTTGGCCAGGCCTGGCTTACAGTATGGGTGGTCAGCCACATACTAACCTTTTAGTCAAGGAAATTAATTTGTTTAGTTCATTAATCTTAGTTGCAAAGATACATACCATTTGAGATTCATATTAAATGCATTCCCACAAGCAGACAGGTATAAGTTCGCGCTTACAAATGCCCCATGTGGACTTATAAAATAAAAAACTAATCTTAAATGAACATAAGCCCTGCAACTCTTGCCGACTTTTCCTCAAACAGAGATAAAATTTTCATTGTAAAACAATCTTACAGTATGGGTGGTCAGCCACATACTAACCTATAAGTCAAGGAAATTATTTTATTAAGTTCTATAATCTAAGTTGCAAAGATACATACCATTTGAGATTCATATTAAATGCATTCCCACAAGCAGACAGGTATAAGTTCGCGCTTACAAATGCCCCATGTGGACTTATAAAATAAAAAACTAATCTCAAATGAACATAAGCCCTGCAACTCTTGCCGACTTTTCCTCAAACAGAGATAAAATTTTCATTGTAAACCATTCTTACAGTATGGGTGGTCAGCCACATACTAACCTATAAGTCAAGAAAATTATTTTATTAAGTTCTATAATCTAAGTTGCAAAGATACATACCATTTGAGATTCATATTAAATGCATTCCCACAAGCAGACAGGTACAAGTTCACGCTTACAAATGCCCAATGTGGACTTGCAAAATAAAAAAACTAATCTCAAATGAACATAAGCCCTGCAACTTTTGCCGACTTTTCCTCAAACAGAGATAAAATTTGCATGGTAAACCATTCTTACAGTATGGGTGGTCAGCCACATACTAACCTATAAGTCAAGGAAATTATTTTATTAAGTTCTATAATCTAAGTTGCAAAGATACATACCATTTGAGATTCATATTAAATGCATTCCCACAAGCAGACAGGTACAAGTTCACGCTTACAAATGCCCAATGTGGACTTGCAAAATAAAAAAACTAATCTCAAATGAACATAAGCCCTGCAACTTTTGCCGACTTTTCCTCAAACAGAGATAAAATTTGCATTGTGAACCATTGCTTACAGTATGGGTGGTCAGCCACATACTAACCTTTTAGTCAAGGAAATTATTTTGTTTAGTTCTATAATCTAAGTTGCAAAGATACATACCATTTGAGATTCATATAAAATGCATTCCCACAAGCAGACAGGTACAAGTTCACGCTTACAAATGCCCAATGTGGATTTGCAAAATAAAAAAAACTAATCTCAAATGAACAAAAGCCCTGCAACTCTTGCCGACTTTTCCTCAAACAGAGATAAAATTTGCATTGTGAACCATTGCTTACAGTATGGGTGGTCAGCCACATACTAACCTTTTAGTCAAGGAAATTATTTTGTTTAGTTCTATAATCTAAGTTGCAAAGATACATACCATTTGAGATTCATATAAAATGCATTCCCACAAGCAGACAGGTACAAGTTCACGCTTACAAATGCCCAATGTGGACTTGCAAAATAAAAAAAACTAATCTCAAATGAACAAAAGCCCTGCAACTCTTGCCGACTTTTCCTCAAACAGAGATAAAATTTGCATTGTGAACCATTGCTTACAGTATGGGTGGTCAGCCACATACTAACCTTTTAGTCAAGGAAATTATTTTGTTTAGTTCTTTAATCTAAGTTGCAAAGATACATACCATTTGAGATTCATATTAAATGCATTCCCACAAGCAGACAGGTATAAGTTCGCGCTTACAAATGCCCCATGTGGACTTATAAAATAAAAAACTAATCTCAAATGAACATAAGCCCTGCAACTCTTGCCGACTTTTCCTCAAACAGAGATAAAATTTGCATTGTGAACCATTGCTTACAGTATGGGTGGTCAGCCACATACTAACCTTTTAGTCAAGGAAATTATTTTATTAAGTTCTATAATCTAAGTTGCAAAGATACATACTATTTGAGATTCATATTAAATGCATTCCCACAAGCAGACAGGTATAAGTTCGCGCTTACAAATGCCCCATGTGGACTTATAAAATAAAAAACTAATCTCAAATGAACATAAGCCCTGCAACTCTTGCCGACTTTTCCTCAAACAGAGATAAAATTTTCATTGTAAACCATTCTTACAGTATGGGTGGTCAGCCACATACTAACCTATAAGTCAAGGAAATTATTTTATTAAGTTCTATAATCTAAGTTGCAAAGATACATACCATTTGAGATTCATATTAAATGCATTCCCACAAGCAGACAGGTATAAGTTCGCGCTTACAAATGCCCCATGTGGACTTATAAAATAAAAAACTAATCTCAAATGAACATAAGCCCTGCAACTCTTGCCGACTTTTCCTCAAACAGAGATACAATTTTCATGGTAAACCATTCTTACAGTATGGGTGGTCAGCCACATACTAACCTATAAGTCAAGGAAATTATTTTGTTAAGTTCTATAATCTAAGTTGCAAAGATACATACCAATCGAGATTCATATTAAATGCATTCCCACAAGCAGACATTTATAAGTTCACGCTTACACATAATGCATGTTGACTTACAACATAAAAACCCAATCTCAAATTAATATAAGCCCTGCAACTCTTGCCAATCTTCCCTGAAACACAGCTGAAATCTTCAAAGTGAACCATTTTTTAAACTATGGGTGGTCGATTTTCTTTTACAAAGGCTGCATGTTTTTATTTTACATGTTTTCCGAATTTTAACGCGAGGAAACTATGCGCAATATACACATTCACCAAATGTTAAGGGGTTGGGCTGCGTAGCAGCCAGGGGCAACGCCCCTAGTTAGAATTTGATTACACAATTTTATATCGGAAATCCCCACTGACGTGCTATTTGTCTCTTTAATCTTATTCACATATCTGAAAATGGTGTTGACGAATCTTAGAAACAAATGTACATCATGCATGCCAATAGACTTTTACCATAAGCGCTTTTTCACACAGGTTGGGGATGTTTGATGGCTTCTACGATCCGGTATGGTTTTTTGGCAAATCCATACATTTCGCGACTGGATCCGGATCGTGTGAAAAGTGAGAAACCCTGTCGTTCGTCTACTAGGGATGGCTAGAGCCTCCGGCGAACCATGTTCATAGCTAGTTCCTTTTCCGATAAACTGTTTTGGTAATTCATTTTAATGCCTCATTACTCATTATTTCGGTCATTCGACAGATTAATCAGTTGAACTATTGTTTCAATCTTTCCCTTTTTTTACGCTCATAGTTAATACTCCCGAAAACGCGTTGCCGCTCTTGCCGGCCTTTCCTGAAACCCTTTTCTCTGGTGAGTGGTGACATACGATCTGAAATTTCTTTCATTTGAAGTCACATCATAAATACAATTACGCCATACACTAATAATGAGCTCGATTCCGCAGCGGGAACGTTCATCATGTTCATTAGATTGTCGATAGTTATGATTTTGCGTTTGCGGTTTGTGCGCCCGATCAAACATGGCGGCTAATCGGAAATCAAAAGGTAATCACGGCGCTGCAGAAGGAATTATACACTCCCGCCACGTGGGACGAGCGCGGGAATCAAAGCGAAACCGTATTATTACATACCGCATACTATTGGCTTTCAACTAACCATCATCTTCATCACACTCACCCTTCACGTGGAAAACCGGAGTGGATCACTTCCTCTTTTATCCACCGCTTACAAAATACATAAGAAACGAGGCTTTTTTTTTAAATACACCTGTATCCCTAATCTCTCCTACTCCTAACATAAAGGAAGGCTTGGTATGTAGCTGACCATCCATACTGTAAAAAATGGTTCACATTGCCGATGTCACCCCTGTTTCAGGGAAGGTCTGTAAGAGTCGTAGGGCTTATGCTCATTTAAGATGCGGGTATTTATGTTTTCAATTCACATGTGGTATGTGTACGTGCGAACTTATTTATGAAATAGATTATTATGTGTCTGCTTACATTTAATATGAATCCTAAGCGTAATATATTTTCGCAACTTAGATTATAGATAGTACTCTCACATGTAGTGGGGAGAAAAAATGTCTGGAAGCCGCGTTGCCATCTACGTTCAATGGAAGCGCTGTTGAATGTTTGTATTGAAGGTTTAACAACGCCTCCAGAGAGCTTAAATGTCAACGCAAAATTCCGTGTTCTTTTTATTCTCCATAGCAACATGTGAGCATGAACAAATATTTTTTTATACTCGGGGTACTGATCTCTATGCTATCTACTGCTTTTTAATAATTCTAATTTTCTATGTCTAATTCCAAGGAGTAAGAAATAAGTCTTCACTTTTGCTATATGAGCTTGGTAACTGTACACTTAAATATTAAAGTAAACAGTGTAAACACTAGATTTTTTAATGCAAACATGTTTGTCACAAGAATCTCCTTCCACTCAATAAAACGATAAAAACAAACTTGTATCTCCGCGGCCACTTCATCCATAAAACTTGATGTTTTTTCTTAAAGCCACACCAGCCAGTGTCGTCCCTCGACAAACACATGTTTTAACCCGCTCATTCCCATTGTCGGAGATTACCCGCTCTCTCCACCGGGGCTTTGCTCGCGAAATTTATTTACCGTGCCATTGAATTCCCGCCCATTCAAACGCTCCCCGTGGATTTTTATTTGGCATTTATTGTGCCAATCCGTAATGACTTATAGTATTTTTCCATTTCATTTCAATCGATTCGGCGTGGATCAGAAACGCGTTATCTCAATGATTATTCTTCTTTACGCTCACCAAAAATTATCTTATCTCAATTGTGTAACCTAATTGTGTTAAATTTTCGTATCGAAATTGATAAGTATCGAATGTTTTTTTTTATCACCTATCTATAATTGTTTACGGGTTTTACTGTGTATGCTAAAGAAATTCGTAATCTGCGATTAAAAATACCACATTTTTTTTCTTATACAACAGAAGCAAAGTTATGTAAGTAATATGAATTAGAAAATAACTTGCTTATTAAAATGAGTTTCACTTCAATCAAAATGGAATCGGCACAATTTCCGTAACATCAAAATTGTCATGTTTGCTAAGGAAAAGGTAAACAAATTTATTAGTTGAAGTGGCTGACGACAGATAGAGGTGTGACATTTGCCCGCTGTGAAAAAAAATATATTTTTTCGAATTTGTGCCGAGTCTATTGGTAAAAATACATCATTACATATAACTATACATCTTTTAACAGAATCTTCACTCTTTCCTGTCAAATATGGGGTGCCGCAGGGTTCCGTACTCGGACCTATATTATTTATCTTATATATAAATTCCATTGACAGGATAACAAATAAGTGGGGCTTCTTATCCCATGGATATGCGGATGACCGCATATTATACAGGTTTGCTGATCCTGATCAGAAACATCTGCTGGAAAATGACATAGTAGGATGTATAGAGGAAATTGCGCGATGGATGGCACATTGTAAGCTTAAACTTAATCCATCTAAGACAGAGATAATGTGGATCTCTTCCCCGCGCAGACAGCACCTTTGTGGGACTAACTCTATTCCTATTGAGGGTGTGAGTATCAAACCATCCTCAATCTTAAAATTTCTTGGAGTATATATAGATTCTGGACTTTCACTGGAAACCCAAATATCAAAAACAGTAAGAGCTGGAATGTTCCAGATTAGATTGATCAGGAGCATCAGGAGATGCTTGCCAGTCGAGGAAACCAAGGCTCTTGTTGCTGCATTTGTGCTCTCCCGGCTTGATTACTGTAATGGGATATACAGTGGCTTGCCACTTGTACAGCTGGGCAGACTTCAATCTGTGCTTAATGCTGCGGCACGTTTGATCTGTAATCTAAAAATTACTGAGCACATCACACCCTCACTCAGGGATCAGCTTCATTGGCTGAAAATAAAGGAGAGGGTGGAGTACAAGGTCTGCTTAACTGTATTTAAGTCCTTGCAGAACATTGCGCCACTGTATATCTCAGAGCTATGTGTGGGGGACACAGTAGAGGGTAGGCGGGGTACCCTGAGGTCTGCATGCAATACTGCTTGTGAATAGATTCAGGGTTCCCTGCAGAAGCAACATGGCCAATTATTTAGATCGTGCCTTTTGCATTGCTGGCCCTCTGCTGTGGAATGCCTTACCACACGAGCTGAGTGCTGTGGAGAGTACAAGTGCATTTAAGTCAGGATTGAAGACATGCTTGTTCAGGAGGGGCTATGGCTCTGCAGTGCCCTTGCAGTGAATTCACAAAACGGCACTAAAAATATTGTCAATTTATTATTATTATTATACATCTCATCTGAAAGGGAAACCCATAGAGAAATGGAAGCAAAATTTATAACACTCATCAGGGTTTGGTTCTCTGTATATCCTGTATGCTGCTGAAATATTATCAAAGTAGTTGAATGAAGAAAATTAACGATTGAAAAATGTGGAATTCTATTAAAAGTTTTATGCTTCAATTAATTTATATTTTGAAAGGCTGTCTGTTACTTCATGAATGTTTAGTTTTTTGGGCACGTTGCACCTTTGATGAGAATAATCCAAAATTGCGGTCAGCGTCCTGAGAGGGTGAGGGCAGAAAAGATACAACCCGTGCGGGAAGAGGTCCATGTACGGATCCCCTACACGTAATGTAATTAGGGAATACAAGGACTCAGATTCACGACCCCTAGTAATGAGAAGAGCAGCAAAGGAAAATCAGGAATACTACATTATTATTCATTGTAGTGTTCGTGAAAATTTATGAAATAGTTGTCTAAAAGTTGACACAGATGACGTAGATATTAAAATTGACACGTCACCTGGCTGGGTTGCTATTATATCGTCATTGGTACTCTGATTTGAGAAATCGCGGATAAAACATTTTATTGTGTGTAACTTCTCAAAGTGATCTCAATGGACCGGTCCATAGTCCAAGTGGTACTAACACTTCGGACTCGTAACTGGAAGGTTGTGGGTTCGAGTCCCGGCGGAGCAAATAAAAAAATATATCATTTATATTTTTAAATTTGCTCATCGCTGGGTTGAAAAATTCATAAACCTGTACCAAAGACCGGTCATCAAAAGGCCCATCCAGTCTTACAACAACTGGGTCTTGCTTGAGAATTGGCGCTTTCTACAGCGACGACCAAGCTCGCAGAGGGCTCTTGAGGTGTGATGCACACAAAAACAGCGCTCAACAAATAAATCAGCCTAATTTATTTTATTTTAGTGAGTGAACTAATTAGAAGGCAGTGCTCATGACAAACTTCTAACCTTCACACTTTTTTAGTGTTTTATCTCGTAGAAAATAGAAAAAAATACATTTATCTGAGAGACCCACATTAGCTCAACACGTCACTTAATCAGTTTTACCTTAAAAGTGTTGATACAATACTTTCTAATTAGATGCAAGTACCTTGTCACTGGAGAGTTGCTTTCCGTGATCTGTTGCCGTTGTCTCACGGAGCTGGAGCTTCCAGGTATTCCGCCCTAGTCTGCGATGGGCTTCTTCAGCTTAAAGATAATGTTGATGAAGCTGTTAAGGACCTTAGTTGCATGGACTTTTTACGTTCACCCGCCGAGAAAAAAAAACGATCATTTTCTTGAGTCCATTAGAAATTCAATGTTATTCATTTTGGCATTTATGAAAATTGACGGAAAAATTCAAATGCAGATATTTGCTCAGGAGGCTTTACACCTTTCCCTTAATGTATCTTCATAACACAATCATAATATTTCATACTTTACCTTTATTACATTACCTTTTCCTCTCACGCTCGCTGTAGCAGTAGAAAAAAATACCCGCGTGAGGAAATATCAAAATGGATGATATTTCAAAAATCTGAAAAAAATCTATCAGGAAAAAGCGGGGGCTAGGGGGCTGCGTACCTAATATAGAAAGCTTTTATTTCGATTCTGTGTAATATTTCTTGTATTGTGTGTGACTCGCTAAGGGAAGGGGTTGGACGTTGAGTTATAATTTAGTGGGGTTGAAACGATTTTGACGCATTTTATCGATTACGAGTATATGGATTATTTGTTAATTGTAAAAATGCAATTTATTGTATATGTTCCTTAACTTATAGGTTGGTATACGACTGACCACCCATGTTGTAGAAAACGGTTCACTTTGCCAATGTCACCCCTGTTTCAGGGAAGTTCGTCAAGATTTGCTTGGTATATGCTCATTTGAGATCTGGGTTTTTATGTTGTAGGCTCACATGCGGCATGTGCAACCGCGAACTTATTTATACGTGTCTGCTTGTGAGAATGCATATAATGTAAATGCCCAGTGTAACATATCTTTGCAACTTAGATTCGGTTAGATTAGATGTCTGTTTCAACATACCTCAACACAAATCTTCGCTAGTCAGAAAAGAACAATAATACCTTGAGTTTCGCCACACTACTAACAGGCAAAAGGTACAGATGTTTAAAATGTTTTCACTACGCGGAACACGTTGCAAACATAATGATCGCTGAATTTGACAAATTTGAAAGTAATTTGGCATCACCATAAAACATTCCGGCATGCGTAATCATTGAGTGTCGAAACAAAACATAGAGAAAGCAAGAAAACATAAGATTTCACATGATCATTAAGTATTTTGTGGTGTTTGACAGCTCTGTGGATCTGGTCCGGTCCTCTGATCCTCTGTGTGACAGGTGAGCCGCATAGTATGTGTCAATGCCGGAAGCTAGTTTCTTCTCCACCAAGAATATAACTCAATGGTGTGTTAGGTATCGGTGTATTATTATTATATTTGCTGTTTATTGAATTTCCCCGGGAGGGTAGGTCCCCCTCCCACCCTTCCTCCTCGTACCCTTTACGATTCCCCCCCAACGTAGCAACACTGAAATCTGTTAACCTCTTTTTTCAGCGGTAATTTTTCTCCTTTGTTAAATATTCGTCCTTCCTGCGCGGTCATTGTGTGCATTCACAATTTGTTGGCGGCGGTGGAATGAATAAAATATACATGATGATGTCATGAACGGGAAACTTCTCTGATTGAAAAATTAACATTATAGTTGAAAGTATATGGAAATGTTAAGTCATGGTGTTTTCTTCGTCTTCCAAATGTGTATGAGTAGTAACTTGTACAAAAGAGGACGTATATCTGTTTTTACTTCAAAAATCTGTTGTTACTTTAATGGCATTGGCAGAAGTGAACCGATTTTTACAGCACGGGGGTAAACCATACTGTAAAAAATGGTTCACTTTGCTAATGTCAACCATGTTTCAGGGAATGTCGGCAAGAGTTGCAGGGCTTATGTTCATTTGAGGTTTGGATTTTATTTGTAAGTACACAATCAGCATTTGTAAGCGCGAACTACACGTGTTTGTTTGTGGGCATACATCTGAGAGCTTTGAATGAATATATCCTTGCAACTTAGATTATAGATTATAGATTATTATAGGGGTCAGCCTCATACCAACCTATGAGTCAAGGAGCACAAAATATTATAAATGATTTACAAAAAGAACTTTACAAAACAACTTAGAAATGAAATTTTAAATTAGTTTAAACAAATAATATGCTTTAAGTCCTTTATCGAAACTCTTTTCAATCAAACAACTATACTCATAAATTTGAGTCATTGCATCATGGAACGGCGCTTTGAAGAAGTCACAATTTTTTTCATTATCAAACATGTGCTCTCCTTATTCATAAATAGGTTTTTAATTTTTAATCCGTTGTCAGTTTTACCGTAATAAAAAAAGTGAGATAGCCCTGGTTTTTGGTTTGACAAATCTAGAAAAAAAGACCGTTTAAGTTCGCTTTTAGTGATCACGTACTCTCGTTTAAACGGCAATACATTTTTGTTGTACATTGTTACCCAACATGTAATGACAGGTTTCATCTAGTAAGCGAGTTCACCACCCCAACTTTAAAACTGGGAGTTTTACAAAATATGTATGAAAAACTAAACCCCTCACTCGAGGCGCTGTCTTAGTTTCCATACATTTATGGTTGATTTTAAGCGTAAATTTGGATACTTGGAGTACTAGAGGAGAGTCTACGTTTCACCTCTCGCATGCGGCCCACGTATGACTTCCAATATTGTCCCGCCGGTTTTGCATGTTCAGCGTTTGGGCGTACAAGGTCCGCCCCATACCTCTAGTGTAAAACATTCCGTAAAGTCACCTCGTTTGCGTAAATCGGAAAAATATATGAAAACTAAATCACTCTCTAGGAATGCCGTCGTATATTCGATACTTTTTTTATTTACGCAATCGAGGCGAGTTTGTGTAAGTGGTTTATACTCGGGGTAAGGTTCATGTCACCTCGTCCGGCATGTCAACGCTGTCTACTCGACATTCCCAGCAACCCGACAGTCATGTTTTGTAATGCCGCAACCCCAAAAAAAAAATACACCCATTTTTATACATAAATTTCTATCAAAACCATGTATTCCATCTCATCCCTAACTAAGAAAAAACTACGTCCTTGATGATCGCTTCTTGTCAGTTGCCATACACATTTTCTTTGGATCGTGCCTTTTGCGTTTTCGGTCGTCTATTGTGTAGTGCCTTACCTCGCTAGCTGAGGGCTGTGGAGAGTCCAAAACTTTTAGGTCCACTTTTAAAACCATCTTTTTTAAGAGATGCTAGAGGTCTGCAGTGTCCTTACAGTGAATTCACATAATGCCTTTTAATTTTTTAAATATTTTTATATTACCTTAACTAATAGAGTCACCCATACTATGAAATTGGTTCACTTTGGCCATGTCACTCCTTTTTTAGAAAAGGGGGATAAGAGTTGCAGATTTTCTATTCTTATGGGTACGCATTTAATATTATGAATAACTTATTTTTTAGATTATGGATGTATCGGAAGCAAATATTTCAATCTACTAAGATTTGAAATAAAAAAAATACATCGTCAAGGAATTCAGTTATTCTAATTACTATAATTGTACTATTGTTACCGACTTTGATGTATGGAAGTGAAGCATGGACAGTGAATGATAGCGAAATGAGTAAAGTATGTACGGTGGAAATGAAGCATTTGAGAAGTATGACAGGAAAAACTTTGAGGGATAGAGTTAGGAATGAATGGGTAAAAAAAGAATGTAATTTGAAAGAGGATGTGAAAGTTAAAGTACAAAAGAATGTGATGAGATGGTTTGGGCATATGGAAAGAATGAATGATGATAGAATGACAAAGTATGTATACAAAGGAAGTGTGATAGGAAAAAGAGGGAAGGGACGACCGAGAAAAGTATGGAGTGATCAGATTGTGGAGATTGTGAAAGAATGGGCTATACAAAGTGAGCGTAAAAGAAGACAATGCATGAAAAAGGTGATGGATATGAAGGAATTGAAAGAGGTATGTCAGGTTAGGAAAAAATGGAGGCAACTCTGCAGAGGCTCTGGCCACCCCTAGCGGAATGGCGACAGAGTTACAGTTACAGTACAATTTTCTTTACAATAATTTATTCGTCCGTTCATTTGCCGTTCTCCATTTCCCGTCTCAGGCAGCCGTTGCCTATCTTGGACCTGTCGCCTATAACCTATACACCTGTGCAGGTGAGGAGGAGCTTCGGCTGTCGCGTCATGTCACGGGCACAGACCGAGTCTATATCCGGTCGAGTCAGACGTGCATCCGGCCGCTTCCAAGATTCACTTCCATGCCTGAATTATTCAGATGTCACCGTGAAAATTTGGCACACGCCCCTTCTAACGTCCTGACAGTAAATTTAATTATTTCTTTGAATACATACAAATATATTTGTATTCTTTAGTATCCCTATCACGGGATTTTCCTTTGCAAGGTATATCTCGCCACCCTTAAGGTAAAACTGTATAAGTGCCGATTCATGGATTTGAAAAATCGTGGATAAAACATTTTACTGGGTGTAACTTCTAATAGTTAGTAAAGTAATTATAAGGAAGTGCCAGTGAAAAAGTTCTGCACTACAGGTTCTTTTTCAATTTCTTCAGTATGCATCTGAGAAACCCATTTTAGCTTAATTAGTCAATTATTCAGTTGTACCTTTAAGGTATCGATATGTAATATATTTTTAAAGTTGCAAATGAATACAACAAATGGAGTAATCAGGAAAAATATTACGTCTTCTGGCCTTGTTGCTAAGAAAAAACCCAGCTTAAATTTTGTTGAATAGTCATTTGAGGTTAGAACTTTAATTTGTAAGTACACATGCAGCATATATAACCGCGAACTTACACGTGTCTGTTTTTTGGCATGCATTTTATATGAATTGTAAGTGTTGATATATATCTTTGCAACTTAGATTATAGATTATAGTTTTCTAATAGCTCCAATTCCTATACATGTGTTGTCACCCCGCCGAGAGAAAATTAAAATTTGGAACTTTTTTCAGTCCACTTTGTACTACGATATAGTATGTACGCCCGTTATATATTACTGTACAATTGTGTCCAGAAAACCCCGTTATTTATTTTTTGTTTTTATCAATTTGCATAAATAAATTCTAAATAATTTGTCAGCGTTGTAACAAAAAATTCTTACAAATTGTCAACTATCACGATTACTGTTTAACCTAAAAAAAGCTCCCTGTAAAAAACATTTTTAACAAATTATTTTTTCTGTAAAACTTTTGTTAACAGTAGTAGTAGTTGCCCTTAGTACGCTTAGTACGAGTTGCCCTTGCCCTTGTTGCCCTTAGTTCCCTTAGTACGAGTTGCAAAACTTGCCCTAGTTGCCCTTAGTACCCTTAGTACGAGTTGCAAAACTTGAGAAAAGTAAAGTTTACGGAAAATATTAAAGAGTGATTTCTCCCAAAATCTGCCGTTTTTATTTCCTACACTGTATGGTCTTAGAAAAAGAGTTACAGTGATGAAGAAAATCAAGTTCAAACAAACAAAAACGGCAGATTTTGGGGGAAATCACTCTTTAATAATTGTCGTAAACTTTACATTACTCAAGTTTTGCAACTCGTACTAAGCGTACAGTAATAATTATGTATGCAAGCGTAGCGTGTTGTTGCGCCCAACAAATCTCGGAGAAAGGCACGCATAATAAGAAAAAGGTTTCGCAAGTATCCGGCCAACTCGATTCCGAAATAAAATTATTTAGAATGTTTCTCTCGGAGCTTGTGAGCTCTCACCCCCCGGCCTCGCGAAATATTAATGGAAGAGGGGCTCCCCCCCTTAACCGGGCAATCTCTTACAGCAACTCACCGAACTCCACTTTTCGTCATTTCGAAAATAATGTGTTACGAAAGTTGAAGCATTGTTTCCCGGCGAGTTTCACTACGCCATTTGGACATGTGTGATCATTTTTTTCCACAGGGAAATCGGGAGGCTCCTGATGAAGCCTTGTGAGACGATAAAGTTCGAGTTTTATAGTTATTCATTTAAATAAAAGTAAATCATTCAAAGGTCCTACTCGCGGAATACAGGTACAGATACAACTAAATGCCGGAAAAAATAAAATAGGAATATTATGAATGCACGAATCTCCAGCTTCACCTTTATTAAATACTCCATCCCTCACCCCTCATAGCTCCGCCCCCTAAAATCTTATCATGAATATACTATTGTCTATTGTAGTTTTTAGATTTTATGTTTTCTGTCAGTTGTTCTCTTGAAAATGGGAAAGCGATCGAGATATCCAACTCAACCCTTGAAGATTTTTATTTCTGATTTATGAATTTTCATAATTCTAGTGAGCTTTAACATAGTTTCAAATAAACTTTAATATGTTTTTTAAATTGATCAATAATTTGCTTTCAATGAACTGTCACTGTGTGAACCATCAAACCCTAAAAAAAAAAAAAAAAAATTTACGGCAGAATCCCATAATATTTTTTATGTATTTTCTCTCTTCGATTGCTTGCCTCATTACCAAGGATCTTGACAAACCTTCTGTGTTCCTTTCGAACCTTCGCCGACGATCCCTTCTGCTTAAACTACTTTTAAAGCTCGTGGTTTCCAGAGGTCTGTGATCATACTTCAGATTATCGGTTCATTGCACTGAATATTTATCTACCTCGAGATCATCCAATTCTTTTTTGAATCTTGTTATCCTGGCTCTATATTTTGTATGATTTCTTTTAAATTACGTCAATAATAATTCATTCTTGTGGCATAACCTAAGCTTTTGCCGAACTAAATTGAGGGAAAAACGCATTTGTTTCCAAATTATGTGAAGTTATTTTTAATTACAGAAGAACTTGAAACGCTTCGTAAATACATAATTATGTACGTTCTAGTTAAAAAAAAGATAAATTGATATCTGTTCTTCCAGATATTGAAAAATATACAATATTGTTGCCTACCGACAGCTGAAATACCGTGCACGTCCCTGAGTCATCCCAATGAAAGTTAAATTCGTATAATTTAAATTGTAAATTAGAGAGAGTTCACAAAAGTCCTCTGTATCTCAGGTATAAAACATTTATGTTTAAACTCAAACCTAGAGTGTATAAAAAAATGTATAGAAACAGAAAGAACGATTCAAGTGATATTTTTTTTAGTTTTCACACGTAAAACGCGTTGGTTCAGTTTAAACGTAATTTAGTGTACTCGGCTACTGGACAAAAAATCTACGAAATTTTAATCAAACGAAAAAGGAGGTTTCACATTTATAAGGAAGTGTTGTTCGCCGGGGACAAAGTTTAACTGTAAATTTTAATTATCCCGCGATTCTTTCAGTTGCGGAGTGTGTTCGGGTCCAGCTGCGACTAACTCTTTAATGCCGCTAATTAAATTCAAACAAAGTTTTATTCGCCGACGGAAAACTTGGCCCGGCGATTATGACAAACTTGTTTACAAGCGCTCGAGGTACTTAATGTACAATACGGAATATTTATACATTCCAAGAAATTTGTGGTAGTATTGCATTATTTTTTTCTGTAATTCCATGACAAATGATGTGTGAAATATGAGAAAATAAATTATGAAACCTTTGTCTACCGTTTGTGGGTTGTTTTTCTGGGATCAATTTGCTAAGATGTATCTTAGCTGGAGCTTCCGTTATTCTACCCTTGTTACCGTTTGCCATTAACGAATATATTCGCGATCTCATGTGTAACAATATTTGTTACACATATTAAATATAAATGAAATGTGTAAAGTGAGAACATTTAACGTTTAAAACTTAGTCAATTGTTATAGAAACTATCAGCCAATTTGAAGGAACTCATGCGACCTTTTTATGTGTACAGTACAAGCCGTCGGAAATCGGATCGTTTGAATCAATTTTGGGCTTACTTGCTAAACCTAAACCTATATAAAGACATAAACGACCTTATTTATTAGATTGGTTGAACCTACTTATCAGAATAGGAAAATTGACTTTAAGCTGGTTTAAAAATCAAAATATTTATATGAATAAGGGGGTTGTGGTTTACGCCTGTTTTCCCCCCTAGTAAGTACATGCCATTAAACACGATAAAAGGTAAATATCGAAAAAATAAGATATCAGCCTCATACGTCAAAAAGAGAAACGAAATACCAATGATATGTTTTTATAATGATGATTTGTTTTCCTTAACGATTGTGTTGTTGTTGAAATTCATTATAACAAGACCTCGTTTGTATGAAAAAGACAGGGCGCACTCTTTTTGGCGAACAATACTGCTCTGATGCTCCATATACTTATTTTGTGTTGATCGATGTGCCAAACTCTTTACAAAATAAGAAGAAAAGGGTAACACTGTAATCATACCTGATGATGACCTACTAAGTCGAAAACGCGTTTGTAATTTGTTTTAAAGATTTTAATCTTTCTAAATAAATTTTAGTGAAAATAAACAGTGTTTTCTTTGAATTCCTTCAAAAATTATAAATTAAATAAAGAAAAGGGAATGTTTCTACTCACCGATTAAACATGTGATGCAACCGTTTTTGTAATTGAAAGGCAAGGCGTCTTCTTCCCAAGGTCACATTGTCAATTGATTTTGGATCAGAGGTTTAAAAGCAGAGTGCGCTTATCTCTGAAAATCGGAAAAAAATACATCAATGACCAAGTAGGTGAGATTGCGAAAGAATGAAACCTGCAGAGCGAGAATAAGAGAAGAGTAAGTATGAGGAAGGTGATGAATGTTGAAGAGATGAAAGAGATATCCAAGGACAGTCAAAAGTGAAGACGCATCTGCGGAGGTACCGGCCACACTTAGTGTAACGGCACGGCGGCAGGATACAGTAACAGATTAATTATGTATGTGTACATTTTTTCTAAGAGATGAAGTGTGAAAACGAGTATGCTTAGTTTTTAATACTCACGAGAAGTACTTAAAATGTTTGTATAGTTGGTATCTTCATGTATTGATAATAACCAATCAAAGGTACCTACACAGAAAATATATTTAATTATTTTAACTGGACTTTTCGTTCGTAGAGAATGCAAAAAATCTAATAAATGAAATTGGTTGCATGGAAAATATTTCACGTTAATTTGAATATGGAATAATGTTTTGGCTGAATAATCGGCAGGTATGATACTTAATTTTTAGTACGGTAGGTATATTTATTACACATATCTGTTTTTTTGTCGCATGGTTACTTATTTAAATGATCAATTACGTCTTACTTTTTAAAAATATTGAAATAAAGGAAAAGAAAAAAACCCATGCTACCTGTCAAAAATACTGGGGATTTTTGATACAATTTTTACGGGCTTTATAAAAATTTCCTGCATTCAATAATAATTGTCCTACCTAGTCCTACCTACAATCTAAATTCACACTATTCACCCAATGCACCCAATTCTACTCGATATGCGTATTGCCTATGCTACCGTTTCCAGGCGCTCCATACTACAGCTCCGTTTCCCATATAAGTCTTCTCAACCACAGCGTTTACTAACTAAATATAATATGGACACTGAGTCGTTCACCCTAGCCGCTATTTCAGTTACGGTAATTTTTTTGTATGGAATCTGACATGGTATGGATATGGTTCTGACATGGTATCGAGATCAAAGCTGACACACTCAGGATCAATAACCTTCGTCGGACTACTGTGATGAGAGAAGTGCGGACTACTACAGGGAATACTCTGAACGACAGGGTCAGAAACCCTGAAATAAGAGAGACTTGTCAGACAGAGGGCATCGTGAGATAGCTGGTGCTCATCATCCACGAGATCATCCGCTCAGTATCCCACGAGACACGAGAACAATTTCCGTTTGACACCTAAAGCGCTATTTTTCTAAATTCCTTACAACCTCAAGGTGACGAGATAGCGATTCGTTTCCAAAATTAAGGTGTACTGTGATTTTTATCTATGGAGTACTTTCGCATGCGCTAGCAAGCTCCGACTTGTATTGATATCGAAAGTGTAAGGAATTTAGCAGAATAGCGCTTCAGATCATTGGTGGAAAACAGTGGTTCTCACCCTGAGAGCGATGGGGTGATACGGAGGCGATCAAAGGGGATAGAATTACATAATTAAGCATATTTCGTTCAACGCCATGGTTGAGTTTAAACGTCATGTTTTATACTTGTAGTGGAGTGGTGGTGAATGCGCCGCTGGCTTCCCTACCTCCAGCGGCACGTTGTGATCGGCCGACCGCCAGGCCCGCGGGGAATTCCCACAAGAATCGTGATTAGAATTTACACGGTTCTGTTCCGCTCACCAGCTCGCCCGTATAGCCTATAAAACTACCCTTTAAGATCCAACCAGCTAGAACCTTGGTCACTTCATATTGCGCTTCTTTCAGAGGTTTCATTACGCATTTGATGGGGCGAAGATTAAGTGAAACTAAAATATATTTTTTTGCAAAATAGTACTCTTGTTCATCCATATACTTTTGGATTTATCGAGGTGATGAAGTACCTATGATATTGGTATTTTTTGCGTATAGCAAAGGAAAATGAGTACATTGAACGCAACGCAACGCAACTAAGCTACACATATAGTGTAACTTCTTGCCGCGTTATCCCCGAAGGGGTCGCATGTGGCGAGTTGAACCTATTTATTTTTACAGGTAAGGGGGCCGGCCTTACGCCAACCACTTCAGTTGAAGTGGAGGTTTTCTCAGCTCCCAAGAGTGCTGGTACTCATTTCTTGTGAAGGCTGAGTAAACCTTGCCGGTATTTTATTTTGGGGTTTGAAATAAACACCGAAACGGGAAATCATTTCTGACACCCTCGGTGGGATTCGAACCCGAGCTTTCGGCATGGAATGCAAGCACTCTACCACCTGAGCTATCGACCGGACAATTGAAGGATTAAAAAATAAGATTTTTTCTTTATGAACTATGCAAATTAATGTCTTATGAATTACATATATCTGCATGAAAATATTATTTATGAAAACATGACTTGAATCATACAGTAACGTCTGCATGAAATATATTTTTCCAAAACGTAAACGGAATGAAAATATGGTCTTATCAAGGACATTAATAATTTTTGAATTAGAAAAAGTAATGATGAATTGTTACACGTATGGGCGAGTTGAAAATGGATTCTTGTAGAAAAATAAGTGACATAGAAAATATTGTTGCCTTTAATATTCCGTTTTTTTTAAATTAAATTTATTTAAAACGAATTTCCTTCGTAGTTCATACATAAAAGAATCAGAAAATATACACTTGCGATGCGTAAAATGCCTTATTTGCGGAAACTCAGCCAGGCATTCTCTTTTACAGCTTTTTCTACATTTTCGCTTTAAACAAAGTTAAGCAACGGAGCACCCACCGAACGGCAGGAAATAAATTCATAATATTTCAGCCTTTTGTGATAAAAAGAATCAGGAAATCATGACAACGATGTTGCCGGTGGCCTACTCAAACATTTCGAATCCCCCTCTACGGATTCGCTCGTGTTTAGCCGAATCCTTTTTTATTTACCCCTTGTTTTCTTCTGCCCGCCTGATACCTGATTTTCCTTTTGCTCGTCCCGTAATAACCGAGTTTGGTACTTTTCCCAGTAATGTTGTGGAGAATTTGTTTACCTCTTCTGTTGTTTTGCTCTCCTAATACAATATTGAGGTATTAAACCGAGAAATCTGTAAATACAGATTTCGATATTCCATCAAATGTATTTTAAGCATTTGATGTATATTTTGTATCGCACAGCTATTATTATCGATTAATATCATTGAAGTACGAACCAATCAAATTACAACGTAACCTCACAGGACTGCTTATAGAAAAGCTTTATTTATTTAGTTTTTGGTTGCTGAACACCCAATTAACTGTTTGAAAACCCAATTAACTGCTGAACACCCATTCTGTTTAAAAAAATCTGAAAAAAGGAATGCACCTGGCTACGAAAAATTAATATCAAAATCATTATTTTTCCCATACTCTATAAAGGTAAATTAAAGAAAAAGAGGGACAAATTAAATAGACCTGTCAGAAAAATGAAAAGTGTCTCACTTGTAAATAATTATTTTTGCCATATCAAAGTACGGATCAACATTTATTAATGCTCGCATTTCCGAGTTTTAATAAACCTTGAGCATGAAGAAGTGTACTCAGCCCGCACTCTATTTGGGCAAACGAAATTCAAAACACATCTCTCGTACGCCTCCTCTAACCGGAGATCTCTCCTGCTTCCCGCCCACTCCCCTCTCATGTACTCCTGATACTCTACCCTTCCACCCACTTGTGTGTTTTTCAATATTTTTCGAAAAATTATTAATCCTATGTTTTTCGCTATCTTAAAAATAAATATATGATAGTATTTAGATTTTCGGCAGTTACTTTGTGAAAGTGCATTTTAACAGATTACAAAAGTAAAATTTCCTTGTTACAGTTCACAGTGAGCTTTATTTTATTTATTACACGACCGGTTACGAATTTGGGTTTTGAATGAATTTCGGTTTTGAATTTTTTTGTGTTAGTTATATTTTGCACTTGAGGATGGGATGTTCTGCGACCCCGAAATTCTGTAAAATAATATTGCTTTTGAGGTGAAATATACGAGTGAAGTATGTACTTGAAAATTTATAAGTCCACCAAATAATCGATTTCTTGTTTTCAATATAAAATTGTATCATTCATTTGAATATTTGTTATAAAATTCCACATTTCGGATTCTTAAATTTCTAAGATTAAGAAGGCCAAAATGAAAGTATGGCATCAAGTGAAATCTTATGATCGGTGCGGTGCATGATGAGTTTTAAATGTAATGATATTTCTATTTAATTCCCGCAATCAAAAATACAAATACAATCAGTAAAACAAAATCTTTTTATTTCAATATAGTAAAAAATGTAGGGATAATAAATTTTTGGGTACAGTGAGACAAAAACCATAAAGAAATGAGAAAGATGATGTACGACAAAGAGGTACAACAAAGCAGCAGGAATCTGAACATTGACCAAATTATAAGAATTGATTGATTAAAAAATATTTTGTCGATCTCACTTCGACCTTAAAGTAAACCATCATTAGAAATTCTTCTCCATACAAACAACGGGTTATCCCGACCCCTTTAGAAACCTCTGGTCTCCCCCGAATCCTTCCCTCCATCACCCACTAGTTATAAATTTTCATCCGAATCCCAGTATTTCCGCCGCGATGAGCAAGACCCTACGTCCGCTTGACCGGCCATGTTTTTCTACGCTTTGCTTCAATCTTTTGTATGGCCGAAGATGTAAGGCTGCTTCAAAGACTGATCCTATCTACCCCTTGTAAAAGATCGTACAATACAGGTACACAAAATTCAACTCTGAATTGAAAATAGTCAAAAAAATCTATGATTTATTTCATTTACTTAAAATCAGAGCTAACCTTTTTTTCACGGCTGTCGATTGTGCCTTGTTTTATAGGTTGTATGAAGCTGACCACACAAACTGTAAAAATTGTTTCACTTTACAAATATGTTCCTTAATGTTCGTTAACTTAACTTAACTTAAGGTTGGTATGCGGCTGACCACCCATGCTGTAGAAAATGGTTCACTTTGCCAATATCACCCCTGTTTCTGGGAAGGTCGGCAAGAGTTGCGGAGTGGATGTTCATTTGAGATTTGGGTTTTTAAGTTGTAGGTTCACATGCGGCATGTACAAGCGCGAACTTGTACGTGTTTGCTTGTGAAAATGCATATAATGTGAATACGTACTCAATGTTACATATCTTTGCAACTTAGGTTAGATTAGTTTTCAGGGAAGGCTAGCAAAGGCTGCACGGCTTTACGATGTGAGTTTTAATTTTGTAAGTTCATATGCGACATGTGTGAGTACCAACTTATACGGGTCTACTTGTGCTCATGCATTAATTATGAAACTCAAATGGTAATATATCTTGACCATTTACATTACACATTACATAGAGCTTCCGTAAATTATTACTTTCTTAGACAGCGTACGTATTCCAGTATCGCAGAACTTAATTCTAAATGAATACTGTGAAATCACCTACCGATATACACCTACACAGTATTGTATCAATGTTAATCACTTAAGCCAGGAAATCTGGAGTAATAAGTTGGCATTATATTTCATCCCTTACAGGCATTTCGCCCCCTAATCAACCCGCGGTCAAAATCAAACAGGCCAATATTAATTGCAGGCCGAGGGCTGCCTTCCCACTCCTCCCTGGTCTCTAGTTCATGATTTATTGGTCGCAATCATCGATATAAATAATATTTTATTTAAATCAATGGTCGCAATATTCCACCCCAGGACTGACTGTTTCCAGGAATGTTGGCCAAGATTGAAGTGCACTCCGGTTTCGAATACAAATAGGAAGTTTATGTTTGACTTGCCTGAATGATCATTCACATATTGAATATTGTAAAAAATCATAAACCGAAATCGTTTTATTTTAACTCTTTTTTTAAAAGTCAATTCGTGAAAAGGTTCCTTGACTTTTGTATTTGATTATAATGTTTATCTATCTATAATCTATCTATAATCTAAGCTGAAAGGATATGTTAACATTTAAGGCTCATATGAAATGCATGCCTACAGCCATGTAGGTTCGCGCCTACACATTCTGCATGTGTGCATACAAATAAAAAAAAACTCACATGGACATAAACCTTGCTACTCCTGCCGCCGTTCCCTGAACCGGGGTGGCATTGGCAAAAGTAAACCGATTTTTACAGCACGGTTGGTCAGCCTTGTACCAACCTATCAGTCAAGGAGCCATTTGTTTAAATGTCTGAAATGTTATTTAATGTGTATATTCCTTGACTTATAGGTTGGTATGCGGCTGACCACCCATGCTGTAGAAAATGGTTTACTTTGCCGATGTCACCCCTTTTTCAGGAAAGGACGGCAAGAGTTGCAGGGTGTATGCCCATTTGAGATTTGGGTTTTTATGTTGTAGGTTCACATGCGGCATGTGCAAGCGTGAACTTGTACGTGTCTGCTTGTAAGAATGCATATAATGTGAGTCCCCAATGTAACATTTTTTGGCAAATTAGATTAGATTAGTATCAATGCAATAAGGTCCTTACGTGAATTAACTTAGATTAAATTGTATCGTCACCCGGCGTAGTTGCTAGGGATAAGGCAAATAAATATTGCTAAGGGCGGTAGTCCTGTACAAGACCGGCGTTTGCTTGCCGAGAAAGAAGTTCCAATTAAAAAAAAAAATAGTTATTTATGCCACTGCCAAGTAATGATAGTCTTTTTAACACGAGTGCTAGTTTGTGCCATGAGGCGCAGCCGAATGGCACAATAGAAAGCACGAGTGTTAAAAAGACTAATTACGTGCAGTGGCATACAATACTTTTTCTACGACCATGAGAGAATTAACAAAATAGTGAATAATAGTCATTATAATGTACTCGTCCATTTGAAGTAATTAAAACCTTACCTTTGTCAAAACGTGTGATTTATCATTCCCTTCGATTATCTAATCTAACCTAAGTTGTAAAAATAAATTATATTTAGGTTTCATATTGAATTCATGCCCACAAGCCGACACATATGTATAAGGTCGCGCTTTTACATCCTGCATATAAGCTTAAACATTCAAACCCAAAACTCAAATAAACATATGCCCTGCAGTTGTATTGGCAGGTGAACCAAATTTGTACAGCATAGGTGATCAACCTCATACTCACCTATTAACCAAGTAACTTTTTGAGTTTGTTTATTTTTTGCGGTGAAATTTTTTGTATTGTTTTCCTTTCAAGCCTTTTATTTTCCATTGAAAAAAGGAAAGCTTTATTTGGAGCAATCCGATAAATAAATTCGATAAATTTTAGCACTATTAACAATTTTTATTTGACTCTACACATAAAATATACTTATTTATTTTCATCTGAACAGGGCTGAAAGTCTCATCACCACGGTAATTCCTACCTACCGAATATCACTAATATTGTATGAAGCCTAATCAGCTGATCGCTTGCGGCCATCTTGGATTGACAGGTCTTCATACCCCCATACAAGGTTGACGTTTAAAATTAAAAAATGGTTCCAATTCTGACAATGCGCATGCGCACATGTTCATTTTAACACGGTTACCGGTTGCATAATGTAACATTATGCAACGGGTGTAGAAATGTATGGCATTGTGATTGCGTTAGCCGTTTTGTAATTAGTAAATTACCAAATGGGAGTAGAAAAATACATTTAACCCATTCCATAATTAAGCCATAACCTATAAATCCATTTAAAAATTCCATTTAACCAACTTATTTCGACCTGCCCAAAAACAGATTAACAATTAATATTTAAGCATCAATTTTTGTTCAATGAATTATGATTTAATGTTTCCCAATATCTTGACGATATTGGGAAACAATTAAAATCAAATCAAATATCGTCAAGAGGGCCTAACGGGAGTTGAAACGTCGCTGTTGTGTTTCAAACATACGAGTTCATCAATCAAATTACACTTCATACAATTTACATTATGATTCTTTTAAGGAAAGCTTTCAAGTCAAAAATAACATAAAAGCAAACCCTTAAACGCCAGTTTGTGGTACTTTACAATAATTACCAGCAAAGTTATAGATCAAAATAGTAACTGTTAAACAATGTAGGAGTTTGTTAACTATTTCATTATTCAACGCTTAACAATGCACTTTATATAAATAGTGTTATACGAATATTTCCAAGAAACTTGCTTCTCAAAGTTGCATGAAGGGAACAAAATCATCTAGTCACTCATCCTTTGTATGAAACATACAACATCTCAACTGTATATACAACTTATTGTCACAAAGAATCAAAGCCGGCGATCTAGGATATTTTTAGAGAATTGATAAATATATGGAAATACTGAAAATTTCAATGCAAAAAATAAAATGTATTTTTTGTTGTTGAAAAAAAAACTAGAATGCCGAGTTTGATTCTGTAGTACGTCAAATCCCCATTGTGTGTAATCGACACGCCTTGAGTTTAAGCCATATTTCAAGAGGCTGTCTGGGTAACGTGACACCTAAACCGCAATATTAATTAGTATTGGACATATTCTCTGTACCCCGAGTATAAAACTATACATTCAAACGTAAACACAGCGATGTATGCAGACTAAAACGCTCACCGATGGCGTTGTTTTAGATCCCATACATTTTTGGTAAACGTTGTGTTTGAGTTAAACGAAAAGTTTTATACGTGGGGTACTCTTCTCCCACTGGGAACAACAATACTCTGCCTTACTCATGCGCTGCTTCAACACCAAGTATGTAACTTAAAACTTCAACTTAGCTATAGCGTTTACAAAAAATGTATGGACAATGAAGCAGTGCCTATAGTGAGCGTGTCAGTTTCCTGATGTATTTTTGATACAACGCTAAAGTTAAGTTCAGTCCTAAACTTGAGGAGGTAATCAGTATCAATGGGCTTGCAGAATTTGTACAATATGGAAAATGTTGCAGAATTTTCATTGTAATTATTTCGGTTAAAATTTCTGACACCCGTAGTGGGGTTCGAACCCGAGTTTTTATAGTTTTAAACGCATTGAGGTATCTCCGGACTAATCATTATTGCGAGTATATATAAAATTTAATGTTGATTCCGCAAGCACACGTATATTTTCGAATTCACTTATGCTGCATGTATACTTACAAAATAAATCTTAAACTTCAAATTAACGTAAGCCCTGTGACTTCTGCAGCCTTTCCCTGAATCATGAGTGACATTGGTAAAAATGAAGCATGATTTTTTATAGTATGAGAGGTTTGCCTCATACAAAATTATTAATCAAAGGGGAATGATTTTAGGTCAGCTCTTTTAATCCACCTGCGATTTATTTATTTTTCAAAAATTATTTTACACGACGTCGGTTTTCTAGCTCTTAGCCTATCGACTTCACGGCTCAATGTTTCTATCGACTCTTGACTTGTTTCTATCGGGTGGTAGTCTCATCAGGACGGTAGATAGCATCTTACATTCGACGGTACGTTAGAGTTACCGATTTGAAATCTTACCATAGCGCCGTTAGGTGTCAATGCGTGCATTTGATTGGTCGATTAGTTAAATACCTTTCATCGGAACAATGTTAACGATCTTTGGTAGACTCGACACTCTTCAACTGACGGTAACGTTCGTGCTTACTACCATATTTATGGTTAGCATATCAAGCAAATTGAACTGCCTGATTTGCAAACGATTGGAGTAAAACAAGTTTCTAACACCAACCTACAAGTCAAGGAATACAAACCGATCATTATTTAAATTTAAAATTTCAACATTTTTCGTGTCTATAAAATATACACTCTCAAAATCTGTAACAACCGTGACAATGTCAAACAATATCCTGCATCATAGAGGTTTTAAAGTGCTTGTTTATTTTGTGTAAGCCACAGGTTCCACATCCACTCTACCAGCAGTTTTCGATCAGCCATGTTACAGACCACATAACTCTCTCACATCCCGCGGTTAAACTTTCCTTCTCCCCCACTTGTAGTACTAACAGTCGTTATTAGACAGAGATTCACTGCGACAGATATGAGTTGCCTCCACCGCAAGTACAAAACTTCACTTGTAAACCCAACCAATACGTCTATCAAAAAAATCATTTGAACCTAAACAGCGCCTCTAGTGAACGGGAAAGTTTCACAAAATTTAAGAACGGTTGAGTTTGAACGTATAGTTTGATGGTTAGAGTGCCGGGATTCTCGCTCCAGCGGATGCCACAGATCCTGCGGGTTTTTGCCAATATAAAGTTTAACACCTCTAGTGTGCATTCGCTTCACGTGGGGTTTGGAAGTTTTGTAACACACTCACCTGAGAAATTTAACACAGGTATTTCAACTGAGTAAACCAGATCAAAGAGTAGCAAAAAAGGGTAGAACAATATTACTTACTTACTCTGGTGTAAGTAGTAGAGTAAATCTGGATGTGAAATGATTTGATATTTTAAAGTAACATCTTCAGAGCTCAGCTGCCTTAGGATTGAATTTAAATTATTGTCAGTCATTTATGGCTCGTGCGTAGCTTGAATAATTGGCACAAAAGTCTCCAGATCATCCCAACTAGAGACGGCAACCACATTCTATTCAATTGAAATATTTTAAATAAACATTCTATTCAGTTAAAAAACCTTCTTCTTTCTGTTTGACTTAGCCTCAGTTTCTCCATGTGTTATCTTATGTTGATGATGTTACTTATTCTAATTTCCTCCTTTCGGCAATTATCAGCCCATCGTCTTTATTTTGATGATCAAAATGTCAAACTTGTGCTTTTCTTTTTCTTAAAATACTCCACCATTTTGACTTAGTTTCATCATTTTGGTTCGGGCTGGAATTACATAATCTATAATCTACGTTGCAAAGATAAATTACATTTAAGATTCAGATTAAATGCATTACCATAAGCAGACACGTATAAGTTCGCGCTAACACGTGTCGCATGTGGATCTACAATATACAAACCCAATCTCAAATGATCATAAGCCCTGCAACTCTTGCCGATCTTCCCTGAAACAGGGGTAAAATTGGCAAAGTGAACCATTTTTTTACGGTATGAGTGGTCAGCCTTATACCAACCTTTAACGACGATACCATGTTGAAAGCACCGGTTCTCATCAGATCACCGAAGTTAAGCAACATTGGGCGCGGATGCTACCTGGATGGGTGACTGCTCAGGTACACAGCGTGTTGTTGGCATTTCTTGGACCGGTCCGTAGTCCAGTGGCAACACTTCGGACTCGTAAATGGAAGGTTGTGGATCCGAATCCCGGCGGAGCACAAAAAATACCATTTATATTTCCGAATTTGCTCTTCGCTGGGTTGAAAAATTCATGAACCTTTACCAAAGACCGGTTACTGAAAGGTCCATCCAACCTTACAACAACTGGGTCTTGCTTGAGAATTGGCGCTTTCTACAGCGACGACCAAGCTCGCAGAGAGCTCTTGAGGTGTGGTACACACAAAAACAGCGCTCACCAAATAAATCATCCTATTATTATTATTTAAGTCAAGGAAGTTTTATACTTATATCGTTCCTTTTTAATCCATAAGGTCAATACTTTGCCGATTTCACAACTCTAACTTAACTCACCCTACAATTTTCGATGGATACAATTTTTAGAATAAATTTTGCTGGAAAGTTCTACGTTCACCCTTCATAACAGTGACAGGAGTGTGGGGTGCGCCACGCAGAGCCGCGACCGCGAAATGTAAACGTGTAATCTCATATGGGCGGAGCTGAGCGGGGAACGCTGACTTCCAACTTCTCCGCATTCTTCATACAAATCCAATACTTGAGGTGACGATGTGCCGGGGTTATATTGATTTTCATATTCTACTCCCCTATTTACTTTAGTAGTCAGAGCTAAGATTTGCATACGTGGCTGTACTCGCAGACTAGCAGATACAGAACATAATATTCTAAAGTTTTCAATGTGCTCATACTAGTGGAAAACTTTTAACTGTTTTGTTCTTGAGAGAGTAGCTTTGTCGACTTATGTGTGGAAGCATATTTGCTGCCGGTAGACTTAGGTTCCCATATCTTCTTCAAGTTGACTTTATTAGCCTTGCCAGTTAAAGACGAGAGTAAAAATAAATCACTTCTGATACTTGTGCCAATCTCCCAAGGGTGGAGGTCTGGACAACCGTCGATAAATCTTACAGGATATATTTGAAGATAGGATGGAATAAAATATGGCTGTTCATCAACAGCTTATGCATTCAATTTTGAACAACGATCAGCTGTTTATGCTCCGCCATGTTTTATTCCAACCTATCTTCAAATAGATACGGTAAGGTGTTCCTTGACTTATAGGTTGGTATGCGGCTGACCACCCATGCTGTAAAAATGGTTCACTTTGCCAATGTTACCCCTGTCTCAGGGAAGGACGGCAAGAGTTGCAGGGTGTATGTCCATTGGAGATTTGGTTTTTATGTTGTAGGTTCACATGAGGCATGTGCAAGCGCGAACTTGTACGTGTCTGGTTGTGAGAATGCATGTAATGTGAATCTCCAATGTAACATATCTTTGCAACTTAGATTAGATTAGATTAAAAGGTCTACCGACGGCCGGCGAGAATTCCAACCAGGCCTCCTTATCAGGACACATACGTATACTAATTGGATAGTAGCGTAGTGAATATTATTATCATAATAATTCATTTATGTCTGACTACAATCTATAATAATCTATAATCTAAGTTGCAAGGATATATTCATTCAAAGCTCTCAGATGTATGCCCAAAAACAAACACGTGTAGTTCGCGCTTACAAATGCTGATTGTGCACTTACAAATAAAATCCAAACTCAAATGAACATAAGCCCTGCAACTCTTGCCGACATTCCCTGAAACAGGGGTGACATTGGCAAAGTGAACCATTTTTTACAGTATGGGTGGTCAGCCTCATACCAACCTATAAGTCAAGGAATACGAGTAATAAATAATACGAGGAATACAATAAGTTCGGAATATTGGTGTGTGATAGTCCCAACAGTTAAAACCATCTGAATCCTTGATTATTCTGGAGTTTAGATGATTAATCAGTAATTTTATTGCATTATAGACAGTTTCATAACATGCCATTGTTTTCTCTCCAACTCGTTTGTACTGCAGAGCTTGTAGACTCTGATATGAAGACCTTTTCCGTCATAACTGCATCCGATAATATGATTATTTGTCAAAGCCGAAAGTTTCCCGTCCGCTGTGTACGCTGACAATGATAACTGGCACAAAGCAAGCTTCCATTGAACGGCATTAGCGTGCGCTTCCTCCCAATAGCGATCGGAAGTCCTCTGTATAATTATATCCCGTACAACAGTGCTCTACAACTGATACCTGCCATTCTATTTAAGAAAAGTTCATCGACGCTATTTGCTATTCTGGATTTGCTCTCCTGTTATTCTGGAAAAAGTCAGTCTGCATTTGTTTGGAATTTTTGAGAGTAAAAAATAACATTGACACAAACATTTTTAACTTCTTTTATTTGAAGTACAATCCGAAATCACCAGCGACCACCAGAATCCTTTACATTTTGGTCCTTCGAACCGGATTTTAAACAATCATTTTGGTAACGTGAGTGTAGAATTTTATTTCTTAGATGTACAACTAAGGTGCCGAAGGTTTGGCATGTAGGGAGGAGAATGGCTATGTTAAATGAGATCTCTGTTGATATATTCTACCTGAGTTAGAATCAGCATAAATAGAAGCTTACGTTTCTGTATACACTGCCCAGTTCTTCATTCAATTTTTGTTTGGAAATTGCACCATAGTAAAAATATTTTACGAATTAGGCATTGCCTGTGATACATGTACTTTATTTCAATAATTTATACACAATAAACGGTTTTGTTGTTTGTGAAGATAAGTTTGTGAAAAAAAGTCTAAATAAATAAATCAATCACAATCGGCTGACCACCCTTGCTGTAGAAAATGGTTCACTTTGCCAATGTCACCCCTGTTTCAGGGAAGGTCGGCAAGAGTTCCAGGGTGTATGTTCATTTGAGATTTGGGTTTTTATATTGTAAGTCCACATGCGGCATGTTTAAGCGCGAACTTATACGTGTCTGCTTGTGAAAATACATTACAATGTGAATCCCCAAATGTTACATATCGTTGCAGCTTAGATAATAAATAAAGATTAGATAGGGATATGTTTTAGTACCTTTCGATTCTTCTAAATATCATATTTCCATTTGAGATACATGGTAAACTAGCAAATCGGGAGCGCGAGTAATCAGGTTTAGATAAGAAAAAAATAAGATCGCATTGACTTTACAAAGTGTTTCGATTGAAAATCCTCTTGATTAAATCTTGTTTGTATTTTTGTGAAATATCACCAAAGGTTACCAGTCGCTGTTTTCCTATTAGCATGGTGTTCACAGTAGCATCCCAATATATTAGTCTACGAGTTACATAGAGATACTATTCCACTCTCCGTAGTATCTGCCAGCTCACCAGTATTCCAGACATTCGTCCATACGCTGCAATTACTATACATAGTCGACGTCCGGTCCGACTGCTTTCATGCAGCTGGATGCGGCATACTAATTTCAGATATGTTCGATATTTGTGTTTCCATTTTAACTGAACGGGGGGAATTATTGACTTTTGCATTCGGAGTCGGTAGTATGGATGCAAATGTAAGTGCAGCCGCTGCCAAAGTTGCTGTGAAAGATTCCAACTTGGATCCATGTCGTTTTGCTGGAACTGCGTTTTGAATACAGATGATGGCTTATGCGATTAAATGGTTAGAAAATGAGCGATTCTCATTTAAATAGAAGCGTCTTGCTTTTTTAAAACTTTGCCGAACATAAGTCTACTCAGTTAAAAAAAAATGTCGCTGTATTTTTAACAGGATAAAGTACGTATAGAGCAATGGATAAAGTAAAGTATAACGCAACGCAACTAAACGCAACTAAGCTACACATATAGTGTAACTTCTTGCCGCGTTATCCCCGAAGGGGTCGCATGTGGCGAGTTGAATCTATTTATTTTTACAGGTAAGGGGGCCGGCCTTACGCCAACCACTTCAATTGAAGTGGTGTTTTCCCAGCTCCCGAGAGAGCTGGTACTCATTTCTTGTGAAGGCTGAGTAAATCTTGCCGGCATTATTATTTTGGGGTCTGAAATACACACCGAAACGGGAAATCATTTCTGACACCCTCGCGCTCGGTGCGATTCGAACCCGAGCTCACGGCATGGAATGCAAGCACTCTACCAACTGAGCTATCGACCGGTATTGATGATTTATTTTCTGCATGATAAAAGAGCGCAGTTTATGCATGTGTCACACCTCGAGGGCCCTCCCTGTCACGAATGGGATATTTTATAAAGATGCCGTTTCAGTGCTCCCTTAAAGATGCCAACAGATTCCGAAACTCTCACTCCAGATGGCAATCTGTTTAAATTTATCGATCCTTCGATCCGGAAAGAGTTAAGTAGAGTAAAGCCAAATTCGTCATTTAAAATTTAAAATGAGGTTCATTTAATTAAATTACGTAGCATGACAAAACAGCGCCGTTTTTGTGTGTCACACTTAAAGGGCGGTCTCCATTACGAATGATATGTTTTATAAAGGTGCGCCTTTAGCGCTCCCTAAGCGCCTTTAGCGCTACCAAATTGTGTACGGACACTTTCTGTTTTTTTTTTCACTTTCATATATCAAAATCGGCAATCTTAGATTTTCTAGAAAATGAGTTGTAGATATGGAAACACAGAAAATTGAATTTCATGTTTTTTCATGCATTTATCTCATTTTTAACACAAATACTTCATTGCTGCCTGAGGTTCTATATAACTAATTGATAGAATATCTTCTTTGGGAACTGTTTGACAAGCGAAGTAAAATAATGTCTGTGTAATCTTTCATATTAAAATGTGGTCTTATACATTTGATGAAAAAACTCCATACAAACATTCATTCAAAGTGATCTGAAGAAATGCCATGTTTATGTCTCTATTCTTAGACCAACTTACTCTGTGCAAATTTGCATTGTCGCGTGCTTGGTATTGCGAAATCCTTTGTTGACTTGAATTACGACTTAAAGTTTTAGCAGTTGTTTAAACAAATAAAGATTTCGCATGCAGCAAGCCAAGAGACACGCCGATGTATGCGTGCACATGCAAGTGCACTCCATGCATAAAAGAGATGCTAAAAGTTTCGGATAATTGCGGATATGGGTGGATTCTGAGTGAATCATGTTCTTGTTTTCGTCCTGTCGTACCGATACACAAGCCACGCGACCGATGTTTTTGTTGTTGTAATGATTAGTCATAACCACAGATCATAGAATATAGTCATAACTAATTAGTCATTGTGAGATAACACAGTTTTTCCTATTATAACTACAATTTAGTAAAATCTTAACCTCAAAAATTTAACATGCATAACCAAAATTGTCCGAAACCAAGGAATTTAATAAAATCGAATCAAAGTTGCAAAGATATATACATTTGATATTAATATTAAATGCGTTCCTACGAGCAGACACGTATAAGTTGTGACAATTATTGTAGGCGACGCACAGACAAGTATTTCTACCCAAAACGTGGCCATAAATCAAAATTTTCAACTTTCACTCCTAGCGGCAACATTGTGTCCCAAAGCAGGATAGATAACGTGACCACCCTTAAATGAACTCGTTACCCGAATTGGTCACCCCAGTCCGTGGCAGCACCAGTCGGAACCTAGAACTCGCAGATGACGTTCATTTTTTTTCGCGACATTTCACAAACAACTGTTCTTTTGCTGTGTGTTTTCGTATGTTAAAAGTGAATACTGTGACAAAAATGAATATGGATATCGTAGATCAGGGTATGTACAGTATTTTGAATGTTAATTTATTTGTGTTTCAATCTTTGTTCAATCATATCGAGTAGTTTAACTATTTACTTAAAATATTTTATCTTTTTCGTCTTTTTGAACAAACATTAGTCTTTTTGAATATATGCAACAGCCCGCAACAGTATCAGACCTACTTGGCATTATACTTTAATATATCTTCTATAACTCCAGCTATCAAAAACATTCACAAGTTTTCACATCGCAGAAAAAAATACTTATGAACCCACCCTTTAGTGGTGATTCTAAATAACACATTTTTGTATTGTTGCAGACATTGCTCATTCTGTCGTGTCTATGAGCAGAAAACAGCTACATGAGTTGGTTAGAAGAAGTTCTCAACGATTGCTTGACAGAAAAATCGAAGATTTAACTGAAAAAATCGTGGATTTAACAAAGTGTCCTCCTAAAAAAATGGATGACCTTCAAAAAATTATAAAGGTGTTCAAAGTTGTGTATCAACGAAAATGGCTTGCGTGTAATAGTACCGAAGCTCGTTTCCTAGAAAATAACAACGAATGGCTTAGCGAAGAAATTGCACTACCTGCTGGACCGATTCCCGGAAGTTCGAAAGGCCGCCCGAGTAAAGAATTCTGGGAATCCAGTGATCGAACAAAGCGTCGCAAAACAATGGATCTTCGAAATAATGTGCCCGTTGAAGAACTAACATACGCTGCACAAATGAGTCAAAGGTCAGCGGGTAACAAGGATGTCGCTAAGGTGATACAAGAAGTGACCAAATCTCCAACGAGGGCTATGAAATTCCGTAAAGTAGCTATGATTCGTAGTAAAACCAAAACTACCAGGAAACATACTCCAGAGGTAGCTTTGAGCATATACGTCGAAGCTAGTATGACTGTTAGTCAATACGAGGTCATTCATCAGGCCAACAAAGAGGTATATCCATGCTATACCTATGTACAAAGGGCTAAAGATGATTGTTACCCACCAAAAAACGTCAGTGAGACAGTTGCATAAGGGAAACTTCAAGATTTAGTGGATCACACATCATCACGACTCTGTAAATATTTGGAACCAGTTCTCCAACAGTGTTTTCAGTACACAGACACAGTTTTAACCCTTATATATAAGTGGGGGTGTGATGGATCAACTCAAACACAATACAAACAAAAATTCGAAGAAGACGCCAATAGTGATGCCAACATATTTATGAGTTCTCTTGTGCCCCTTCGTCTGATGTGTGCAGATAAAATTATATGGCAAAATATTCAATCATCATCACCAAGGTATTGCAGACCAATACGGATCCGTTATGTCAAGGAAGACAGAGATATAAACAATGAAGAAATCAACTACATTGAAAACCAGGCCCGAAATCTTCAAGTAACTAATGTAACTAATACATTAAGAGTAAACCATGTACTTCTTCCAACAATGGTCGATGGAAAAGTGTGCAACGCAGCCACTAATACTGCTTCCAAATTGCGTTGCTACATATGCGGTAAAACTTCGAAGAATTTTAACGATTTGTCATCTACAAACCTGGAAAATCCTGCGACATTGAAAAAATCTTTTTAGTTAAAATAAGTTATTCATAGGATGTGCTACTTATTGATTGTTAGTTTTATTTAATATGTGTTTTGTATTCCCTTTATGTACCTAACATAAGATCATATTTAGATATACCTGTGTGGATTAAAATAAAAAATAAAAATAATAAATATTTGCCAAAGACTTACTTTTTTATTTTTCGTAAAATTAAGTAGGTAGGTACGTGGTAGGTACCTAATTTGCAGTGCTACATCATTCAAATCACGTTTTTAGTCATTTGGTACCCTGTTGACATAAAAAAAGTGACAAAATATTTTTGGCCACGTTTTAGGTAGAAATACTTGTCTGTGCGACGTGAGCATAGACTATTGCTACTCCCAAGATCCAGGACTAACCTACCTAGGGTTATGACTGTGGGGAGGGCAATGGCTATGCTCAATGAGATCTCCTCTTCGGTTGATACCTTCCACCTGAGTGAAAATCAGCTGAGACATCGGCTTCCGTTTCTCCTAAGCTGATTTCGGTTACTTATGATTTTTTTAAATTATTGTATGTATTAGGTTTAACCTGTCATGTTCTGTAATGTGTGAAAATAAATCTATCTAAATCTATCTATCTATCTTTAAAATATGCCGCATGTGGACTTACAATATATAAAAAAGTTAATCTCAAATAAACATAAGCCCTGTAACTCTTGCCGAACTTCCCTGAAACAGGGGTGACATTGGCAAAATGACACATTTTTTTACAGTATGTTTGGTCAGCCTCATACCAACCTATAACTCAAGGAATGCTAAGTGTTTACTTATTGCTAAGTCATTGTGGGATTGTATTCCTGTTTTGACTATTATAACTACAATTAAGTATAAGCTTATATTATTTAGATTTTGGGCAGTAACTTTGTGAAAGCACATTTTAATTAATTAAAATACTTTTTTAACTTTGTTACAATTCACTTGAGTTTTATTTTTTAAAAAACACAACCAGTTTCGGGAGAAGCAGTAACACATTCACACTCACACATTAAAACTCCTTCATCCCATCCCCTACAAAGGTAAAATTATGAACAATTTTGAAAATCTAGAAATCCAAAAAAATATTAATTCTGAAAATAACCTCTTAAATAATATCCTCTTTCCCAACACTTCGCCATTACTTTCTTTGTGCCCCGCCCCCCACTTACCCCCACCAGTACTACAAATTAAATCCTTGCTTAATTTGGTAATTTTGTATTTTATGTTAGTTGATATTTACACCTGAAGATGGGAGGTACTGCTTCTCCCGAAACTGGTTGTGTTTTTTAAAAAATAAAACTCAAGTGAATTGTAACAAAGTTAAAAAAGTATTTTAATTAAGTATAAGCTTAACCTCAGCAATCTAACATGCATAATCGAAATTGTCCGAAACCAATTTCATATCCGTCTTTGTATCCGAAATTTCGTATCCCTACCATTCCTAGTGCATAGCTGTGTCCTGCACGGTACTTGGCGGGGCAGCCAGATAGAAACTTCTGGAAGCAGAATTGCGCTAAGTAATGTTTACATGGTGCATTAAAACTAGCAGAGCAGTGATAGGGAAATGGGGTAGTAATAGTAAATGCTAAGCGAGGGAGCGTTCATATCTAAGGGAAACTTATTTGTCTGTTTGTATTTTGTATGACGTAGAGATTTTAGTGAAACAAGAAAATTACATCTTCCTTTAAAGTTTACTATGATTTCTCTTCCTATGCACACAAGTATGTAAGTTCTCTGATTTACTAAGGCCCAGTATTTTCAACGGTAGCATAGTGACTTTTTAGTAAATAAAAAGGACGCACTTATTGTGTCAATCGTGTGGGTAGTTTTTTTAACAGTTTAAAGTCACATAAGCTAACGTTTAAAATACCGCACCTAAGATATGATTTTTTATTTGTGTAAGATGTATCTACGTACTTACTCGTACTCGTACTTCATTCGATTGAAGTGCTATGAAAAATACTCTGATTAAATATTGTAAAAAATAGTAATCATTTTAACCTTTAAATATGCAAAATCAAAAGCATGAGAGAGGGAATTTCTGTAGGGAAGTGTTAAAAAATCATGTATTTGTAAAATGAAAATGAACGCTTAATGTATGTAGGTAAATATAATGTGGAAAAAATTAATGAGTATACCTGTATGCTGATGTTTCTTATCTAGAAATATCAGAACACGAAAGCATGACGACCACGTAGGGTGTTATAACAAAGGATGTTTCTCATTGACTTGTAACGACCGATATTGTAATCTAAAATTCAGTAATTTAGTTAACACCGCAGAATGTTGTCTTTCTCTTGTCTCAACAAAATATACTTTAATCAAATAAAACTTCAAAAGCGTTTAATTAATTCTTCAAAATATGTCGGGGTCGCTGCGCGTCTCGCGGAGCTAATTGTCGAGCTGTAGGTGTTGAAGACCCCGCGGAGCTAAAACTTGTTTAATATGGGCGAAAACGGAAAAGCTGAAAGTTGATCTCTCGCAGAAGCTGCGGTCCTGATACCGCAAGTGTAAACCTGTACCCTTAAATTAAGGGTTGTATTTAAAAAATACGGAAACTAAAACAGCGCCTCTTTGGAGTGTTGAATTTGCTATACATTTTTGAGTTGAGTTTGAACGTGATGTTTGATACTGTGGGTCCTGGTGAGAAGGAAACTTTATTGACTTTTAATTACTTGGAAAGTTAGGGCTTGCGGATAGTTTCCTTACTTAGTTTTGCTTCCCTGAGCGACAACTGCTAATTGGCCGCGGCTAGTATTAATCATCCCTTCATCCTCTTCATACCCTCCATACCTTAGCTTATCGCGACAATCGTTGTTATGAATATTAGTTTTAATTTGAATAGTTAAAATATATAAGTAGCAAAAACACTACGATAGGATGGAAGGTACGAGAATCTGCTAGAAAGAACTAGACCACGCAAAATCGAGTTTCTGAAATACCACAACACTTATACCTAAAAGGAGGCGTTTTGAGTGACACATAGCAAACCAGATAAGTTAGTATGATAAATGATATAAGTAAGTGTGTGTGAGAGTGAAGTCACAGAATGAAAAATAAATTCTGTAAAGTAAATATAAGAAAAGTTAAAGAACCGAAAAACATAACTGAATCTTTTTAAATGGGACACCATTTTTTCCCCCTTTTAAAACAACCGTGAAGAATAACAGAATTATAGAACATTATTTGCCTGGCCTGAATGAGGCAAGTACAAAATTAATTTATTATGTTTTTTTTTTAGTTAGCACTGGCTTAATTTATATTCAAACAATCGCCAATAACGTCGATTTTTTAATGTATTAATGATAACCCATAATGTGTAAAGAAATTCGTTACCTATTTAGAAACTCATATGAAAATCCATTCATCGGGGATTTATGCTTTTAAAATTAAGAACATAATAATATAACGCTCTCTAGGTTTCATACATAAAAGCTTAAGTAGCTCTCATGGTAGGTAGCATTTTCAAATGTTAAAGAAAGCTATTAAAAAATAAATTACTGAAAAGTAGCAGACTGCACTCTGTTTTATAACATCAAAAGTCTTTTCACGTAACGCTCTTCTGGCTAATTACCCTCCACTCAAAATTATGGAAAAGCTTCTGTCATGTCTTTGATGCATTTTTCAAGTCTTTTCTTTTTACAATGTGAGAAGGCAGAAACTGTAGCTAGCCCTTTTAAAGATTCCATTTAATTTTCCTACTTTTTTTGACAACATTTTCCTTTATGGTCTTTTCAAGTTCCTTTGTATTTTTATACTTTGTATTTTGTAAGATAATATGAAAGTAATTTTGTTCATGGATTACTTTAAATGTAATTGAATATCCATAACCGATTTCCCAAACATACCGTTTGCATCTTCGGGTGGTAGGAGATAGGAAGGGCATGTGTCAAGTCAGCAGTGGCGAAGCGTGCCATACAAGCCGGTTCCCATCGGCTTCCCTTTTAAAATGATGTAACAAAGTAGTTAAAAAATATAGGCACAAAGTAAAAAAAATACACTGTAAACCAAAGAAACAATACGTATTTTTTCCGCATTGAAACCATGCAGTCTACTTTATTATCATTTCTGCCTCATTTTAAACGGGAAACCGATGGAAACTGGCTTGTATGGCACCCTTCGCCACTGCAAGTCAGTATCATCTGGGGGATTGTGGTCATTTCTTTGAAATTTCTTCCTTAGGAATATATGTAGCTATCAAAGGAGATGGATTGATTCATTTAAAATTACAAAGTTAATGCCTCTACAATCAATGATTTTGTGTATTTAGACTTGACTTTTTCAATAATATGTTTTTCTCTTTTATTTTTCAGGTAAGATTTTATGATCTTCTAAGTAAACTGACTACATACGTACAATTACAGAAAGGTAAGAAATCGAAAAATAATGTATCGGTGTTTTGTTAGTTCTATAACAATCGAAAGTAATACATTTGAAATCATTTAATTATAATTTCAAACACATTAGATAATCTATAACGTATACGGATTTTTTTTTTTCATTTCAATGATTTTCAACGAATGGACCAACGATTATTTTATTTTGCAACCTTAAACAATATTAATAAAAACGGTCCTGTTTTCCAAAAGCGTAGTGTACAACGTGTGAAAATATTGCATTTAAATCTCTGGGAGAAAAAATATGAAATTCAACTAATATATTTACGTCATTTAGAAGTATGCTTTCATTTCTCTTGAAGGAAATGCAACACTCAGTACAGTCTCTATTTACAGATGTTTCATTTAGTACCCCAAATATGAAAATTTACATTAAAACACAAACAAAGCGTTCACTGAAAGAGTATGAAAACTAAAATAGTGCATCCTGTGAGCGTTTCAGGTTTCCACGTATTTTTGATTTTATTTAAACGTAAAATTGTGCACATACTGTAGAGACTTTTTTTTCTCTTTCATATCTTTATGCGTAGAATAGGCGCATGCACAATGTGAATGGTAACCAATTGAAAACCTTTTAGACTCGACTGCACATTTCCCTTTTACATGCAGTGGTGAGGACGGCTGCGTCACAGCTACCTACCTAAAGGATACGCCCTCGCATGGGGGATGAAAGGACCCTTTGTGTCGTACACGCGAATATAATGTGCTTTCATTGGTTTCTCTCATACCTCTGCAGAGTAATTTGATGTTATTGAAATAGAAAATATTTTTATGAATTCCTCAATGAAAATGAATCCTCAAAAGTAACTCTGAAGAGATGATGAGTTTTCATGGCTCTTTTTCAATTTTAAACTTTTCTTACAGAGCTTTATGAAATTAATGTGTAGAATGCAATGTTGGAGATGATAAATGCGATGTACAAAAAATGCATTTTAAATATGCCTGGAGTCTTCGATACGTTTGAAAATTAAAATGGTTTCAGCTCTTGGTTTTTTTTCATACTCAGGTTTGTTTACCCACGGCGCTCTATCAGCGTTCACGAGTAATGAAAATCTGAACTAAATTCACAAATCCAAGAGTACGATTGGCTTCAGAAAAGGTGTCGTTTAGTTTTGATTAAAAAAGAAAAAGGAAAACCTAATCAAGCAATAAAATAAAAAGTAATATGTATGGATAATTTATTTGGTGAGCGCTGTTCTAGTGTGCAGTCAAACCTTAAAATTCCTCTTCAAGGTTGATCGTTGTTATGAATTTCAAACGGTACTCAGTTTTTTTTTATGAAAACTTTTCAATCTTTTCAAAATGAAATGCTACGTTGGTAAGTTTCATTTTATTATCTTTTTACCTTACGTAGCGAGTCTAAAGCGTTAACCACTACACTACGATGGGAAAAATTATAAGCACTAGAATGAACTTCAGTTCTGCACTCGGGTTACCGAAACGGAAAAAAATCAGATTCACGTATTTTCCCATTCTCTTTCCATTTTCCACGATTCACGGAAATTTCCGAAATTTAAAACGTGATTTCATTACGGCCATGGCGAAAAAAAATCTACGGAAACTATTTCAATATCAACTTATCCCATTAGCACTCATTACGTTCACTCTTTTATTTTTAGAAAAAAAATCTTCCGAAATTATGTTGTCCCGGGAGTGTTTCCCAAAAAAAAGAAAACATGAAACCACCTCCGCGTATTCCCCGTTGGCCCGGTACACATTTTTAGCCCGACAATATGAAGTATTAGCAAACCTCTGAGGTAATCAGGCTTGGGTTTCACGTCTCGTGGAGCGCGCGCCCGCCTCCTCTCTACGTGCCCGAAACGCCTCAAAAGAAAATCATGAATTTTTTACTTGCCCTAGTGCTAAACCCGACACTGTGTTATTTTTACGCTGCTCTACATACATTAGTCGGTGATTCTCAATGTTTTGTCATTTTTATTAGCTTTTTGGACGACTAGTAAGTAAACTGTACAAAGAGAATAACGCAACTAAGGTACACATATAATGTAACATCTTCCCGCGCTTTTCCCGTATGCCGTGTATTTTATCGCATTTGGCGAGTGGAACCTATTACAGGTAAAGGGGCTGGCCTAACGCCAACCACTTCAGCTGAAGTGGAGGTTTCCCAGCTCTCGAGTGGGCTGGTACTCATTTCGTGTGAAGGCTGAGTAAACCTTGCCGGCATTTTATTTTGGGTATGAAAAAAACACTGAAACTGGAAGCTATTTCTAACACCTTCGGTGGAATTCGAACCCGAGCTCTCGGCAGAGTGCAAGCACACTACCAACTGAGCGCTATCGACCGGAATGTCAAAGGTATGCTTAGAAGGCGCGCTAAAGCTTAAAGCGCGTGCCTGTTTGTGGTGAAGCATCTTATTTGATTTTTAAATGTTAATATACCTGAGAGCAATGGCTGGAAAAACACTGAATGATAGAGTACGTAATAATTGGGTGATGAACGAGTGTGGTATAAAAGAGAATATGAGAATGAAAGTACAAAAAAGTACGATGAGATGGTTCGGACATCTCGAAAGAATGGATGATGAACGACTAACGAAGAAAGTGTACAAAGGAAATGTCAGAGGAAAGCGCGGAAGGGGAAGGCCGAGGAAGGAATGGTTAGACCAAATAGGTGAGATTGCGAAAGAATGGAACCTGCAGAGTGAAAATAAGAGAAGAGTATGTATGAAAAAGGTGATGAATATTGAGGAAATGAAAGTGGTTTGTAAGGACAGAAAAAAGTGGAGGCACATCTGCGGAGGTACCGGCCACCCCTAGTGGAACGGCGGCAGGATACAGTAACAGTAACAATATAAGTCCGGTCGATAGCTCAGGTGGTAGAGTGCTTGCATTCCATGCCGAAAGCTCGGGTTCGAATCCCACCGAGGGTGTCAGAAATGATTTCCCGTTTCGGTGTTTATTTCAAACCCCAAAATAAAATACCGGCAAGGTTTACTCAGCCTTCACAAGAAATGAGTACCAGCACTCTCGGGAGCTGGGAAACCCCCACTTCAACTGAAGTGGTTGGCGTAAGGCCGGCCCCCTTACCTGTAAAAATAAATAGGTTCAACTCGCCACATGCGACCCCTTCGGGGATAACGCGGCAAGAAGTTACACTATATGTGTAGCTTTTATAAAAAAAAATAAAAAAATATATCTCTTGGCAACTTAGATTATAGAGAGATTTTGAGGAGTTCTGGTCCCGTCAGGCGCGCTTATGTGTGTAATAACGCAGGTACTAACGAGCCGCCGAGAATTTCCCTTAATTTCACGTCACGTGTATTCTGGCGTCCCCCGGGTAATCCCCTGACACCAACTCTTGCGAATGCATTTTACAAATTATTTTCCTCAATTCACTCTTCCAAATATTTAGCCATAACAAGCTAATGTACTTAGTTGCCATTTCGCTCCCCCAGTTCTTGTTTACCGTATACGCCAATCTGGTCAAATATGACTTTGTCATACAGTTGTCTTATGAATCAAATTCTACACAATCTGAGCTAAGAAAAACCGTAAAACTCGATAATGTGAGATTTCTTTTAAATATTTTTTAAATAAGTTTATTGTTTTTATAAGACACATTGGTCCAGTACACATGCAAACATTGCTCATGTAAAATTTTCTCAATGGCGTATACGGTAAACAAGAACCAAGACAGCAATTTGTCGACAGAAAGTCCGGTCGATAGCTCAGTTGGTAGAGTGCTTGCATTCCATGCCGTTCAAATCCCACCAAGTGTGTCATAAATGATTTGCCGTTACTGTGTTAATTTTAAACCCAAAATAAAATATCGGCAAGGTTCACTATAAACCGACTTAAAAAATGAGTACCAGCATCTTCGGGAGCTGGGAAACGTTTTTTTTTGCTCTATGTCTTCTGATGGCGCTACTACAGTTTTGTACCGGTCGTTTGTCTAGTGGTTGTATTTTTTTAATCCAAACTTTTTTATTATTAAAGTAAGTACCTACAATAGTTGTACTTCGCGTTATGAAAACGTTAGACTGGCTTTCCATTTAATCGGGAAAATATATCTGAAAATAAATATTTTCTCTTGCGCACGTACTTTTTACCATATTTTTGTAAAGGCAACGCAAGCAGAATTTTGATAAAACTTTCCATGCAAAAATAAGGTATTCCGTGGCCGGAGTGCGCCAAATAAATGTATGATTTATTGCATCATGTGATCTGTACCACGAGTATAAAACTTAACATGGTAGCAACCATTGCGGTTTATCAAAAATGTTAGTAAAACCCAAACGTTAACCAGAGGGGATTTTTTAGATTACATACATTTAGTCAAAAAACGCTATGGTCGAGTTTGATCGTATAGTTATATAACTGGTGTACTGAACGCTTTCCCTCTACGATTCGTAGCATGGATGTATTACTACGAAAAATACTTGAAGTCTCTAAAAGTATCTTATAATACTAAATGTATATAATACTTATTTTCATAAGTAGCTTGTACATAATTTTATCAAGTACCTTGTATAAGTCTATAATAAATAATCTATAATCTAAGTTGCAAGGATATATTCATTTAAAGCTCTCAGATGTATGCCCACAAACCAACAAGTGTAGTTCGCGCTTACAAATGCTGAATGTGTACTTACAAATAAAATCCAAACCTCAAATGAACATAAGCCCCACAACTTTTGCCGACCTTCCCTGAAACAGGGGTGACATTGGCAAAGTGAACCATTTTTTACAGTATGGGTGGTCAGCCTCATACCAACCTATAAGTCAAGGAATATGAATAGCAAATTACATTTAAATATAAAAAAGAACAAAACCTTACAAAGAAATCTATACAAAAAAAGTCAAAAATTTCCTATGCAAAAAATGTAGCAAATGAATACACCAACATTAGAAATCAACATTGCAGATTAGCCGCCACTTCTTCCTGTCCTTGCATACTTCTAAGTGCTTGTATGAAAAAGGTTATGACTCTGGATGAAATGAAAGAAGTATGCAAGGACAGGAAGAAGTGGCGGCCAATCTGCAATGCTGATTTGTAATGTTGGTTTATTAGTTTGCTACATTTTTTGCATAAGAAATTTTTGTCATTTTTTTGTGTAGATTTATTTTTAAGGTTTTGTTGTTTTCTTATACTTAAATCTTATTTATTACTCGTATTCCTTGTAATCCTGACTTATAGGTTGATATGAGGCTGACCACACATACTGTAAAAAATGGTTCACTTTGCCAATGTCACCCCTGTTTCAGGGAATGTCGGCAAAAGTTGCAGGGCTTATGTTCATTTGACGTTTGCATTTTATTTGTAAGTACACAATCAGCATTTGTAAGCGCGAACTACACGTGTTTGTTTGTGGGCATACATCTGAGAGCTTTGAATGAATATATCCTTGCAACTTAGATTATAGATTATAGACCTCACATATGTACTTATCCCAAAATACCGGAAACGTATTTGAGTACGTTTTTTTTTAAATATGTATTATGTAGATTCTTCGTGAAAAATTGTGTGGGCTGTTCGACCGTAGTTTTGCAGAAAATGTGTACCGTACATTTCACTCATACTCATCGTGAGTAACATCAGCGGCGTTCCAATTTGTTAGACAAACGCGGAGTACCTGTCGCTTTTTACTTAAATCAAAAAACTATTTTTAAGGTTAATAGAGTACCTTGACTAATAGGCTGGTATGAGACTGACTCCCCATGCTGTAAAAACTTGGTCCACTTTTGCCAATGCCTCCAAGTTTTCAGGGAAATGCGGTAGGAGTTACAAAGTTTATGCTCACATGAGGTTTGGTTTATTTTGTATATATAAATGCAGCACGTGTAAGCGTAAACTTACATATGCTTGCTTGTCATGAGCCTTAAATCTAAATATCTTTAAAACTTACATTAAAGACTTGTCCTTATAGATGCCTCTACAAAGCTAGACTTACATGTCCATGTACAATAATACATATTGTTGGTTTTTGTACACAACGTGTTATCCTCATTACAGTGCACCCTCACACAGAAGAACTCTTTAATTAAACCATTAAAAGTATTTGCATTTATTTTAGATGCATTTTATTTTGCCTCTTGTACATGTGGGTCTACGAGAGTGCTACGCCGACTGTATTGTGCCATAATGACGCCACTATGTACGTAGGTGGAACCTTTACTTGGCTGCGATTTAAGTTGAGAGCTTTCCAAATGTAGCGACGTAGAGGCGGGTTGTACGTCGCCAGACAGTCTACGGAGGAAAACCTGCATTTGCAAATGCTTGGAGGCGAAATGAAACAAGCGAATGTTGTACGAAATATATTAACCTAAAAGTATATAGGTAGATAATAGTTTCCAATGGAAATGGACGAGAAAAAAATCAGTAGAGAACAAAATTGTGATGTCGCAATGGTTGGTTGCTATTCTTTATTTTGCTATTCTTTGCTAAACGCGAAATCGCATAAAGTTGTGAAGTTTGCCCTGCGAGAAAAAAGTACATACGTTCGAAAGGTTTGCCAATCAGATGAGTTCTTGATAGTATCTTTAACTTTACTGAAAAGCGTGTTATTTGAATGTTCAATATTTGTGATAAAACACACGGAAAAATATCGCGAGTTAGAACGGCGCGTTTTTGTTTGTCTATTTCAATATTCAATACGGCAGAAAAATGGACGGTGACCAAGCGTAAAGGTGTATGATTAAGTGGATCGCGACAGTAACTTTAATAAGCGTGATTGAATTAAAAACAACGCTCGTTTGAGTCTCGTCGTGCCCCTTGGCGATATCTTGAACCCTGGTTCAAAATATATCATTGGGTATTTATTTCTTAAAATTAAAAATGATGAATTATTAATTGATGATCTTAAAACTTGTTTTTGGCCAGGCAAAAATACTCGTAGTTTGAAATTATTGAAAAAAAAGAGTTTTATTTCTGATAAAGTGTAGGATCTAAAAAAAATCCACAACTATAAGTATCACTCGCGCATGGGAATTACAGGATTGTGTAGAGTAGCACTAGAATCAAAATCTGAATATATCATATGATTCTCTTGAAATGCAGAGAATTCACATTGCAAATAATACCCCACTTAAACTTTAAGCCAGCTTAAAAGTCCATGCATAAAAAATAGAAATCACATGTCTGAAGGGGCGCCATCTCTCTGTCTGTTTGCCTGTAATCCTCCCCGTTTATAAACACTTGCCGATGTTCAAGGGAATTACGAGCATAAGCACACCCCTATACGTCCCTGTGCAAGTACACTCGGTGTGCTGTAATAAGTATGATCATCTCTACCAACATCAGACTCACCGCCAATCTTCACGGGAAGTGAAACATATCTCGCGGTTCGAATTCGAATATTTATCATTCGAAACTATTCACTATTTAAAGACTTAATTTACTTTGAAGTCAACTTTTATTGTAAGTTTTTACAAGCAGAATACGATTATGCAGTAGATCTTTCATGTCAAACGCAGTTGTTAAAAGCTTAATGTGAAGCTGGCTTCCTAAATTTGACGGTCATATTTGAAATCTAGTGTGTTCCTTGACTTATAGGTTGTTATGCGGCTGACCACCCATAATGTAAAAATTGGTTCACTTTGCCAATGTCACCTCTGTTTCAGGGAAGGACGGCAAGAGTTGCAAGGCTTATGTTCATTTGAGATTGGGTTTTTATATTGTAGGTCCACATGCGGCATGTGTTAGCGCGAAATTATACATATCTGCTTGTGGGAATGCATTTAATATAAAACTTAAATGATATATATCTTTGCAGCTTAGATTAGATTAGATTAGATTAGATCTACCCCCCTGTCGACGATTTCAATGTGAAGGTATTTTTTTAATGTTAAAAGTCGTGCAGGAAGAGTGCCTCAGAAACGTCGAGAACAATTTCATATTCTACAATGGTTTGCCAAATATCCGCAGTGTGAAATTAATTTTTAATTTTTAAACATGCCAAACCACCGTTACTCTTGTTAAACTTGTACTTTTTGGTGTATTTCACAGGTGGGTAACACATTGAATGTCAGCAATTGAATCATATACCTTCTGAATGAACACTGAACAATAACCACCAATCTACAACCGGTGTTTATTCGTATATTGCTTAGACATTCAACACTAGAGTATTTTCTATTTTCGAACAACTTCGTATCGATTTGAGGAAGCGCTTCTAGTCCCTAGTCGGAAATGTGATTTGGCACGTCGCGTCGCGTTGCATACGTGTTGTTTACTCTGCTCAAATTTTGCTCCTGAAGCAAAATGTGGGAGCCAAATTACGAGCTACATCCAATTGCGAGTAATTATTTCTGATAACTCGTGACACGTGAGCATATCGCCTGGAGATAATTAGTGTTATTTGTTCTTGAAACTCTAGATTCAATTAAAATTACGATATGAATGTTGAGATATGCAGAGCCTCGAGAGTTGTAAAGTTTGAATAAAAAAGGCGAATCAGAAGCGCTTTTCTGCTAAATTCCTTACAACCTTGAAGGTGACGAGATAGCGATTCTATAATCTATTATCAAGGATATATTAACATTCAAAGCTCATATCAAATGCATGCCCACAAACAAACACGTGTAATTTCGCGATTACAAATACTAAATGTATTCTTACAAATTAAAATTTCAAACCTCAAATGAACATAAACCCTGCAACTTTTGCCGACCTTTCCTGGAACAGGGGTGACATTAGCAAATTGAACCACTTTTTACAGTATGGGTGTTCAGCCTCATACCAACCTATAAGTCAAGGAATTTGTGTCCAAAAATAAGGTGTACTGTGATTTCTTATCTAGGGAGTTCTTTCGGAAGCGCTTGCAAGCTCCGACTTGGATTGATATCCGAGCTGTAAGGAATATAAAAGAATAGCGCTTAAGATCTCCTCCAGGAAGCTTTAAGGAGTTTCCGAGGAGAAATTAAAAGAAAAAATAGAATCTTGTAACTACGAATGTTCATAGTTTGTTGGTTACGGTATTCTACACAGCCCATGCAGCGACTTCCTTTTCCAGTCTCTCGTAATGTAACATTATAATACACCAGCGGGCTTTGAGCTGAAGGGTCGCTAACGAATTTATTCAGTTCCTTGACACGTGTTGCGGATTCGGAACCCACGAGAGCGGAAGCAACCCCTGAGTGACGTCACAAAGGGAGCGAACGCCTTCCACAATATTTCTAGAACACATGAAATATTATGCTTCTGCTTCACATAACACTAGGATGTTATTGATGCGGGAGATTTGGTATCCGGGATCTGTTACCGAGGTCTAAGCGCTATTCTGTTCAATTTCTTATGACCTTAACGCGACGTGATAGCGATTCGTATCCAAAAATAAGGTGTACCTACTATGATTTTTTGTCTATGGAGCTCTTTCGCAAGCACTAGCAAGCTCCGACTTGGATTGATATACAAAGTGTTCATAATTAAGCACAATAGCGCTTCTGTAAGAGCTGCAGTATCATCAGTGTAAGCCCAAAACTCCTAATAGGATTTTATGTTCGTAGATGCTTTCTAGACGTAGGCATTCTTCAGTCTTTTCCATGCCTTTCTATCTTCTGTTTTGTTCAGCTAGTGTCGGCCTTAGTTTCCTACTCCCCACTTGTGCATTCTGGGTCGCCATTGGACGATCCTTTTCAACCAAATAGTCGTAGTCCTAGTTTTAACTACTCGTAGTTTCAACAACTCAAGCAACACCTCTGCGGCACCCTTTCAGGGTGGTGTAGACCCCCAAGACTTTCAAGAATTGCCTCCCGCACAGGATTCCTTAACAAAAAGTCCTGTTTTGCGACGTGACCTGCCCAACTGTTCGACATCAGTCTCACCATTGCGTCTGTGGATCTTCTGGTTGCGAACCCTGTCTTTGAGGCTGATTCCCAAGCATCCTGCTTTCAATAGCTCTTTGGCAATTCCTTAGCCTATTGGCGCTATACTGAGTGAGCCCTTTTTTTCAGGCCATGCCCGAATAAATATGTGATAAGAAATGAAGAAGTTACTTTTTTTTTAGTTGAGCGTTTCATAATCATTAATCTAATTCTCTAAAACAATTATCTGTGCAATTACTTAAACGCTGTGAATTTTCTCTGTTTGTCCCACTTAAGACAGGCGGAAAATTCTGGAATCGGGGCCAGCTCGTATATATAAAGTCGGCGAGTGACCCTCCCCCCCCTACCCCGCCGTGCTCTCTTCTTGACAGCAGTAAATCCACCCCTGTCGGGATATTCGGGCAGCGTCTGCGGCCCCTCTCCCTCCTCCATACCGCTGAGCTATGAACATAGTTTACGTTGCTGGAATAACTACTGCAGTTTACTGTCTTAATGTGTTTGTTTTGAAAGAATGATGTAGTGAATTTCTCAAATTTTAGTATTTTAAGTATTCAGACAACCAAATTACGTTGTTTGCTTAATTGTATTCTTAATCTATGTCTATGAGAACCTTATATACGTACATCACTATCACTACAATAAATACCAAGTATAGTAAACCATGGTTTGTATTGAAAAGTATAGTAGAGATGAGCAAGTCGTGTTGATTTTTGTAGAGAAATCTGCTTAATATTGTTCACCTTCTCAAATACACCCGACTTTAATACGAACGGAATTTCTAATCGGTAGGATTATGCTTTTACTAATACGTTGAAAAAATTAATATAATCTGTAATCTTTGTTGCAAAGATAAATATTAAATTTAAGATTCATATTGCATGAATTCCCATAAGCAGACACGAATAATGTGTTCTTACATATGCCGCAAGTGGACTTACAACATCAAAACCCAATCTCAAATGAAAATAAGCCCTGCAACGCTTGCCGACCTTCCCTGAAAAATTTAACTATTTCTTACAGTAAGGGTGGTCAGCGTCATACTAATCCACCCCTGTTTTATTAATTCTCTAGTCTCAAATCTTACATTTGTCACAATCGTAATTATGATTTAGGATAGGCAGGTCTAAGGCTTGCAGCATGCCTACAAATATTTCGGCCCTACAAATAGAGTAACACGCTGTATTTCTGCTGTTATTTAGTTGACATCTTCCTCACCCGCGCACACAATATCCCGGCCTGGTTCACTCCGAACAGCCCTTTCACTTGTCCTGTTTTACGTCTAGTTTTCTGCCAGCCGCCTAAACCCTGGCCCCGCTCCTCCCCACATCTCGGTTAATGCGTGTAGCTGTCTCTACTGCGTGTAATATCCCCTCCTCTGCTCCGCGCTTTTTGAGTCTGATAAATGTGAATCCCATGTTATGCGAAGATCTTCCCTTTCACGTTTTTCATAACAGATTTGAAAAGATTCTGCGGAATAACCATTTGTTTAAATCTCTCTCAAATGCAATGTATTAATAGTTATTTATCTGCTTTTTTGGTTTCACGTTTCAAGTTAGTTTATGAGTAGGTACCACATATTACGAGTATGTCCATCTAGTTTTAACCTTGAAACTAGATTCATTATGATTTTTAATTGACGCGACGCGACGGTTAAATTTATATCTATATTGAATAACTCTTTTGTTTTTGTTTCTAAAAGTAAGTTAACAGACTGGTTTTAATGCGAAGTAATTCAACACTGCAATTCTTTTGAAAAATACACATTTGAATATTTGTGTATGTGTATATTTTTATGAAATAATATTTTTTTAACTTCATTTTACATGAAATCTTTGTTCATTTACTTATTAGAATCGATTCGCATTTAATTACTTAATACAAAAAATATCCCATAAATAAATCCACGTTTAAATGTGGCTCAACATTTAAATCTATACCACATTTTTAATAAACGAAAATGACCTTTACCATATCAATAAATTAGGTCTGAATTCGTATTGTGTCTGCATGGAGTTGGCTCCATTATGCTGACCAATTTTAATCTAACTAAAACGTCCTTTATCCACCGTGTACCTTAAGCCGCTGAATAATTAATAGACAGACATTATCAGGTTTGTGAACAAAATTATTCGCTTTTTTCGGTAATTGGACGAACAATTTTATATACCTACATACACTTCCACAGGTTCGTATTTTATAATACCTGAAGGTTAAGCTAATGTATGAAAATGAAAAAAAGATTTTTGTGCGTCCATTTTTGGATTTCCGTCTTGACGAAAGCTTAGTTGATAGAACGGGGGCGTTTAAAGCAAGAGAGGTAGAGTTCAATCCCCACTAAGGGTGTCAGAAAAGATTTCCCGTTTCTGGGTTAAATTTGGACTCTGCACGACAACTGAGGATGTACGTCGTGTAGAGAGGGTGTCTCCTGAAGACGTTGGCTTAGTCTCTAACGAAACGCCGAGAATAATCTATGTTCTCTTGTAACGGCTCGCCAAATATCTGTTTTTTTAACTGTAGTTATTCTAATTGTAAATATGTCAAACGACCGTTATACCAAATTAAACCTTACAGTTAGGTTTAAGTTACAATTACGGTCGTTTGGCATTTTGACAATTATATTAATTTTAAAAGTAAACAAATTTCAAAACTTAATTTAACTCGGATATTTCAGACCTCTTTCTCCTGAAGACGTTGGCTACTTCGCCGACGAAACGTCGAGAATGATGTAAGTTCTCTCTAAACGGTTTGTGAAATTTCCGAGTTAAATTAAGTTTTGAAATTTGTTTAGTTTTAAAATTAATTTAAACCTAACAGTACTTTATTAAACCTTAAAATAGCCCAGAAAAGATGAAGTTTATTTATACGCTTTTCTATGAAGTCATACACGTGGATGTAAAGGTGTGTGTTGTATGGTGGAATTATTATCTTGTGTGGGAGTCCGGATATTCCCCCGGCGGCTCTTATTTCTAATTTACGGTAATTTCAAGTAATAACACACTAACGACTCACCTGCAAAGATCAATATTAGCCACCGGGCTTACAGCCGTATTCACAATTAATGCTAAGAGCGAATTAATACTCAAATATTTTGGGTTCACCACCATCGTACGTCCATATTTCCAACATTGTCATGTCGCTCAGAGTCCCACTTGTAGAGTGCTTAGCATTTTGACAATTATATTAATTTTTAAAACTGAACAAATTTCAAAACTTAATTTAAATCGGATATTTAACGAACCGTTTAGAGAGAACCTACATCATTCTCGACGTTTCGTCAGCGACGTAGCCGACGTCTACGCTTAGCATTGTTAGGGTGTGTAATTTTATTTAAAAAATGGACTCCGAACATAAAAAAATATTCCTCAGCTATGTGAATTCACCCATAAATACACTAAACAATGTATTCCCGATAGTCAGGGAATGTTTCTAGTTCACAGCACGGTCAGCCCATACATTTGGCGGAAATGCTAAATGCAGCACGCTGCAATGTAAAATGTAATTTGTCGTGTATGTTCCGTGACTTATAGGTTGGGATGCGGCTGACCACCCATGCTGTAAAATGGTTCACTTTGCCAATGTCACCCCTGTTTCAGGGAAGGACGGCAAGAGTTGCAGGGTGTATGTCCGTTTGAGATATGGTTTTTATGTTGTAGGTTCACATGAGGCATGTGCAAGCGCGAACTTGTACGTGTCTGGTTGTGGGAATGCATGTAATGTGAATCTCCAATGTAACATATATTTGCAACTTAGATTAGATTAGATTAGTGCACTTTGGTGTCTTTTCTAACTACCTACATAATATTATTGAAATTATGTCGCTCTGTTTTGTTTTTAGCTCGGCCAGGCGACATCACAAATATTTCTCAAATGTCAAATATTCCGAGTACATTGCGGAGTACACATGGAATTTATCTTTAAGCCATGGACTTGAACGCCGGTGAAAATCTCGTCTTCATACAAGACTCGCCTTATATACAGCTACTCATTTCTTGTGAAGACTGAGTAAACCTTCTATTTATTCTGATTTTGCACTTGAAAAAATTGACACCCTTGGTAGGGATCGAACCGTAGGTTTTCATCATCATCATTTTCGATTTACGCGATCGAGGGGAGTTGATGTAAATGTTGCATACTCGGGGTACAGGTGTTCTTGCATCCCTTCCATCATTATAATGCAAGGAACGTCATACTTGATGTGACGTCACGGTTTTCCTCGAGTTGATTATGCAGTCGACGTACAAGACAAGGCAAGTATAAAACTTTGCGTTGAAACTCCACCACAGGGTTTATCATTTTTTTTTTGGAAATTTAAAACAGCGCCCGTATCGAGCGTTTAAGTTTGCGTTCAGTTTTGATAAAACGCTACTGTTGGGCTGTATTTTATAGTTGTGGTATCGTTCTCACTCTTTGAAGCCCCACAAAGATCATGCCAAGGAAGAAACTCGAGAGATGAGATTGAAAACTTTGTATGGAGACACTGGTGATCATACTCGGATGTACGGAAGCTGTATTATTATTTTATTACATAGTATCATTTAGATTATTATTATTATTATTATTATTCTCATGTTTAATTTCATGGGCGATATATTATGTAGAGTTTATATAAAAATATGATCGTTTGTCATGCTGGATGGAACTGGTCTGATGCTGAAGGGTGCACCATCAAAGACATTTCTTACAATTCTGGAGTCCTCTGCACGTATTACATGTCCAAGCCCGCCTCTGATTTTTTAATTTCATTACTGAGTGCTAACACGATGTTTGACTCTTGAAATATGGACTCCGCGTTGGAACGGATGTGCCATCTGTTACTCTCAGGTGCATGTCCGAGAATGCGACGAAGCATTTTGTTCCCTAAAATCCGGAGAGATTTTTCCTGTTTCTTAGTTAGACTCCAGTTTTAAAATCTGTATAATGCAACTAGCCATACAATTTCAGTATGTATCTTGAACTTGGTGGAACTGTTTGACTTTTTTATTTTGTATACCTACCTGTTTTCTTGTTTTTTATTCGATTTACACCTACCTGTCTTCTTGTTTTTCATTAAATTACCACCTACCTCTCTTCTTGTTTTTCATTCAATTAACACCTACCTGTCTCCTTGTTTTTCATTCAATTAACACCTACCTGTCTTATTGTTATTCATTCATTTAACACCTACCTGTCTTCTTGTTTTTCATTCAATCAACACCGACCTGTCCTCTTGTTTTTCATTTCAGTAACACTTACCTGTCTTCTTGTTTTTCAGTCAATCAACACCTACCTGTCTTCTTGTTTTTCAGTCAATCAACACCTACCTGTCTTCTTGTTTTTCATTCATTTAACACCTACCTCTCTTCTTGTTTTTCATTCAATTAAGACCTACCTGTCTTCTTGTTTTTCATTCAATTAACACCTACCTGTCTTCTTGTTTTTCATTCAATTAACACCTACCTGTCTTCTTGTTTTTCATTCAATTAACACCTACCTGTCTTATTGTTATTCATTCATTTAACACCTACCTGTCTTCTTGTTTTTCATTCAATCAACACCGACCTGTCCTCTTGTTTTTCATTTCAGTAACACTTACCTGTCTTCTTGTTTTTCAGTCAATCAACACCTACCTGTCTTCTTGTTTTTCATTCATTTAACACCTACCTCTCTTCTTGTTTTTCATTCAATTAAGACCTACCTGTCTTCTTGTTTTTCATTCAATTAACACCTACCTGTCTTCTTGTTTTTCATTCAATTAACACCTACCTGTCCTCTTGTTTTTCATTTCAGTAACACTTACCTGTCTTCTTGTTTTTCATTCAATTAACACCTACCTGTCTTCTTGTTTTTCATTAATTTAACACCTACCTTTCTTGTTTTTCATTCAATTAACACCTACCTGTCTTCTTGTTTTTCATTCATTTAACACCTACCTCTCTTCTTGTTTTTCATTCAATTAAGACCTACCTGTCTTCTTGTTTTTCATTCAATTAACACCTACCTGTCTTCTTGTTTTTCATTCAATTAACACCTACCTGTCTTCTTGTTTTTCATTCAATTAACACCTACCTGTCTTCTTGTTTTTCATTCAATTAACACCTACCTGTCTTATTGTTATTCATTCATTTAACACCTACCTGTCCTCTTGTTTTTCATTTCAGTAACACTTACCTGTCTTCTTGTTTTTCATTCAATTAACACCTACCTGTCTTCTTGTTTTTCATTAATTTAACACCTACCTTTCTTGTTTTTCATTCAATTAACACCTACCTGTCTTCTTGTTTTTCATTCATTTAACACCTACCTGTCTTCGTGTTTTTCATTCAATTAACACCTACTTGTCTTCTTGTTTTTCATTCAATTAACAACTACCTGTCTTCTTGTTTTTTGTTCAATTAACCTTTTTAACACGCAAGGGAACTTGCAACTGGCTTCCCTGCTTTTCTCGTGGAATCACCATTTCGAGAGAGATAAAATAAATGTAGTACATTTGCGCTAAGATACATTTGAGCGTAATGTCAGAAGACACTATAACAATAATGTATCGGATACATTAAGAAACCCCTAACGAGGGTAAGGTCACATAATCACCCCCAAGGCTCGGCGACAAATCTCTAAATAATTCCTCGCAAGACCTTCCACATCCCAGGGTAGTTAGCTACATAAATAACCGGAAGGAACGGGATATCTTAAAAGATGAATATCATTACAATCCTATGTAGAATAGATTACGAGATAATCTAGAAATACCTACGGGTTTGTGACAGTTACATAATTATGTGAAAGAAGTGGGTTCTTGTTGCACAGATTACAGGAGGAAATAATATCCTGAAAAGTGAATTACAGACTTATCCTTGACTTATAGGTTGGTATGCGACTGACCACCCATGCTTTAAAAATGATTCACTAAATGCCAATGTCACTGCAGGGTGTATGCCCATTTGAGATTTGGTTTCTTATTTCTCTTTCGTTTGCAAGCGCGAAGTTGTACGTGTCTGCTTGTGAAAATGCATGTAATGTGAATCTTCAATGTAACATATCTTTGCAACTTACTATTAGATTAGACAACAATTAGATTAGATTAGAGACTAGTAAAACGTAAGAGAGAAATCCCTCAGGGTGATGTCGCACGCTTAATCATAAAGAGCAATAACTAAAAAAATAAGAATGTTTTGAAATCACGTTTGAAGTTCAGACAACCAGTACAACTTGTATAGGATGAAAAAGGCGACCGATGTTTTATCTCGGTCATATTCGTCCAAATTGAACGGCTGTCGCATTCTACCTATTCTTCTCGCATTGTTCTTGCGTTTTATTACAAAATCTCGATTTTCCCAATTTTTGAGTTATTGCTCTTTATTATTAAGCGTGCGATGTGTTAATGACATTGTCCAAATGGTGCTCGAGACAGAATCAATATTTTTTCACTGGAACCAACTTTGTAATTTTTAGATTTGTTAGTCGTTGTTCTGTTGCTTATGCTGCCATAACACCGAAAGCGCTCGAGGAAACAAACCAACTCTTGCAGAGAAACTTTTTAATTTTTACATTATTAATTAAAAATGAATCTTCACTATGTCAATACGCAAACCCTCAAACTTTAAATTTTCATAATCCAATATGTATTTTAAATGAAGAAATGGGGTTAGTTTTAATCCTGGCCAACACCGTTTTGTCACGATAGTATCAACATATATTTACTCGTTTTAAACGTTTGTTAAGCCCCTAATCGGTTATTCAAAGTGGGACAAAGGTTTGTCCAAAAACTTAACGAAATTAATTAACAATTCCCCACATTTAGGGAGTAGCCTCTCAACAACACTGTCTGTACCCGAATATAAAACATTTTGTAAACTTAACTCGATTGCGTAAATCGAAAAAATGTGTACAAACTAATTCACTCTCTAGGAGTGCCGTTGTATATCCAATACATTTTCGATTCAGTGAGTTTACGTAATGTGTTATACTCGGGGCACTGTTCTCTTTTTCCCTGATTTATTCGAGGGCTTATTGCGGCGCTGCAAACTTTTCCCCGAACAAAGGGAATTATTACAAGTTTTCATTCGCCCGGCGTAGACGGGAAATTTGACTCTCCTTTGGGGTTTAACCCTTTTGAGGATTTTTTTGTAGTAATAAGTACTTCAAGTGGTTTTTGTTTTGAAATGATAACTTTGAATGAGTTATTTTCCTTTGAGAGTTTTTCATCTACTATTATCGGCAGGGCTTATTTAAATGAAACCTTGTAGTTTTTTTATGTAAATTAGAAGGACGTTTCATTCAGTATTATGCTTTAAAGAATTTGTTAAATCACTCGTATGAAAATGAAAAAATATGAGTTTTAAGTGCTCATATGAAAACGCGTTTGGTTTTTAATTACATCAGGGCGTAATCCTGCTAAACCTGCGAAGTTCTTACTTTGAAATTAAAGGGAATTGGTTAATAAATAAAACGTTTAGAAATATTGCGATTTTTACTTTGTATTTGTTTTAAGTTTTAGGGCTTATGTTCATTTGCGGTTTGGATTTTATTTGTTAAGTACACATTCAGCATTTGTAAGCGCGAACTACACGTGTTTGTTTGTGGGCATGCATTTGAGAGCCTTAAATGTTAATATATCTCTGTAACTTAGATTATAGATAATAGATGGGATGCCATATTGTAAAGATCCCTTTTGCAATAAGAACTTTATAGAATACTTTGTGAAAGCTGTCTTATGGACCTGTTATTTTCTCAGTGCAGATATTTGTAGTCCTTGTGATCCGGAAAGCTTGCTTCTCAAAATAAGTTTGGCCCTAACGACGCGCTGTGTGAGCTGAACTGTAACCCTGAATTGCTTGAATCTGTTCGGTGTTGGAAAACATTTCTTATTTTAGTGTTTTATTGTTACCCAAGTTGTAGTACCTACCTGCCAAGTTTACTGTGTTCTCATAAGAAACCAAAACTTGAGCAGAGAAAGCTCCAACTTAAAATGATGTGGTTGGCGTAATGCCTCCATAGGCGATCGCTCAACATTCAACAAGCTTGTACATATGGATGATACATTAATGAATTATAATATTATTAATTATAAACTTTTCCTTGACTTATAGGTTGGTACCACCAACAAGTTGCTGACCACCCATACTGTAAAAAATGGTTCACCTTGCCAATGTCTTATGATATATTGCGTTTTTTTTTTTTTTTTTTTGTATTAAGTTATAGGGCTTATGTTATATTGCGATTTTTACTTTGTGTTTGTATTAAGTTGTAGGGCTTATGTTCATTTGAGGTTTGGATTTTATTTGTAAGTACACATTCAGCATTTGTAAGCGCGAACTACACGTGTTTGTTTGTGGGCATGCATGTGAGAGGAGCCTTTAATGTTAATATATCTCTGCAACTTAAATTATAGATTATAGATATACCTGATGTATGGCCGGGATTTGACCCACAACGTTTGTATTCCACAGTGTAAGTGACAATAAAATGAAGGTTGTAAAAATAAACTTGTTGGTTTATTCTTTGTTGTTTTATTAAAGGCTTGAATTTATGACAGGTGTTAACCTTTGACCTTGACCTTTAGCTCTTGGCTCTTCACTTTGATAAAAATTTAATTTGCCTTTACTAAAGATCGGTTACCAAAGGTCTGTACAGCCTTACAGCAACTGGGTTTTCCATAACGACAACCAAACTTCAGCTGCTGTGTTCCTCACAAAACCAGCGCCCACCAATTAAATCTTCCTAATATATATAGACTAGGGGCTACGCCCCTGGCTGCTACGCAGCCCAACCCCTAAACATTTGGAGAAAGTGTATATTGCACATAGTTTCCTCGCGTTAAAATTCGGAAAACATGTAAAATAAAAACATGCAGTCTTTGTAAAAGAAAATCGACCACCCATGTTCATTTGAGATAAGGTTTTTACGTTGTTAGTCCACATGGGGTATTTGTAAGCCCGAACTTATACCTGTCTGCTTGTGGGAATGCATTTAATATGAATCTCAAATGGTATGTATCTTTGCAACTTAGATTATAGAACTAAACAAAATAATTTCTTTGACTAAAAGGTTAGTATGTGGCAGACCACCCATACTGTAAGCAATGGTTCACCATGCAAATGTTATCTCTGTTTGAGGAAAAGTCGGCAAGAGTTGCAGGGCTTATGTTCATTTGAGATTAGGTTTTTTGTTGTAAGTCCACATGGGGCATTTGTAAGCGCGAACTTTTACCTGTCGGCTTGTGGGAATGCATTTAATATGAATCTCAAATGGTATGTATCTTTGCAACTTAGATTATGTAAAGAAATACACAAAAAAATTTCCTTGACTTATAGGTTGGTATGAGGCTGACCACCCATAGGTACTTTAAAAATGGTTCACTTTGCAAATTTCACCTTTGTTTCAGGGAAGGTTGGCAAGAGTTGCAGGGCTTATGTTCATTTGAAATTGAGTTTTTATGTTGTAAGTCAACATGCATTATGTGTAAGCGCGAACTTACAATTGTTTGCTTGTGGGAATGCATGTAATATGAATCTTAAATGTAATATATCTTTGCAACTTAGATTACAGATTTAAATCCATTTTTATTTTGTTGGTTTTTTATTTTTAATTTGCATGAAATAAAAGAAAATATAAGAAAAACTTTCCAATTTTGCCGCTAGATGTCAATTTAGTTTCATACGTTTTTCGATACAAACACAAAAGGGTCTACAATGGTTTATGAGTCTATTTTAGTAGGCGAGCAAACACATACGCGAAAGCTCGCAGCATTGCAGCATATATACAAAAAAATATTCTTCATACTTTGGGAGTGTGTGTCATCTGCTATGGAGGCATTGATTTTGAAAATCGAATCTCCGAACAATAGACGACCACGAAGGACAATATAATTAAGGATATATATTTTTTTGCCTGACTTTGCTCCTTGTAATATTAGTTTTTTAAGCGCGTTCTATTTAATTCAAACTTCGGTTTATTTATTTTATCATGTTTCAGAGTTACATTTACACAGTATAGTTTGACGGTTTATTGATTTCTCACTCTCCAGGCGATTCTGGCCCTAATTTATGCAGATTATAAAGAACATTCTTGAAAACAAAAGTATCGTTAAATACCATCTTGCTAGACTTCACCAGAACATTTTATTCATCACTTAATTTATCTACAACAAATATAAATTATTATTAGGTACCTATCTAAGTTTCTACTCACTTCTAGAGACTTCATAGATTTATTATCAAATATTTGGTTGACACATCAAATTTGATTGCTTAATTCTGGTTAAATATTTCTCAGAAGAGGGTTATAATATGATGGAATTAGAATAGGAAATATGATTTACATAAGCTGACTTACGTTTATGCAACCCAATTGTTTATTTGATAGGACTTCACACTTCATTTTGATTTTTGTCGGATTTTAGTTTGGTGCAACAGGTATGATTGTCAGAAAAATAATGCTTAACAAATAAGTCAGCGTGATGTTTATTTTACTTCAGTGCTAAGCGGTAGTTTGTAGGAGCATAAGCTCGGCTCTTCCGTACACAGAGACAGTAAATAATTATTATTTTCAATAGTTGACCGCACAAAGCTATAAATCTCAGTTACAGCGGCAACCCGCACAACAGCATTATATACATCATAATTAATACACGGCCAAAGGAGGAAGCGGCGCGCAGCAGTTAGCAGCAACCTTTCCTGCCAGACGACACACAAGCCTTCAAAACGACCACTACGCTCTGCCCTCACTGCTGTCAACAAGGTCATAGTGCCCAAAAGAGCGAACACATCAAATTTTGCAGACAGGAGCTTTGCGGTGGCCGGGCCGGTTGCCTGGTTGCAAGTCCACATGTGGCACGTTTATGCGCGAATTTATAAGTATCTGCTTGTGTGAATGCATTTAATATGAATCTCAAATGTAATATATCATTGCAACTTAGATTATAGGTTAAAGTTAGCTAACTGCTTAATGTGAAAAATCCCCAAAACTACGAGACAAGACGAAGATCGAGGTCGACAACAAAAGATCATTGATCTAGAACATTAGAGATTCCCAGCTCCCTTGTGAAGGCTGAGCAAACCTTGCCGGTATTTTGATTTTGGGCTTTAAATAAACACCGAAACGGGAGATTATTTCTGACACCCTTTATGTGGATTGCATGCGGCTGGTATGCGGCTGACCACCCATGCTGTAAAAAATGGTTCACTTTGCCAATGTCACCCCTGTTACAGGGAAGGACGGCAAGAGTTGCAGGGTGTATGTCCGTTTGAGATTGGTTTTTATGTTGTAGGCTCACATGAGGCACGCGCAAGCGCGAACTTCTACGTGTCTTGGTTGTGGGAATGCATGTAATGTGAATCTCCAATGTAACATATCTTTGCAACTTAGATTAGATTAGATAGATGCAGCGTAAGCCTTCTACAAATCAGCTATCAACCAGATTATATATCAAAAGAATAAAAATATTTGGTTATTTAAAATTGACAGAAATTTTAGTTTGGATAGAAAAAAAAGTTTTTTTTACGGATTTCAGGAAACTTTACAAAGTCGTAATTTTGAAACCGTTAAAGGTTAGTGTGCAGAAAACAGTTAGGAGTTTTTTTTTAGCCTTATAACGACAACCTTCATACTTAATTGTAACAAATTCTGTGGTGATTTTGTTCTGTATTTTTTTTTTTAGTTGGATTTGACTTTGAATGGCTCCTATGATTGGACCTAAACGCCAAAGTCGCCACCAGTTATGGATCACTGGTGTACAACATATCCCGGACTAATTAATATTGATATCTCCCTTGTATACAGCGGTGGAATGAACACAGACAATCAAATCAATTTTGTTGCGAAAATACAGAACACAGCGCCCAAGTATAAAACATTCATGATACCTAAGCATTCTAAATAGGAAGGCAGGCCATTCAATATAGTTTAATGTAGTATGCTTTGAATAAGCTAGTAAAACAAGAGAAGTAACATAGGTATATAAACCTTTGTAATAATCATTAATTTCATGCAGGGTTAATCACAACACATTTAAACTTTAGCTGATGATGGATCAACGTTGTTTTTTTGTATGAAAAATTCACGTTAGGTGGCGGTTGAGCCTTGGATTTGCTGTGTGTGAAAAAGATCGATACACAGGAGTTTTCGGCTTACATGGCTGGCTGATGATGCTGGAGAGTTGCTTTCCGGGATCTGTTGCCGTGGTCTGTGAAAGCTGGAGGTTCCGGATATTTCGCCTATGTACGAGTATGTTTCATCAAGATCATTTTCATCATTTCGTTTGCACGCTGAAGAAGTCCATCTTAGATATGAGCAAAACTTCTTGGAAGCTTCAGCTACCATAGACCACGGCAACGGATCCCGGAAAGCAACTCTCCAACAATACCGATACATGTTTAACTGAAATACTTTTTTTAATGTTTAACTGAATGTGATCTTATTTTTTAATACGTATCCAATTTTTCATTGAATGCTCACAGCTAGGGAATCCAATCCCGTGGGATTAAGGTCATCAGTCCTGCGAAAAAGCGAAATTTGCGTTGCAAAATTTTCTTCTAAATAGTTATGTTTATGAATTTATCGAGTGTCCTCAGTAATGAGGCATAATAAGAGGAAAGATGCCAATTTGTTTTTTTGTTTGTTTGGTATTATTGTTTCTCAAGCGTTGTTTTCCATAAAAACTACTGAAATTTAAAAATATGTTTGAAAAAAATAACGTTTATGAATGTTGTATGATGTATAACCTTATGTTTAATTCTCACAGCTTTTTTATTTAGACAGCCTTAACTGGTGTATGTAACTGAATTTTATTTCGAGTTTATTTTCAAGCATACGAGTATTTTGTCGTATTTGTCCAAAACACCAAGGGTGGGTCGTACCAATAATTCGCAAAAAAAACTCGAGAATGTTCTTTTTAAAATTCCAAGAGTGTAAATAACTTTTTTCCTCGTAGCTGCTAATGCCGAAACAAATCCCAAGTTAAACCGCCCTAAGTCCACGGTTTTTTTTGTGGCTCTGCTTCTTTTTTCTGCCTGTGTTATCTCAAGTTTGACACTTTCCCCTCTCCTCGTCCTTCCTCGGAAGCGTCCATGTTTTGTCATTCCCGCCTCATTAGTCGGGATTATTTTACTATCTTCTTCCTTCTACTTGAGTTTCATATTTATTTTCAAGACAAGCTATTTTAAAGTGTCCTGAAAACTATTGAAACTTTTGTTCCACGTTGCTGCAAATACAGTATAAAACGGATCGGATTGTGTTTGAATAAATAAGTATTTAGTTTATTTGAATAACGAATTTTTGCCCTAAAAAGTTCAGGGACTTGAATCATCGGTTTTGAACAATATTCTTCAATAAAAGAAAAAAATACAAATGGATAAATGAGACCCTCTTTTTGTAGGTTGAAATGCACGAACAGTGAAGTAGGAAAATAAAACTCATTATCATATGAAGTGTTTTAAAAAGATTGATGATTTATTCTTTTATTAATGAAATAAAAGACAGTTTAAATTTACTTTTATATTCTTTTAACTTTGTCAAACGTTTTCGCCTAAAAAGGCATCATCAGGACAATTACAAATCAAATTCAAATGACAAATTAGTCGATTTTTTCTCAAAAGAAAGTCGTAAATGAAAAACCCCGTTCATTTTTGTTCTCTTTTTAAATAAAATTTCCACCTATTGTATACTTTATAATGTTATGTAACACCCGCCATATTTTTTAGGCTTGAAAAGTTCTAATACCTACAACCTTGAATAAGACTGAATTGCATCTTCAGCGTCAAGGTTGTTGACAAAAAGGAAGAAAAAACTTATCGAAATAATGAATGGGGTTTATTTTTTTTTGTTCAGCTCAAAATCCACTAAAATACGAGTATTGTTGTAGTAACCGACCCAACTCTCATAAAAATATATTTTTATATCCTTCAAAGGGCACTCCGGAAAAGTTGTTCTAGTTTGTTCCATAGTTTTTTCAGCCCGCAACCTTAATACGCAAAACTAAACGTTCACACTCAAACATAGCGTTTTACCAAAAAATATATAGAAAATAAAACAGTGCCTCTAATAAGCGTTTAAGATTTCCTACATTTTTTGTAAAACGCTAAGCTTTAGTTTCAACGGATGTTTTTTTTATTTTTTGGGGTACTGTCTTTGCCCCTTCAGAGGCGCTGTGTCGTGTCGTCGTGGAGTGGTGAACGCAAAAGTTTACTTATTATTCGCCGACACATTTTTTGTCGCAATTATTGCGAAAAACTTTGGTCATTCTGTAGTAATTAAGAGGCTTTTGGAAGTTGGCAGAAAAACCGATGCTGGCAGAAATGAGAGCAACGGTTAGAATCCGCTCCAGCGTCGTTATTTGGTGAAGAGATTTTATTTTATTAAAAAAATATCATGGTAAATTAAAGGTGTCCTTTGTTGTTCTAACCAAGAAGCATACAAGTAGTAAGTGAATTAATTTGCATGCAAATGTTTGACGACAACAGACTGTTTTAAAGCTTTTTAATTTATCACTGAAAATGGTCAATTTTTATGAGAGAACACAGCCTTTGTGTACTTTTGTTACAATAATTATTTCATTGTTTTAAAAGTACTATTCGACAATATAAGAAATAATGGTTCAATTGTTCAGATTTCAATTTACGGAATTGCGTATAAAATTTGATCACAATCATGTGTCATTTTTTTTGTGTACAAATAAACTTGGAATGAAGCCCGCACATGAATTGACATAAAAAATATTGTGTCGTCACGCGGCCGGGTAGCTAAGAAAAAGCATACAAATAGTTTTTATTGGTTGCTAAGGACGATTGCAGTCCCATACGCAACTAAGCTACACATATAGTGTAACTTCTTGCCTGCGTTATCCCCCAAGGGGTCGCATGTGGCGCTTCGGGACCTATTTATTTTTACAGGTAAGGGGGCCAGCCTCACACCAACCACTTTCAGTTGAAGTGGGGGTTTCCCAGCTCCCGGGGGGGCTGGTTCTCATTTTATTGGGAAAGCTGAGTAAACCTTTGAGATCGAACCCTTGCTCTCGGCATGGAATGCAAGCATTCTACCAATTGAGCTATCGACCTTTTTACGAGCTTGATCGTCGTCGCTAAAAAGCACCAATTCTCAAGCAAGACCCAGTTGCTGTAAGGCTGGATGGACCTTTGGTGACCGGTCATTGGTAAAGGTTTTATGAATTTTTCAACCCGGCGAAGAGCAAATTTGAATATATAAATGGTATATTTTTTGTGCTCCGCCGGGAATCGAACCCACAACCTTCCCATTCAGAGTCCGCAGTGTTACCACTGAGCGACGGACTGGTACCTACGGATACAATACTGAGAAAAAAGTTCTAAATTGAACAATGTTTGAGTAGTGTAATCCGCATTCAAAATTCAAATGAAATTCCGGGAATATATGAGAGAAATCTAAATTTACATCTATTATTGTATTCTAGCGAAGTATAAAATAAAAAACACCTACGCTTAAATTAGTTCGCAAGAAACACCCTCACAAAAAGATAACATAGCAGCATTATGCTAACTGAACAATTTCCTTAGATTGGATCCGGAATTCGCGGAACTATTTTGCCTTGCTTGTGAGGGTTGACTCTTGCCATAACCCTTTCTTTTGTTGGCTGATCCCATCGCCTCTAAAAGGCTTCTTACCTAATTGGTCATATCAGGTTTATCTGCTTAGGGCAATCTATACGCCAAGTATAAAACTTTACGTGTAATCCCGACCGCAGAGTTTCTCAAAAGATGTTTGTAAACTTGAACATTCGCTAGAGGAGCTGTTTCAGTTTTTGTACATAGTGGTAAAACGCTATGGTTGAGGTTGGGTGTAAGGTTTATCTGCTTAGGGAAATCTGTTCCGTTGCCGACCCACCATAGTTGTATTGGGATCTGGAACCTGTGTAGTCGATTGACATGAAAGTGTATTGCGAAAGATAAGATAGAAGCGCGCGAAAGGGATGTTTTTCTTTGTTTTACGAGTACCAACTCATTTTTGACCAGTTTTCTAATGTATTTACTAATAGGGCATTCATTCTTTAAAAAAAAACATTATTTTAAACATGAGTTCCTTGACTAAAATGGTGGTTTATGAAAAAAAATGTTCACTTTTGCAAAGGGTTTCAGGGAAAGGCGGCAGGAGTTGCAAAGCTAATGTTCATGAGGTTTGATTTATTTTGTTCAATACGATCCTTAAATATCTTCATATCTTTTCAACTTACATTATAGATCACCGTGATTGAAGTGAACAAACCAACTGAGAATCGTCAGTAGATAAAATAAGCTGCAAATACAATATGGTGTTACCCGGAGGAATAAAAAACAAAATTAGTTTAACCTTCGTGACTTTGAACCATATTTCTTGATATTCAATAGCTTTTGTAAAAACATCGACTTTGAAAAAAAAGTTCAAATTATAACATTAAATATTTTTCACTTTTCATTACTTTCATACTCGGTTCTTTTGTGAATTATATTCAATCCTTGAATTTAAAATTTATGCTCTTCATACATGAAATGAAACCTTGATTGTATTATTCTATTCCGTATATATGTATGTAGGTAGGTATCTCTCTGAGTGCCATTATTCTGACCGCTAGTGTGCTTTTGCCCTTTGCCGGGAACTCTTTTTGTATAAAAAAAGGGGGAAATAAATTTGAAAAAGGGTAAAGCGCTCTCCGGTGAAAACGCGCGACAATAAAGAGCAAATTGTATGAGTTTAGCCATCATTAGCCGCCGCGATTGTAAAAACTTACATAATGGCCCATACAAAATACTTGAAATTTTATTTTGCATATTTTTTGTACAGAATGTGAACCTCTTTGTCATGTAAATTTAATTTCATATTATTCTGTGAGAGATATTGCTTTTGGGTCGTATTTTACGTATTTAACGAAATGTTTTTCCACTTCTAGGTTATAATGTAAAAATTGATTCACTTTTGCCAATGTAACAGTTTCAGTCGGCATGTTACATGTTAACTAGAGATCTAGGTTAGGTTCGCATCCAGTATGTGTTATAGCGAAATTATACGTGGTTGTTTGTGGACATGCATAAAAAGTCAATCTTTAAAGTAAATTTATCTTTACGACTATGATAATATCTACTTTTTTAATAGAAACCGCTCAGTTTTAAGAGTACATAGAATTTGTGTAGATATGTAGTGAAATGAATTTAGCAGTTTTTTTTAAATATTACAAATCGAAAACATCGATTGATGGACCTCGTTTTCAACAGTCTAACTAAGTTGTAAACCACTGCATTCTCCATACTTCACGCACTAATATAGTCGCATCGTGACTTGAGAGAATGAACGCTGCGAAATTGAGAGTTTGCTGAGAAAATACAGAACAATCTTTTCATCTGCTCCTGGCGTGATTAATTTATTGTTTTGATTTCCTCCTCGGAAGCCGAAAACAACGCCCAGATTAAATCATCAGTAGGGGGAGGGTGGGATGGGAGAGAGGGGTGGACGGGAGCAGAGGAACAGGGGGCGGGGCAGCAATTAGGAGATTTTTCCGGCTCGTTAATTGTTTCTCTGTATTTTTATTGTTCCACCACAAAATCAAATGAAATATTATATTCTGGACCTCAGTGAACACACAAAAGAAAAAATAATGCCTTCTTACACTGCTGTTGCAGCTTATTTATTGTGAATATTAACTGCCAGTAAAATAAGGTTAGCCAAGAGAAAATATGAGCAGAATGTAAACGTTGCATTTGCTTTTTGAACACCATCTGTAAACAGTAAATAACCTAACTAAGGATGTGCTTTCATTGCCATAAAACGACTGTCATATAAGGTGTTTTTTGTGTAAGCCATAAATGCGCAACGGTAGTTACCAATCGATAAAGAAAGCTTTGCTTTTCACGGCAGCGCGTTCTTTAAAGCATTTAATTTTCTATTTTATGTAATCCGCCAGTTTATGAGAGTCACAAATATGCCTGTAAAAATGCAGCTTAATACAAATTATCATATTTACATCTCGAGAATAGTAAACAGTCATCTGTCTGTATACTACTCTAGAAGACTCTGTGTAACGAGTTAACGATTGGGGTTTCCTGAAAACAATAAATAAATAAAAATAAGGAACTTGTAATTAAATCCAAAAAAAAAAACAAAGAAGAGCTTGAAAGCTTTGAAGTGGTTACATTTACTTCGATAATAAAAAAGTACAATTGAAACAATTGTCGTTGTTTCCTGGATTTGTTGCTATGAATCATCGGAACTGGAACTTTCGTACATTTCGCCCTCGTTTGAGCGATGTTATGTTGGTGTAAAATTTGTAAAGACAGTTACACGTCACACATATACATATCACAGCTCTGAAGAAGCCCATCGCAAACTTTAGCAAAACGTCTGGAAGCTCCAGCTCCAATTGATCTCTGAAACAGATTCCAAAAAAAAAAACAAACCTTAACTTTTAACCGCCAACCGTGAAAGCGTAGTGATACAATTCCAAAAATGTAAAAATACCATCAAACTTAACTTGTTCGGTAGTGAACTGTTTTTCATGAAAATGTATATGCTTGAAAATTTTAACCCTTCCGTGTTATTTTTGCTTGTTTACCTTAATTTCATTAACCCTAATTACGTGCGTATTTGAATAATATTGTACACTTTTAAGGCGATCAAAGCGTGAATATTCTTCCGTTAGGCCGGGCACTTGTATTATCTTAGTACACGGTTTGCTAACGCCAGCTAATTAAACTTTTGGCCCCAAAACATTTTCCGGGAAGTCCGTCGTTTTTGACAAATTACACGTCAACATTTCCACGGCAAACAGCCGCGTGTAAACAATTAAAGTGTACCTGCTCGTCACTTTGTCGAAACTAAAATAATAAACCATCAAAGCTCCGCTGGAGATCTGTGGATGATATTGTTTTATGGAAACATCAATTGCAATTGTAAACATTTAGTAATGGCCCTTCTTCCCGAATACTATAGGTATCTAGTAGATTCATCTACTACACTGCATGGGTATGATCATACACACTTTGTGATTATAATAAGAAAACGTTGTTTTATTTAGCTCATTAGTTAACTAAACATAAACTGGAGCATGATTTTAACTTTTTGGATATTTGACAAACCGTTGTTTTCGGACATAGGCATCTAAATCTAAATCTAAGCTGCAAAGATATGTATCATTTGAGATTCATATTAAATGCATTCCCACCAGCAGACATGCATAATTTCGCGCCCTCACATGCCGCATGTGGACCTACAATATAAATAACCCAATCTCAAATGAACATAAGCCCTGCAACTCTTGCCGACCTTCCCTGAAGCAGGGGTGACATTGGCAAAGTGAACCATTTTTTACAGTATGGGTGGTCAGCCACATACCAACCTATCAGTCAAGGAATAAATCGATGTTCACAATCAGATTTTTTCTGGGTGTACAAAATAGTTTGGATGGTACATATTATGATATGAGAAATAAAAGATCTCATCTTCAACGTGAATGGATTATATATATGAATTATTATGAATGACATACAGGTATTTCATCGAAGATGTGCACAAGATCCATCGGTTAAACTCAAACGGGGCTATTCTTAGACATTTTAGTCGTCGGTTGAGCCCACGCTTTGACAAATTATTGATGCCTGGGATGCAAGTTTCATCACAACGGTCATTCTTACCTACCGAATTTGGTAATATTTGTATGAAGACAAATCAGCTCTTCACTTGCGGCCATCTTGGATTGACAGGTCTTCATTCAAATGAATCATTAGTTTGTCAAAGCCTGGGCTCAACCGACGACTAAAATGTCTAAGAATAGCCCCGTTAGTATTTTCTTGTATTCTTGTATGTACGAGTATGAAGATTGGTATTAATTGGTAATCAGGTTAATCAACTTTCTTATTGTTTCAGGTAAGTCTTCAATGGGCATAGTTTCTCCAGTTGAGATGAATTGAGTGAGTGTTATGTTTATTTTCATTTAAGTACATGAATTAAGTGAATGCGCTAAAAAAGCATGTGGGGTAACGAAAGGTGGAAGATTGAAAGGAGATGCCTGGTGGAATGATAGAGTGAAGGAAGCTGTGAAAGTTAAGAAAAAGTGTTACGAAAATTGGTTGTATGATAGAAATGATAGAAAGCTAGAAGAGGAATATAAGATAGCTAAGAGAATGGCGAAGAATATAATTTATGAAAGCAAGATGAATGAACAAAGAAAGATTGATGAAAGGATTAACAAAAGTTTCACCGACAGTAAGAAGGGATTTTGGAGGTGGATCAATGCGGATAGAAATAAATCTTCTGCATTGACCACTCCGGGAGTCAAAAGTGCTGCCGGTGAGATGGTATGGGAGAATGAAGAAGTATGCAAGAGATGAAAGAACTATTTTCAAGAAATTTTTGGTCAGGGTGAAAGAAGAATTTATAAACAGATAGATGAAGCGAATGAATTGAATATTATGAAAGAAGAAATGAAAGTGTCTATTTCACGTCTGAAGAATGGGAAGTCTGCTGGGTTTGATGGTATAAATGGTGAAATGTTGAAAGCAGGAGGTGAATGTGTGATAGATTGGATGTACGAATTATGTAAGCTCTGTGTGAATGCAGGAGTAGTACCGAAGGATTGGAGGAAGGCAGTCATTGTTCCCATTTACAAAGGTAAAGGGGACAAAAAAGACTCTCAGAACTTCAGACCAATCAGTCTACTCAGTATACCAGGAAAAGTCTTCTGTAAGGTGATTATAAAAAATGTGATTCTGACTACTAGTGAAAGGATTTCCGATGTACAGTCCGGCTTTATGGCCGGTAGAGGCTGTGTTGATCAGATTTTTACTCTACGACAACTTGTTGAAAAACAATTGTCGGTGAGGCGGAAGCTGTTCACGGCCTTTGTAGATCTGGAAAAGGCTTTTGACTCAGTAGACAGAGGTATGTTATGGGATGTTTTGAAAGCATACGGAGTGAATGGGGCTCTCCTAGGTGCGGTGCATGCAAACTATGAAAATAGTAAGGCATGTGTCCGTATTGATGGTGAGTATAGTGAGTGGTTTGAAGTTTATAAGGGTGTGAGGCAAGGGTGTGTGATGAGTCCATGGCTATTTAACATAGTCATGGACAAGTGTGTCAGAGATGCTCGACTTAATGATTGTGGATTGATGATAGGAGAGAGCAAAGTGAGTGTTCTACTGTATGCATATGATGCAGTTCTTGTATCTGATTCAGCAGTAGAATTGCAAACAATGCTCTCTAGATTGAATGAAGCTTTGAAAGGTAACCATTTGAAGTTGAATGCAAGTAAGACGAAAGTATTGATTTTTGAAAGAGACGATGAAAGTATGAATTATGAATTTAAAATTAATGGAATGAATGTTGATGTCGTAAATGAGTTTGTATACCTGGGAAGTAAGTTTGAAAAGGATGGAAGAATGACCGGTAAATTTGAAAGAAGAATAATGAAAGGCAGGTGCGTACTGGGTGCTACCGCTAGCATCGCCAGGAACCAGAATCTCTCAAAAAATGTTAGATTGGCGGTGCACAGTGGTATACTAGTGCCAACCTTGATGTATGGAAGTGAAGCCTGGACGGTGAGTGAAAGGGAAATTAGTAAAGTCCATACAGTAGAAATGGACTATCTAAGAAGTATGATTGGGAAAAAACGAAGTGACAGAGTGAGGAATGATTTTGTAAGAGAAGAATGTGGTGTAAGGGAAAGTGTGAAAGTGAAGATTAAAAGAAGTATGTTAAGATGGTTCGGGCATATGGAGAGAATGAGTGATGAAAGATTGACGAAGAAAGTATATGTTGCTAAAATAGATGGATGTCGTGGTAGAGGAAGACCGAGAAAAGTATGGATGGATCAAATTTCTGAAATAGCGAATGAATGGGATATCCAGAGTCATAATAAAAGGAGGACTTGCATGAAAAAGGTTATGACTCTGGATGAAATGAAAGAAGTGTGCAAGGACAGGAAGAAGTGGCGGCTAATCTGCAATGGTGATTTCTAATGTTGGTGTATTAATTTGCTACATTTTTTGCATAGGAAATTTCTGACTTTTTTGTATAGATTTCTTTGTAAGGTTTTGTTCTTTTATATATTTAAATGTAATTTTTTATTCATATTCCTTGACTTATAGGTTGGTATGAGGCTGACCACCCATACTGTAAAAAATGGTTCACTTTGCCAATGTTACCCCTGTTTCAGGGAAGGTCGGCAAAAGTTGTGGGGCTCATGTTCATTTGAGGTTTGGATTTTATTTGTAAGTACACATTCAGCATTTGTAAGCGCGAACTACACTTGTTGGTTTGTGGGCTTACATCTGAGAGCTTTAAATGAATATATCCTTGCAACTTAGATTATAGATTATTATACATACTCGTAATTTGTAGAATCATATTTGTGAAAGAACATTTAAGTTTTCTTTTGTCTGGCAGCTGTCCCAATCCAATGAAACCGTCTTCCTTCCTTAATCTTTCAATTCTTATATGTGCCATGTATGTTGAGGAAAATCAAAAACCAAAGAAAATTTCTCAGTCACAGAACTTGTTGTAACTTGAAATAATTTCTCTCTCACGTCTAACTTTTATTATTACATTACAAACTTTGACGTTTGCAATGTCTCGAAAGTTTAGGCGATTACGAAAACGTTAAATAAACATTTGCAACTTTCACATACCTTATACGTATATTAAAAATTCAAAAGCACTCCTACACCGGTGAGCTGGAACGTCTATTTTTACTCTAAACAAAGTCTTAACTTTGCGATATTCAAAGGTTATACGGTGTTCGAGTTTACAACTTTAAACCCTCCGCAAAATATTCCAACATTTTCTCATTTTACTATGAAACTCACTCTTGCTATAAGATAAGATAAGAATCTTCTCCAAGATGTAAAAATATTTTGACGAACGCAGGCGTTCTTGATTTTGTGGTGACAGTGGCAATACTGAAACAATCGATTTGACTGATTTTTATTGTCGAGTTTTACATATCGATACATTTAAAGGTCTTGTCTTGTCTTGTATCCTGCCGCCTTTCCTCTAGGGCTGGCCAGTACCTCCACACAAGTGCCTCCACTTGACTCTGTCCTTGCATACTTCTTTCATCTCATCTAATTTCATCACTCTTTTCATGCATGCTCTTCTCTTGTTTCCACTCTGTAAATTCCATTCATTCGCAATCTCATTTATCTGATCAATCCATTGTTTCCTAGGTCTTCCCCTTCCACGTAAAATTCAAGGTAAAATTGAATAAACGCAAACGCAACTAAGCTACACATATAGTGTAACTTCTTGCCGCGTTATCCCCGAAGGGGTCGCATGTGGCGAGTTGAACCTATTTATTTTTACAGGTAAGGGGGCCGGCCTTACGCCAACCACTTCGGTTGAAGTGGGGGTTTCCCAGCTCCCGAGAGAGCTGGTACTCATTTCTTGTGAAGGCTGAGTAAACCTTGCCGGTATTATTATTTTGGGGTTTGAAATAAACACCGAAACGGGAAATCATTTCTGACACCCTCGCGCTCGGTGGGATTCGAACCCGAGCTCACGGCATGGAATGCAAGCACTCTACCAACTGAGCTATCGACCGGTTATAAGACCGGTTATAAGTTATCGACCGGAATAAATTCAATATTAAGCTCAAATTGGTTTCTCAGTAAAAAAGACTTTTTTCCTATTTTCTACAAGAGAAATTACTACAAAAGAGTGAAAATCCTGTTGTTTAGAAGTTTGTAATGTGCACTGCCCTATAATTAGTTCACTTGCTATGAGAAGTTATCCTCCATAAATTGTTTTATAAACAATTTCTTAAATAAGTGAATAAACACTTATATTTTGTATTGTTTGTGTATTAACACTGTGAAAATTCATATTGTTTAATTTATAATTTTTGAAGGAATTCAAAGAAAACACTGTTTATATATACCTGATGATGACCTACTAGGTCGAAAACGCGTTTGTAATTTGTTTTAAAGATTTTAATCTTTCTAAATAAATTTTAGTGAAAATAAACAGTGTTTTCTTTGAATTCCTTCAAAAATTATAAATTAAAAAAAAAAAAACACTTATTCAGTTTTACCATTAAGGTGGCGATATACACCTACGGAATCGCGAATGCATCACGCACTTGCGATTTGTTGATGATATTCTTATCATGGCGGAGTCTCTAATGGACCTTGGTGCGATTCTAAATTAGTATGCCTTGGATAACTGTCTAATTATGTAGGTCCAACTTTGGGAAGAGGTTTATCGCAGAATTCATCTGGGTCTTCTCGTCTTCCATACCGCAGTGTTTAAGTCTCTAAACTACGAGCAACTTAACATGATTCTAACAACATGGCGGCGTGTTAACAGCTGATATATTTTGTATAGTAGGTACATCGATCAGCTGTTTAAAAGCCGCCATATAGCGTTCCATCTTTAAATATATAGGACCTACGAACGCCCGTTGAGACTTCAGTACCCCGAGTGTAAAGCATTGCTTAAATATCACGTATCACGACCGGTCCGTAGTCCAAGTGGTAACACTTCGGACTCGTAACTGGAAGGTCGTGGGTTCAAATCCCGGCGGAGCACAAAAAATATACCATTTATATTTTCAAATTTGCTCTTAGCTGGGTTGAAAAATTCATAAACCTTTACCAAAGACCGGTCACTGAAAGGTCCATCCAACCTTACAACAACTGGGTCTTGCTTGAGAATTGGCGCTTTCTACAGCGACGACCAAGCTCGCAGAGGGCTCTTGAGGTGTGATACACACAAAAACAGCGCTCACCAAATAAATCAGCCTAATTTAATTTTTAATTTTAATCACCTTTTAATGCGTAACGTGAAAATCTATGGAATATACAACGGCACTCCTAGAGAGTTATTGACTTTCATATTTTTTTCCAATTTACGCAATCGAGTTGTGTACCTATACCTACGCAATGTTTTATCCTAGAGACACAGGGTTGATTGGATCTGCACTTGGACTCAAAAATTCTGTATTGATTTTTAGGTATTAATGACTACTATGGACTCATAAAAATTCAGCTAATAAATTGCAAATAATTTGCAATAAATTGCAGTTTATATTTACACCTGAAGAAGGTATTGCTTCTCCCGAAACCGGTAGTGTTTCAAAAATACAAACTCATGTGAATTATAACAAAGAAGTATTTTATTTTAATCTAATAAATTGCAGACTGCAAGGGACGTGCTCAATAGGCAGTTTTGGTTTAAATCGGTTTCGACTGTTTTGTGATTTTGCCTTGTCAAGCGAAATTGCTTTTACATTTTTAACGCATTGGCGTGTGTTTGTTTTCACCAAACTATTCCATTTACATATTTATTGCGTCATTCATGCAGAGACTCCATTAAAATGTAAACAAACAACGGCAAACAGCAATCTCGATTGAAGCTCATTTATCGAAATTGATTGAATTCAAAATTGTTGTTCATTTCAGGAAAACGTAAACTGATATGATATTCTATTATTTTCTATTTCACGGAATACCTTACAATAATGTCACCTTCATTAAGTTTCTTGCCAGATCACCTCCAGTCCTTACGGTTTACTTGCTTTCTTCGCCTGACGTCCTCCTTGCTCTTGCATTTGCTCTCTACCCTAGTATTAAAAACAACGTTCAAACTAAACCAAAACGTTTTTACAAAACTGCATTGAAATTAAAGCGTTCACTAGATATGCTGTTTTAGATTTCGTACATTTCTTGAGATGTTATGGTTTATACTTTGAGTACAGGTCCATCATTAGCCGCGCATTAGCTCAGCCCGCCATTATTGCTCTAATGAATGCTCAGCTCTCGTTTTTCCCGCCTTCGCAAGGATAACGATGACTAATGATGCAAGAGATTTCTCTCTGAACGTTTTTCTTGTATTGCTTTTTTTGTTATTTATTATTTCTAGTTATTTGATGTTTAAAGATACGACTTGGAGTAGGGTATATTTGCTGAACTAAGGCTTTGATGTAGTCCGGTCTATAAAAGCCAGCAACTTGCATTGGCTGGGTCATTCAGCGAATGGACCATCAGATCCTGAAAATAAACACGATTTTGGTTACGGACCCAAAGATGTGCAGGACAGTGAGAAGTCCTAGAAAAATATGACTTGATGGATTGGTGGCGGATATAGGATCCTTTTTTTAAATTCAGAATATTGTATTTTGTGTTTGTTTTGATGGTCATACATATTATTATTTGTCTATTTAAAAAAAATGGTTGTGTACGTTCCTTGACCTATAGGATGATATGCTACTGACCACCCATGCTGTAGAATATTGTTGACCTTGTCAATGTCACCCCTGTTCAAGGGAAGGTCGACAAGAGTCGCAGGGTGTGTCTATGTTCATTTCAGATTCAGGTTTTTATATTGTAAGTCCACGTGCGGCATGTTTAAGCGCAACTTATACGTGTCTGCTTGTGAAAATACATGTAATGTGAATCTCCAATTTTGCATATTTTTGCAAATCAGATTAGATAATATGAAGTAAGCATGTATATGGGTTGTACAAAAACCGTTTGTTCGCTGGATAAATTTTCAATTACATCCATTTTTAAAATACTTGAGAAAGCTTCTGCAATAAAAAATAACAACGTAACTCCACTCTCTACCGACATAAAAAAGGGATAATAAGAATGGCAAATAACAAGGAGAAATGCTTAGGGAGTCCATAAGGACTTCTCTGAAATCAAATAAGCCCTCAGTAAATATAACAATATGAAGTCTGAGATGAAGTTGTCGTTTTAAAGGGTTGTAATAACCTCATTTATTTCTGTCTCTCCTGGCTTTGCTCTGGTTTTATTTCATCCCCCACAATTCACCCCCTTCCCCTCTACTCCATTCGCGTTTATACGACGGCAATATAAAGCAGAGCACCCACTTCTAGGGGATGCATTCATTATTAGCTTCTACGAGTGCAATTCTTTTCAAGCTATTAATGTTCAACTTTGTATTTTAGAGTTTGAAGGTAAAATAAAGTAAACTGCATAAAAAGAGATACATGCAGAAGGAATTGGGTAGAAAACCAATGGTTTTGAATTAGCTGAAGGTAGTCTTCCAGTTCATTATAAACCAAAGAAGAAAGAAAACGACTTGAACACACTTCTAATGTAATTGACGCATAAATACGAATAGGTACAGCTCAATTTTAAGAAAAAAAAAAACACTTCTATTTTTTACATACTTAAAAGTGGTAATGTATGTAAGATATTAACATTTAAAATTCATGTTTAAGCAACGCTCACAAGCATCACGTGTAAGTTCGCGCTTAGCATTCTACACGATTACTTTATGTTATGTGAATTATCATGAAAATTCATCCTACAATTAGTTTAGATCCTCCCTGAAACATGGGTGACATAATTGGTGGTTAGTCTCATACCAACCTATTCGTAAAGGAACATTGTAGGGTAAAAAAAAACTGACCGCAATTCGCATCATTTGAGTCCATGCGCACCTAAATAATCTCAGCTCACAATATTTATAATTTCGCGGTGACCCCTAGACCTGGACCTCTAATAACTCGTTTAAGGGTGCCGCGGGGTATTAGTTATCATGGCGCGGCGCCCCGCTCAGAGGTCCGGCCATTCCTCACGGGCGGGACATAACGAGACGTTACGAGTGTAGTGCCGCCATCTCTCAGGCGTAATGTCCTGCCAGCCACACCGCGGCACCGGCACGCACTCTCAAACTGTACCGCGGCACTCGAGCAACGCGCTGAAATAATCTGTGACGTACGAAGACCTCTTACGGTGCTATTATTAGACATTTTAGTTGTCCGTTGAGCCCACGCTTTGACAAACTAATGATGCATTTGTATGAAGACTGGTCAATCCAAGATGGCCGCAAATGAACAGCTGATTTGTCTTCATACAAATATTACCAAATTCGGTAGGTAAGAATGATCGTTGTGATGAAACTTCCATCCCAGGCATCATTAATTTGTCAAAGCGTGGACTCAACCGACGACTAAAATGTTTAAGAATAGCCCCGCTAGAAGATTAGGTAAATGATTCAATAATTATATGAGGTAAGATTATATCATATCAGTGGTATTACATCAGCTACGTTAGACCCCCCGCTCTGTCAACATATTGTTACAAATGTGCGATTGTGTGCCTGTATGTTACTTGTGATTGTCTGTGTGATTTTTTTACTTGTATGAGTATGTCTCTAGATATAGGTGTTTGCATAATTATACTAGTGTTTGCTCGAATATTCTGGCAAAATCTCACATGTTCCAGATCTCAATGTTCGAGCAACAGTACAAAAGTTTACTCTCTTCGAACCAAATGTGAAGGGTATCTCAAAATAAATTGTGTGAATTAAATTAACTGAAGTTTTAATTCAATTGAACACGTAAATCGTAGCAATATAATAGCCAAGGACTCTATACGGAATTCATTAATCTCGGAGAATATTTTATTTTTCGCCCAAACAATCACATAATTCGTGACAAGAATATATGGAGACCCAGGCCTGAATCAAGCCTACCCTGGTCCTTGGTGCGGGGAAAGAATTGGGCCCTCCAATCCATATTTTGTGTATGAAAAAATCTGAACCCTTTAGGAACGATGCCAAAATGTTATTTTATAAAAAAACCTTTAATCCAGACTGGATGGAAACAATTGTCTATTTGGAATTGAAGTCTAGTTTGATGTTTACGATTTTTTATAAAATAAGCATATAAACCAAATCTAATCTAATCTAAGCTCCAAAGATATATATCATTTAAGATTTATACTAAATGCATTCCCACAAGCAGATATGTATAATTTCGCGCTAACACATGCCGCATGTGGACCTACAATATAAAAACCCAATCTCAAATGAACATAAGCCTTGCAACTCTTGCCGTCCTTCCCTGAAACAGGGGTGACATTGGCAAAGTGAACCAATTTTTATATTATGGGTGGTCAGCCGCATAACAACCTATAAGTCAAGGAACATACATGACAAATTACGTTTTTTTAAATCAAAGAATAAAAATAACAATATATACATGGACATAAAAAACTAAATCATAAAACCAATTTCACTTTAACAAACCCTAGCCGCCAACATCACAGATCAACCGCCATTTCTTTCTATCCTTGCATACTTCTTTCATTTCCTCCAGAGTCATAACCTTCTTCATACAAGCAATAAAAATAAATAATAATAATAATATAAACAATAAAAGGATACATCTTAAATCTTAATCTAAGTTGTAAAGATGGACCTAAGTTTCGTTGTTTAAAATTATATCCTTTTACAGCTAAAAGATTTTCTCATTTTGTACCAGTCACATATTTTTGTTGCATTAAGGCAATAGATTCAAAAGCAATACGAAATATTTCTACTGTTTCTTCTTTTAATGATGTTGATTCAATCAATGCAACCACTGCTGCGCATTGATTAATTCTGTAGTTGATTGCCGATTATGTATTGGCAATCAAGTGGTCAGCAAACATTTACTTCAGCTGTTTAATTACCTTTTAACATATCGAGGAAAACAATGTCCAATGCTGGGATTGTTTGCCCAATTAAAATCCGATATTTACCCCAAACAGTCCCATTCACAGACGCCTACTAAAGTTCGTATCCTGATTATTTATCAGGGCTCTATTAAAAAAATCTCTATTGCAGAATCTGAGTATTTTGGTTGATTTAAGCATATGCTGACTCAATACACTTATCCGTGACATAGTTTATTAATTAAATCGGTTTATGTGGTGAAATAAAGTGTATCCTAAGGACACAGATTTCATTTGATTTTGTTTTTGATTGTTTTGCTGAAATAATTGGTTAAAAACAGAACATCTCATTGAACGTTTCAGGTTACCCGGTTGGCATAAAGCATGCCTACATTTAAATACTGTTATTGTGGAAAAGTCATATTTTTTAAATTCTTCTTTTTTCTTATGGAAAAAAACGCTTTTCACTCATTGATATTTGTTTACTAAAAAAACGTGTGCTCCCATTCCAATTTAATCCAGATCTATTAAAATCCAAAAGCAATCGCCACTTCCTTTAAGTGCCTCAAAGCAAAGGCAACACAACACACAATTTAACACTACGCAGCTAACCGCCCTCCTTCAAAGAATCAAGACGTGAACCGCTACTTTACCAACACCCAGAGGTCTGCAGCGTTGCAACAAGTGGATTATTTAATTCTTTATACAGTTACGATTGTTTAAAAAATAGAGAGTGACGTAAAAAAATATTGCGTTGTAAAAAGTCTAGATTATAAAAATTGTGTGGTCTGTTCCAAGGAACAATAGTTTTTCCCGCTTTCAGCATTCTTTATTATTCTTACCCAGTTGGGAAAGCGTGTCATAGCGCGCCGCTCCGCCAACTTTTTTGTTTATTGTTATTTTTTGCGCGCTCTAAGAAAGGCGGGCGACGATCTTGGCCCATGAAAACTTCTCTATATGCTTCCTCCTGCTATTGTATGCTCTCCCGGTACACTTTTTATGAGAAATCATAAAAAAGACCTTGTTAATTTATCCTCATTGTCATGGTGATTTTATTATTGTTGTAAAAAAAATCTTACGACAAAATAAAGTGAATCGAACGAGAAAGGAGTTTTAGCAAAGATGATGTTTTGCTTTTGGAGCAAGATGCTTTTGGTTCTTCTCAGAATTGTATCAAAAATGATTTCCCGTTTCTATGCTATCTTAAGTTCGGTGATTTCAACGTTAGCAGAGCGAATTTATACAGAATGAAAATTACGCTATTATGCCAATCGTGTGGGTAGTTTTTTTTTGACAGTTTAAAAGTCACATAATCTTACGTTGAAAATACCGGTTTTCAGTCCAGAATGAGAAGCGAACTGCGAAATTCTTTTATAAATGTAAAAGTAACTTTGCTTACCTTAGTATCGTAAATATAAAGCTTCAATACTTTAATGTTGCCCTTTCAGTGTTATAGAGTACTTTGGTTGTTGAAAGTATATCGTTATTATGAAACCAAGATTTTTTTTCTGCGTCTACTATTTACAATGCTACAAAAAAAGTATAATTTTAGAATTTTATTTCGCGAAACACGTGATTCTCTTTGATAAATACGGTCCAATTTATTTGCTCTCCTCAAACAGATATGTGTGGCATTATTTTAAAGTATCAGGGTCGCATGACAGTGTGTAGGCATCAATGAGAAATGAGAGGGCAGTTCTGTTCAGTACGCCAAGTATAACAATTTACGACTAAACTTTAACATAGCGTTTACAAAAGAATACATGAAAACTTAAGCATTTTCTCTACGGAGCGTTGCAGTTTTAAAATATTTTTGGTTTTGTTTAAACGGAGTGTTTTATACTTGGCGTTGTGTTTCTCGTACACACTTGGCTCCGAGCGGGGTAATCGCAGCCATTACAAACATTTTACGGGCGGTAAATAACCCCTAATAGAGGTTTTCTCCGTTTGTAGAGTGTCCTATCCCCCCACATGTATGCTGCCCTGATACCGATTTCAATTAAATTTCGTTTTTTGCATTGTCCCATACACTGGACCCGGATCACTGCGAGGGACTGAAGAGGGTCGAGTTTTCGAGGGTTTAAGATCGGATACATGAATGGATTGCTTAAGTACTAGGGGAGACGAAAAAGGATTACATGGATGCTCCGTGGAATGAATGAAGGATCCCATTTCCAAGGTATATATGCCCTTAATAGCTTCGGGTTTCAATTCAGCTGAGATTTTCTAGAACTTTTTATCTTTCACTGATAAACTTTGATTAAATAAATGTTTCTTTAGTACCTAATTTCTGGAAAGGAATGCAGTCCACATTTTTTCTGACCCAAAGGGGCTTTTCATTACATCGTCAGATTATGGGATCGTATTTATCGTCTAAATTAAACAGCCTAGGGACTCTAATAAGCAGTGTCTTGGTAAAGTATTATCTTAGACCGCTCGGTTATTTTTCATTGTGTACTTAGAAGAGACAGTTAGTAGTTGCGAAATTGTCTGCAAACTTCTCAATTTGTTTTTCTCTATCTGAGGAGGTGAATTGCTAAAAAGAACGAAGATATATTTTCAAGTGTGCTTTAATTTGTAATACCTACGATATTTGATGAAGTTCAATGGTTTAGCGTAAAACAGCAGGAAAATAAAATTATGATTTCACCCGACTGGGTTGCTTTTTTCAACCAGTTTCGAAGGAGCTTCCTGTCTGCATGCCTGGTGTCATGTCGTCGAGAAATTAGGATACGTGTCTGATACCATTGATGAAACGTTTTCGGTTGTTAAACCTGTATTTATTCAGTCCTAGTCTTAAATGTGAATAAAAAACTCGCTATTCGATCGTGGCTTTTTATTCAACAGCTCTACAGCAAATAAGATTCGTCATTGATACCCTAGGAATGCAGCTAATTGCAGAACCCCCACCAGGCGGGCATGTATTCACAGGAGGTGGTGATCGGCAAACACTTCTCGTGTTACCTCTCGCCCCGCCCCCGGCTTACGAGCACTAAGTGCCCCTAATAGCCAGTCCGTGCCGCACCTTGATTTACCGCCCTGGAATTCTTTGCTCCTGGTACCTACTCTATTATTCTATGCTCCTGATACCTCACACACTATTATTTTCGCACTCCGGTGGTGGTCAAATTTGTTCTGAACTAGTAATCCTGCTCCTGCAATTAATTTTCAAATACCCAAAAGTGCGTCGAAACTAGAACCGCTTACACGAGGCGCTATGGTTAAGTTTTAACATTAATTTATATACTTGGAGTACCTCGTGCCTAGAAATCGATTTCGGAGGTGGATGAGTAAAACCAAAGGACGTTTTAGCATCATAAATCAACTTTATTATCAGATAGAAATCAACGATCAACGATACAGGATCAGATACATATACTGTGGGAAACCATTCGTACCCTTTTTCCTCCCCCCCTCGCGTTTACACAAGAAAAGTGTGGAAAATACAACAGCACCCCCAGTATTTAATATAGTTTTCAAATATATCATTGTGGAAAAAATATGCAATGTTGTATACTACGGGTAGAGATCAAATAATTTTGAAAATTATCTCGTTAATAATCTTACCAACTTACTTACTTAGTCAGCCACAACTGAACATAGGCCTCTCCCATATCTCTCCAGGCAACTCTATTATGTTCCTGTACATCCAGTCACCAGCAATCCTTTTAATGTCGTCTAACGATTGTGTCAGAACTCAGAGGCTTTCCCTTACCTCTTTTGTTCTCACAAGGTCTCCACTCCACTATCTGTAATCTATAATCTGAGTTGCAAAGATATGCAGACATTTAAGGCTTGTATTTCATGCACGCTCACAGACAGACACGTATAAGCTCGCAATTACGCATGCTGCATGTGCACTTATAACAACAAAAACACCTGTGGCCTTTCTTTGAAACGGGTTGGCATTGGCACAAGTACCTATACCAAGTTTTTGAGTCATGAGGGTTAGCCTCGTATCAACCTATTAGTCAAAGAACTACCATTTTTAAAATAGAAAAGTCTAAATGGCCATATTTAACAATAGCAGTGATTATCTTCGATGTTACAAAGAAGTGGCACTGAAGGTACATGAAGAAGACGAAGTATTTCAGAAAGGGAAACCCGTAGTACGACTCTTATTCATCCCTTTGCAGTCGATCTCAAAACTATGAGAACTTGGCATTTTCATGACTCATTCCTTTGCCAAACTGCCAGTTTATGGAATGATCTACCAGTATCTGTGTTCCTTTCCCAATTTAATCGGGGTTTATTTAAAACCAACATCACTCGCCACTTCCTTGCAGCGCCTCACGACACAAGCAAGAACTCAAGCAACACCTCTGCGGCACCCTTCCAGGGTGACATAGACCCCAAGACTTTCAAGAATTGGGGAGCCTCCCACACCGGATTCTTTAAAAAAAAAGTATTATGGTCACGCCGCTTGTAGAGGCAACTTTTCCCTTGGTCTTGTTTTTGCATGCTCGCCTTGTATGTAATTTATCACGGGGCTGGATGTGCGGGCCGATGGAATAAATGCCTTTTGTTGGCGGGGATTTCACGTTATGGGGGTGTTTTGTCGCCGCGCTCCATCTCGCGTGTGCTGTTGATCCTAATGGAGAAAAAATGCCCGACGGAATAAATCTGAAACTTATATGTCTGCGACATGATTTATTAAAATGTATCTTTCATGCCGTCGTGTTAACCTTGTACCCAAAAACAATGCTTAAATCTCTACAAACTGAAAAATTCATTTTATGAAAAAAACACACCTAAGCTGCAATTTCTTGACGCGTTATCTCCGAAAAGTTTCGCTTGTAGCGAGTTGAATCTATTTATTTGTACAGTTAAAAGAGACCGCTCTTACGTTAACCACATATATTGAAATGGATATTTCCCTGCTCCTAAGGGGGCTGGTACTCATTTCTTGTGAAGTACATTTTTTAAAATCATTTTTGGTTAAGTGTTACATTTGCACAGTTGAGATATTTCTGACTCTTCAGGCGATTCTGGCCCTAATATATACAGATTAATAAAAATATCCTCGAAATATGGAAAATCGTTCATACCACCTTGCTAGATTTTACCAGAACACTCGTTTCAACAATAAATTTATCTCAAACAATTACAAATTATTATTAGATACCTACCCTAGTTTCTACTCACTTCTAGAGACTTGAGACAGACAATCTATACACAACTACCAATATCCTGCATATTATACGTTCTATATATCAATGTTCGTAACAATATATTTATTTTTCCTTTCCGAGAGAAATTAAATCACGTGTGAATCAAAACAAATGTATCAGAAATATCTCGACGTTTTGTATTAGGATATCATGAAATTGTGCGTATAGTTTTTCAATAAAAACGCTTCACATGTTCTGCCATACAATCCGTTATCGGACACATTACAAACAATACCATAAAACTGTCACAATAAAATACATCTCGCACCCAAGCATTGTATTCCAGAAGCGACAGAATACAATATGTGACCATTTAACCGTATCGAACGTTATATTTAGCCCAACATACAGCCAAAGTATTGTTTGATATCTCAATTACACGTTTATTCGGATAACACGGCATAATCCGGTCTCGAAGCTTCGCCCATTCCAGTGTGACAAACGAGAGATCACTACCCCAACTGAGTCAAAACTAAAAAAAAACTGTTAACAAAAAAATGTATGAAAATTAAAACAGCGCTTCTATTGAGTTTGTTAGTTTCTATACATTTTCACTCAGTTTTTACGTTAAGTTTTATACTATGGGTTAAGTTATACCGCTTCACTTCATTTCCTCTTCGCTTTCATCCGCTCCTGTGAGTATAAAACATTGCGTAAATCCCACCTCGATTGCGTAAACAGATAAATATGTATCAAAACTAAATCACTCACTAGGAGTGCCGTCGTGTGTTCCATACATTTTTGATTTACGGGATTGAGGTGAGTTTACGCAATGTTTTATACTAGGGGTATATATTACTCTGGCGTACTTATTTTTCCCTCGCGATCAGATTAATTTTCTGACATACGTTTGAGTGATTCTTTCATATGTAATTTACTGAAATGAAATATGTGTTTATTCTGTAGGAAAACATGTGCAGGAGACATGCGGATATTATGTTTACCAGGAATTAATTACACATTCTGATAAGTAATTAGAACATGGCGGTTCATGTATATTATTTTGAAAAGTAATGTTCGGTTTTCTTGAAATACATATCGACGGTTAACTGGCAATAAGCGACAATAACTAAATTGTTCAGGAGAGCAGATTAATGTCTGAGATTGAAGAAAAATGGCATAACTTTTTTATTTTATATGATATCGTTAATATCAAAACAGCTCTAAAATTAAAAAAATAAAGGTATTTATAGGCATTACTATTTATGTGGTTGTACGATGTTGTGCGTTTTTTTTATTTCATAAGCGCCATTAGGACAAAAAAGGTCAAAATCTTGTCGGTTACACCAAAACCATACTTTGAAAACGCAGTTGTTTGCTTGGGCATAAACAACACAAACATCATCGTAGAGCTATGTGAGTTAGCGCATTAGAAAGAGCGGTAAATTTCAAGTAGGATAGCATTCATAACTCATTTTTGACCAAAACGTCGCTTATAACCATTTACTTTAATTTTACTTTTTACTTCCTTTTAACCGTCGATATGTAGAGTCATAGCGAAGTTTCAAATTAAAAAAAAAAAATCACTTGTTATAACTAAGAATACGATTCTACCGTATAGAACAAAAAACAACAGTATAAAATTTTCTTCAAAAATGAGAAAAAATGAGAAAATTATTTTCTAATTATTTCCATATGTGGATACAATAAAAAAAAACTAGTTGATCGCTTTTGATCCTATACAACTGATTAAGTTAGTAAGCGTTCTCTCTCACGACCCGGCTTGATAACGTCACATTTTTTATATCAGTCATTATTATTTTGGATTTCTTAATTTTATATTCTTAAGTTCACATGTAGCGTGTGTAAGGGCGAACTTGCACGTGTCTGATTGTTGGTATGCATTTAATATGAATTGTAAATGCTAATATATCTGGAAAACTTTGATTATTAATTATAGATTACATCAACGTTTTGGTACAGGTAGTATTGTTCAGAGTTGCCTTATCCATTTTTTGATGCTGCGAATCATTTTAAAGACTGACTACTCAAAACAAGAAACGTACTCTCAATTTTGAATTCTAAAAAAACATTTTGTATTAATTAAAGCATAGGTATAAAATATCATATTTTCTGTGGAAAAAGTATTTCCTGTTTATTTTCATTAAACGGTTGTAGGAGATTGACCTCTAAATTCCAAGAAAGGTGCTTAAAAATATTTTTCCAGAAAAGTATTTTGTTTCAGATAGCTTATTTAAGGCCTGGAGGGATGTCGTCAACACTCTTTGTCTTTAGCCTAAACTGAAAGAGCTTTTCCTGTCAAACGAAGAGAATTCTCAGTATTCAGGCTAAATATCAAATAAAATATTCTGTTATTTTACTGGAAAGTACTTCCTAATTATAAAACAAGCACTAGAATTACACGAATAATTAATTAAGCTTAACAATAAAATATCTCTTGGTTTTCGTTTTCTATAAGTAGTCAAAACCGAGGTAATTGATATTATATTATAAAAGCAGTGTTTCACTACGCAATTTCGTCATGTTTAATATTTTTTTTCATAGCTAAAGAGGCAGCCTTCTGCTACGACCGTGATAAAATAGAAGAATCCACAAAAATGATTGTGTCCCGATCGAAATCAAATTTCACACGAGCCACCTCGGGGGTAATCTACCCGTTTTCTGGGAGACCGTGCGTTTGCAGTGGCTGTCCCCCTGACAATTCATTATTTCAAGAGGAAGATCAAGGCACGTCTCTACGTTCCTTGAACAAAAAACGCCCATGTAGTGACTAGGTATCACGAAATGGCGCTGAAAAAGTCACTCATTTCATCATCAATTTCCAAAACAAAGAAATATTGATTTAGAAGGGTACATTTTTTTTATAACTCAACATTTTTCTCTACATATTAAAAAAATGCGCAAATATTTTCTACCCGTAGTTACAATACACTTGTTTTTTCAAGGTCGTGGGGATAAATGTGGCACATCGACATCGAACTTCATACTATCCAATTTGAGTATAAGCTACACGTTTCCTGAGCGGTGTAGCAAGGCATAATAAGCATCGATTTAATAATAATAAAGATCTTTATTGTTTTTATCAATATATACATAATAATATTACAATTACAAAATCTAATTACAATAAATACTCCTCAAAGTAAGCATAGCTTGTGTTTCGGGGAGGAGAGGTTAAATTGTTATAAATTTAGCATTTTGTGTAACATAATATTATTTCTTTGTGAGAAAATTGCGGGAGTATTTCGTACCCTCAGATAATATACACGTGTTATTTCAAGGTTGCTTTGATAAGAAAATATTTCCTCAGGACCCTGAGTACGAGTTTTTTCCCTTTACTCGAAGTATTGTGTATTCGAGAAAAATGTATGTGAACTTGTAAAGCACCCCTGGCAAAAAAGGTTTCGAAACTTGTTTTGTCAGAAGTGCTTTACAAGTTCACATATATTTTTCTCGAATACTCAATACTTCAAGTAAAGTGAAAAAACTCGTACTCAGGGTACAGAATAGCACATTAAATAGATTGGGCAAATATTAGCGAAATTTCAGCGCTGAAACATGAAAATCGCGGAACGTTCACGCTTGGGCTATTCATCATATTTTGTCATATTTTTAATGTATAAAATTACGACGAAAATAACATAATATATACTTTTGTAATGGATTGTGTCATTTAAAGTGCTTGCATAATATAATTTGATAGAAAAAAGGCCATTGATGGGAAATAGATCAGTCATAAATTTAGACATTAACCTTTCAAATTGAATGCACACCCACAAGCTGGCAAATATCTTTTCACGCTAACATATAATTGTGGCACTTGATGTTTTTAATTTTAGAATATAAATCTAAGTTGCATACATACATTTTATAATTCATATTGAATGGATGCCCCCAAGCAGACATGAGTGAGTTTGCGGTTACAAACGCTGCATGTGTAATTATTACAAATAAAAATTTCAGCCTCTCTTGACCATAAGCCCTGCAATTTTGCCGAACTTTTCAGGAACAGAGAAACATTCGTTCAGTGAACATTTTTTTAGGTATGGGAGGTCAGCCTCATACCTCATGCTTCATACAAGAATCTCAGAACATGAAAGAACTAAATAACCCTTTTACCGCAATTTTTTTTCAAATTACTTCTTAAACCATTTAATTACTATGAAGGAGGTGTGAGGAAAAATTATTGCGAAGCCAGACTCACTCTGCCCGAAGGGCCTAGTTTTATTATATTTATATTGCATATATGATTATCAAAGGAAATTAGTCGGCGCTACGACTGAGTGGTTAATAATAATATTAGGATGATTTATTTGGTGAGCGCTGTTTTTGTGTGTATCACACCTCAAGAGCCCTCTGCGAGCTTGGTCGTCGCTGTAGAAAGCGCCAATTCTCAAGCAAGACCCAGTTGTTGCAAGGTTGGATGGACCTTTCAGTGACCGGTCTTTGGTAAAGGTTTATGAATTTTTCAACTCAGCGAAGAGCACATTCGAAATATAAATGGTATATTTTTGTGCTCCGCCGGAATCCGAATCCACAACCTTCCATTTACGAGTCCGAAGTGCTGCCACTACGGACTACGGACCGGTCCAAGATGCCAACGACACGCGGTGTACCTGAGCGGTCACCCATCCAAGTACTGTCCGCGCCCAATGTTGCTTAACTTCGGTGATCTATGGGAACCGGTGCTTTCAACATGGTTACGTCGTTAAGGCGCTGGTCTTGGTGTTTGAAATAAAAGCAGCGCCGGCTCAATCCTCATCTGAGCTGTTGGACCAAAGCTATGACTCTGAGTTTATTAATCATTGTACATAAAATCCCTCAATGGTGTAAATAAAAAAAATGTACGAAAATTAAATCACTCACTAGAAGTGCTGTCGTATATTCCATACACTTCGATTTACGTGTTCGAGGAGAGTCAATATTAATGCTTTATATTAGGTGTAGTTCTCATTTTAATATTTGTATGGGAAAACCCCTTCCTCGCCTTATCTTGGATACATTTTAATCGATCTGCATTATTAATAACATATCGGCTACAGTTTTATCACTGCAAAGAATTCCTTTCACCAGCTGTAATAGTTCACCGCCAGAACAAAGGCCGGCATGTAGGCAACTGATTTATTCGGGCTTGAGGTCGCCCCTTCATATAATTGGCTATGTGCCTACACGGAATCTGTAACAGCCAGTTCACTGACTCCGCTGTGTAGATTAGATAATACTTGTACGCTGAATTTATGTTACATGTTCTACGATAGATTAATCCAATGTGTTATTAGCTTTTTTGCTTGCTGAGAAGTATCACTTTTAGCTCTGTTTGGGAAAAAGTTTGAAAAGATAAATCGTAAAGTTTTTTCTTCTCTTGCCGATTGTCTAGTAAGATTCGTTCTTTGGATTTCAGAAAAGCTACGTGTGATGCTTGTAAGACAGCATTAAATATGAATCTTAAATGTTAACGTTTTTCGGTAATCCTTTATTATATTGCCCTTCGTCGTCGTCATTCGTCGTCGAGTTTCGATTTTCAAAATCAATGCCATCACAGCAGATGAAACACATTCATGCTCTATAGCAAATTAATTTTTGTATATATGCTGCAATGCGGCGAGCTTACGCGTGCGTGTTTACAAATGTATGAAAAATTTTAGGAATTAATCTGTTTGTTCATACTAAAAATGTATGGAACAATATTGACATCTAGCGGCAAAACGTAAAAGTTTTTTTTACATTTTCTTTTATTTCATGCAAATTAAAAATAAAAAAAAAGCCAAATAAAAATGGATTTCAATCTGTAATCTAAGTTGCAAAGATATATAACATTTGAGATTCATATTACATGCATTCTTACGAGCAGACATGTATAAGTTCTAATCTAATCTAATCTAAGCTGCAAAGATATATATCATTTAAGATTTATATTAAATGCATTTCCACAAGCAGATATGTATAAGTTCCCGCTTACATATGCTGCATGTGTACTTACAACATAACAGCCCATTCCAAATGAACATAAGCCCTGCAACTCTTGCCAACCTTCCCTGAAACAAAGGTGAATTTGCAAAGTAAACCATTTTTTAAAGTATGGGTGGTCAGCCTCATACCAACCTATAAGTCAAGAAAATTATTTTGTGTATTTCTTTACATAATCTAAGTTGCAAAGATACATACCATTTAAGATTCATATTAAATGCATTCCCACACGCAGACAGGTACAAGTTCACGCTTACAAATGCCCAATGTGGACTTGCAAAATAAAAAAACTAATCTCAAATGAACATAAGCCCTGCAACTTTTGCCGACTTTTCCTCAAACAGAGATAAAATTTGCATGGTAAACCATTGCTTACAGTATGGGTGGTCAGCCACATACTAACCTTTTAGTCAAGGAAATTATTTTGTTTAGTTCTATAATCTAAGTTGCAAAGATACATACCATTTGAGATTCATATTAAATGCATTCCCACAAGCAGACAGGTACAAGTTCACGCTTACAAATGCCCAATGTGGACTTGCAAAATAAAAAAAACTAATCTCAAATGAACATAAGCCCTGCAACTCTTGCCGACTTCTCCTCAAACAGAGATAAAATTTGCATTGTGAACCATTGCTTACAGTATGGGTGGTCAGCCACATACTAACCTTTTAGTCAAGGAAATTATTTTGTTAAGTTCATTAATCTAAGTTGCAAAGATACATACCATTTGAGATTCATATTAAATGCATTCCCACAAGTAGACAGGTATAAGTTCGCGCTTACAAATGCCCCATGTGGACTTATAAAATAAAAAACTAATCTCAAATGAACATAAGCCCTGCAACTCTTGCCGACTTTTCCTCAAACAGAGATAAAATTTTCATGGTAAACCATTGCTTACAGTATGGGTGGTCAGCCACATACTAACCTTTTAGTCAAGGAAATTATTTTGTTTAGTTCTATAATCTAAGTTGCAAAGATACATACCATTTGAGATTCATATTAAATGCATTCCCACAAGCAGACAGGTACAAGTTCACGCTTACAAATGCCCAATGTGGACTTGCAAAATAAAAAAAAACTAATCTCAAATGAACATAAGCCCTGCAACTCTTGCCGACTTCTCCTCAAACAGAGATAAAATTTGCATTGTGAACCATTGCTTACAGTATGGGTGGTCAGCCACATACTAACCTTTTAGTCAAGGAAATTATTTTGTTAAGTTCATTAATCTAAGTTGCAAAGATACATACCATTTGAGATTCATATTAAATGCATTCCCACAAGTAGACAGGTATAAGTTCGCGCTTACAAATGCCCCATGTGGACTTATAAAATAAAAAACTAATCTCAAATGAACATAAGCCCTGCAACTCTTGCCGACTTTTCCTCAAACAGAGATAAAATTTTCATTGTAAACCATTCTTACAGTATGGGTGGTCAGCCACATACTAACCTATAAGTCAAGGAAATTATTTTATTAAGTTCTATAATCTAAGTTGCAAAGATACATACCATTTGAGATTCATATTAAATGCATTCCCACAAGCAGACAGGTATAAGTTCGCGCTTACAAATGCCCCATGTGGACTTATAAAATAAAAAACTTATCTCAAATGAACATAAGCCCTGCAACTCTTGCCGACTTTTCCTCAAACAGAGATAAAATTTTCATTGTAAACCATTCTTACAGTATGGGTGGTCAGCCACATACTAACCTATAAGTCAAGGAAATTATTTTATTAAGTTCTATAATCTAAGTTGCAAAGATACATACCATTTGAGATTCATATTAAATGCATTCCCACACGCAGACAGGTACAAGTTCACGCTTACAAATGCCCAATGTGGACTTGCAAAATAAAAAAACTAATCTCAAATGAACATAAGCCCTGCAACTTTTGCCGACTTTTCCTCAAACAGAGATAAAATTTGCATGGTAAACCATTGCTTACAGTATGGGTGGTCAGCCACATACTAACCTTTTAGTCAAGGAAATTATTTTGTTTAGTTCTATAATCTAAGTTGCAAAGATACATACCATTTGAGATTCATATTAAATGCATTCCCACAAGCAGACAGGTACAAGTTCACGCTTACAAATGCCCAATGTGGACTTGCAAAATAAAAAAAACTAATCTCAAATGAACATAAGCCCTGCAACTCTTGCCGACTTTTCCTCAAACAGAGATAAAATTTTCATTGTAAACCATTCTTACAGTATGGGTGGTCAGCCACATACTAACCTATAAGTCAAGGAAATTATTTTGTTAAGTTCTATAATCTAAGTTGCAAAGATACATACCAATCGAGATTCATATTAAATGCATTCCCACAAGCAGACATTTATAAGTTCGCGCTTACACATAATGCATGTTGACTTACAACATAAAAACCCAATCTCAAATTAATATAAGCCCTGCAACTCTTGCCAATCTTCCCTGAAACACAGCTGAAATCTTCAAAGTGAACCATTTTTTAAACTATGGGTGGTCGATTTTCTTTTACAAAGGCTGCATGTTTTTATTTTACATGTTTTCCGAATTTTAACGCGAGGAAACTATGCGCAATATACACATTCACCAAATGTTAAGGGGTTGGGCTGCGTAGCAGCCAGGGGCAACGCCCCTAGTCCAGATTATAGTCTTCTTTAAATATCGCTTCGCTTTGAAATAACACTGAAGGTGCAATTTGGTAAATAACTCAGATCGTTTTGCCTTGTTGGCTCTCTCTATTGCAGAATTTTGGTATTTTGATGGTTACCTTTTGGATTGGATTGTGTGAATATTAAAGCAGATTAGATAACAGAAGAGAAAGAAGGGGAGAAAGCGATTATTGATTGTGGTAGATTCCTTGACTTATAGGTTGGTATGAGGCTAACCACCCATACTTTAAAAAATGGTTCACTTTGCCAATGTCACCCGTGTTTCAGGGAAGGTCGCCAAGAGTTGCAGGGCTTATGTTCATTTGAGATTGAGTTTTTATATTGTAGGTCCACATGCGGCGTGTGTGACCGCGAAATTATGCGTGTCTCCTTGTGGGAATGCATTTAATATAAATCTCAAATGATACGTATATCTTTGCAACTAAGATTTAGATTTAATTTAAGTAGATCAAGCGCGACACACAATTATTTTAATGAACGTTTCCAAGCGTCAAATTGCCCTTAAATTCATGAAACATGTAAGAACTAAATATTATTTTCATCTGAGTAGGTATGCTTGTTGTTTAACGCTCCATTTTTAGGTCTACGAACATTTTTTTTACGTCAACATTAAAAACTATTGAATATTTTGATCAGCAATTGGAAAAGTTGTCAATGTAACAATAACAAGCAGCCTCGACATTATGTGACAGTGTATTGAATGTCGTAGGTTGCAAAAAGTATCGTATTGAATGTTGTACACGGTGGAGGTAGAGCTGGAAGGAAATTCGTGTAATTAAATCCACGTCGGTGGCATTGAATCATTATTTATCGCTTTCATCTTTGTAACACAATGAATCGGATATCAAAGGCGAGCGTTGTTTGTGGAATCTGACAAGGCCGGGGTAAAAAATGTACTGGGACCGCAGACTGTAGCTGAAGGTAAACACATGTGTACATTTAACGAAACGTATTGCTAAGAGAGTTGGGTGAATCTCTTTCAGGGAGACTCGCAAAAAATCCACGTATTTCTTACATTCAATATTAAATTACTTCAGTAATGAAAATGTGGAAAAACTATCTGTATCTGAAAATATTTGAAAAAAAAAACTAGAAATAAGTGAAATAATAATTTGAAAATCACCATCCATACATAATATCATACGAAGTTCATATTTTGTCATGTGCTGTGACGGTTATTTTCTATTATATCGTATTTGTAGTCAGCTCCTCCTCACGACAGTCCTTATCCAGAATAAAATTATTCCTCACACGGGTTCATACGCTTCTCTAATTTTAAATTATTTTAGTTTGCTTTAAAATAATTTATTAAATAACACAAACAACGTTTTTGTCAACGACGTTAGCCATGTTGAAAGCACCGGTTCCCATAGATCACCGAAGTTAAGCAACATTGGGCGTGGTCAGTGCTTGGATGGGTAACCGCTCAGGTACACTGCGTGTCGTTGGCATCTTGGACCGGTCCGTAGTCCGTAGTGGCAACACTTCGGACTCGTAAATGGAAGGTTGTGGATTCGGATCCCGGCGGAGCACAAAAATATACCATTTATATTTCGAATGTGCTCTTCGCTGGGTTGAAAAATTCATAAGCCTTTACCAATGACCGGTCACCAAAGGTCCATCCAGCCTTACAGCAACTGGGTCTTGCTTGAGTATTGGCGCTTTGTAGCGACGACCAAGATCGTACACCTCTGCGGCACTACAACAAGTGTCATAGACCCCTAGAGTCTTAAGAATCTAGGGAGTCTCCCGCACAGGATTTCTTAAAAAAAAAAAAAAACACTTCATACACATCACTTCCTCTTTATTTGAACTTACAATTTGTTACAAACACACACACATAATTAATCTTACAATTTAACAACTCTAACACGACGGCCTGAAATTCCGTCTCCCTTCTTTCCCTGCCTTTTTATTCAACCCCCTTTTCTGCGTTCCTTTGTTTTTGTAATTCAAATTAAAATTAAAATTTTTACATGTTCCATTCTACCTACATAACCAATTCATCTCGTTACAGTGCCTAAACGCACATTCAATCTGTTTATAAAGTGTTTAGTGTACAACCGGCCCCCTTATCTGTGTAAATACGTAGGTTCCACTCGCCATGAGTTCCTACGGCTGAAAACATCATGAACATGATAAGTAGATAAATGTTAAGTATTGTAAATAAATGTAATGTATTTTTCACTTCATGACGTTTTTCTTCAACATCATTTAATCTCTCAAAATAAAATCATTTTTGCAATCCCCTACATCCATCTTGAAGTTCCATCACCTAATACTTTTCACTGTACAGAAAGCTTCATCCTGTCGTATAATACCGGCTAGCGACTCTATTCCAGCAACTCCATTACCCGGTCATGTCTCGCGGCACTTGATTCGACTGTCAATAAAAATGGATGACCAAGTTGAGAGTCCGCTGCACGACAGAAAGTTTCCGTGTCTCACAAGTTGGCGCTTTCCCCAAGAGAAGCAGAGAGAAATTTCCTACCTTTTATGTGTTTGTTTGCACTTGCGGAAGAGACGAAAAAGTCGTTCTACCATCTGCATTGCGGTGGGACTGTTCAATGACTGATCGCATTGCCAATGAGTGAATAAAACTTATTTTTAAATTAATTGATTTTAATACAGCACAAATATAAACAATGTATTTTACTCACTAGTTTAGTTAATACCTCGAGCGATTTCGGTGTGTTAACACTTCATTTTATTTTTTGTTTTTATAATTTGAATAACTTTCAGATCCTTATGATGAACGATTACAAAGTTAATGCCTCTACAATCAATAAAACTTTCAGATTTTCAGATTTTCCTGATCTTGATGACGTCACACTTCTGGACTGCTAGGGAGAGGGATACTAATATTTTGTTGTTGATATTTTACCCCCATTCCGTAGACATATGACGTTTGCCCGCTGAGTCCATTGCCGAGTTCATTATTGAGGGTAGTGATTGACATGATAAAAAATTAAATTCGCGAGATTATCATGTGTGACTTGCATTTTTAACGATCGTTAAATTTTTAGAAAAGAGAGGTATTGTAGAGGTACAAAAACATTGTGCCCTTATATTGGGGCAATACAGTACAGGAATGCTTTTGATGTTTTCCTAAAAAAATCTTTTCCATAATTTACAAGCAATTAGTATCGTGAGAAATTATCAATGTAATGTATTTTATTGTAGATATTTATTAAAGTTATTATAACGTTCATAAATAAATAAATAAATGTTCTACACTTTTATAGCGCCATTTCGTAACTAACGTCACTTCAAAGGCGCTCTGTAGGATTGTCATAGGCAACCATCCTACAAATGGCGCTTTGTAGGATGATTGCCTATGAAACAGCTACGTAACGTATGTTCCATTTTTTTCCTCCCTCGATATTTTCATTTAGCGCATCTACGTATGGTTTGTTTTTATTTTCAGCCGTCAACCCGATTAAACGCACACGGATCCATTGTTTCGACCAATCTGTTTGAAATGTTTCTGACCGCATAAAAAACAAGCAAACAAATCGGGGGAAGGGGCGTAGCGATACCCATGTCGTTCATCACCGGCAATGACGAGCCCCGTACCCCATGTATAATACTAAACTTTAAACTCAAACAAAGCGTCTTATAGAAATTGTATTAAATATGAAACAGCTCTTCTAGTGAGCGTTTTATTTTCTATACATTTTTTGCGACGGTTGAGTTAAAACGTATTTTTTTTATCTACTTGTATACTGGAGATAAAACCTGGCACATAAATCGCTCAACATGTGAGTTGGGATGCTAAAACCCCAAGTATGAAATGTTACGTCTAAGCTCAACCATAGCGTTTTACCAAATGTGTATGGAAACTAAAACGATCACTATTAGCGCTGTTTATGTTCCTATACATTTTTTAGTTAAGGGGTTGTACGTCAAGTTTTGAACTGTGTATAAAACACGACGCGACGTCCGTCGCGTGTCACCAACACCGTGCGTCCATATTTCCAACATTGTCATGTCGTCAGTGTCTCACTTCTGGAGTGCTCAACATTGTACGGGTGTGCAATTTCATTATACGAATGGACTCCGAACATTCAAAATATCCCTCGGCTATGTGACGTCACCCATAGTAAAGAAAACAAAGTTTTTCCAGACATCACAAATATTTCCCAAATTTCAAATACTGAAGTTATCGTGTTTCTAAAATACTACAATCTCACAGAAAAGTAAAATGGAATAGGTAAAATCAGCGCATCTTTTAGCAAGACCCAGTTGCTGTAAGGCTGGATCAACTTTCGTGTTTTTTTGTAAAGGCAGATAGATTAATTGTATCCCAGCGAAGAACATGTTTAAAAAATAATAAGATGTTTTTTTATACTCTGACGGGAATACAACTCTTAACGTTCTGCGTACGAGTCCAAAACTCTAACCGCTAGACTACGGGCCGGTCAAATGTTTTACAGTAAATGGTTCCTTGGTCGAGGCGGCTTTCGTGAAGAGATTTAAGTCTTTGCACTTTTAAGCTACTTCCAAGTTTATAAAACTTAGTAAGCCCTCTAGCAAACTTGGTATTTAAAAGCAGCGAAAAACAACATTGTACTTACAAAATTGCTTTTAATTGGCCGTTAATGAATATTCAGGCCGTTAATAATTATGTATTTTATTTGTGTTCATTTAGGGTTTGGTTTTTTATTTTCTAAGTTCTCTTGCAGCATGCTTTGTGAGCGCAACCTTACACGTGATGTTTGTGAGCGTGCATTAGTTTGGAATCATAAATAATGATAAATCCTTGGATCTTTGATTGTAGAAAACGTAAATCCTCAAGTCTTGCTCACGTTCCCTAAAATAGGGGTGACATTGGCGCAAAAGTGAACTCGCTTTTTTCAGTACCGTGGGGAAATATATTATGAAGTTTCAATTTTCGTATACCTGCTGATGGTCTGAGTACCGAAAACGTTTGTAATTTGTAGTCTTTTCAATCATAGTGAAAATAAAACAGGGTTCAATGAAAGAAAAAAAAAATCTTTTGATATATTTGTAAAATTAAGTTTGTTTTGTTTGTTAGATATTCCAAACCAAATTTATGAATTTTGTAAGTTACAAATATTTATTGACATTTTAGGCTCATATTTAATGCATGCCCACAACTAGGCATATGTAAATTGGCGCTTAAACATGCTGCATGTGAACATACAAAATAAACCAAACCTTACATGAACATAAATTTTCGATAAAACCGGGGTGGGATTGGCAAAAGTCAACATTGGTTTTACAGCATAGAACCTATTAGTCAAGGAAATAAATAATATTAAAAAAAAATATTTTTCGATATTTTTCACTTCAACTCCGCACGGTTGGCCACTTCAATGCTTAAGAAAGAAATCAAAATCAAATAAGAGAAATGAATTTCAAATGGAATATTACCGCGGCGCAATATTTTCTTTATTCAAACATCATCTTGATGTAACTCTGCCTTCTGGGCGCGCAATGATAAAATTTAATTTACTTCTTCTCCTCTCTACTTTGGCACTCTTTGGCAGGAAGCAATTTGGAATAAAATTACCAGATTGAAGCAAGAACAACTTTTATCAAACTCAAAAATGACCCTTACAACTCTCCGCAATAAAACCCAATTTTGAATGAATTTTTATTGCGCTTTTAAAAAGAAAGAAGCAAGCGAAAATTGAAACGCACTCTAAAAGAACCTTTAAGTAAAGTGCATCAAGTGCTAATTTTGAATGTTTTTGAAAATAAAATGCGAACAATCGAAACGAGTTACAGCTTAATGATTCTGTTACGATTTACTTTGGTTTCACATTAATATGGCTGGTCACGTATTGCACCATCCGCGTGAGTAGGCTGGAATAAATATTTATTTTTTTATTTTAATAAAACTGCGCTTGAATTTATTTTGCAGAATTAATTTGAGAATTTTCTTACGTATGGTTCATACTTGAAATATTTTGTCCTGGCGGCTGCACGGCTAGGGTAGGTACTGATACTTATAAGGACTGCAATCCGTATTTATAGAGTGACTAAAAGCTAGTCTAGCATGTACTAGCCTATGCCAGAATGATCTCTGGCAGACGTTTCAAGTAAACACGAGTAGATAACACCATCAAACACTTATGTCTGTACACACACATACAGGTAAGTAAAAACACATAGACACACAATCATAAGTAATTAAAAACACAAAGATACAAAGACACAAAAACAAAGGTAAACTTGCTCATATGTACATAAATGTATACATTTGTAACAATACAAAAAACTAAATATAATAAAATCCAAGCACTAATTTTGAATGCAGTGTATTTTTTATGGCTACAATAATAATTTATGAACCCGTCTCTTCCCCTAACTGGGTTATTTTTATTTCTTGTTTGCCAGAAAGCTGCGACGAAAAAAATGCTTAAGTTTGCAGCATTACTCCAAGTAAAAACAATTGCGCTTTTAAATTCAGACCTAGCGGTTGTCATAAATATATAGAAAATAAAACAACACCTTTAGTGAGCGTAATGGTTTCCTTACATTATTGGTATAACTTGGGTATAACTCTTTGGTTGAGTTTACAAGTTTGTTTGTATACTAGGCGTATACAAAAACTCCCCTCGTTCGGTAAAATCGAAAATGTATAGAATATACGACGTTACTCCTAGTGAGTGTATGATTTTTAATATATTTTTTCGATTTACGCGATCGACGGGAGTTAACGTATTGCTGTATACTAGGGGTACAGGCCTCTAGCCTGAAGTGCCCCGTGCATACATTTTTATTCCGGAAGCTAATAATTTCGCATAAAAATATCTCTCGCTTCACTTTTATACTCTGTGCCGGATTCGCGAAAATGTTTTTCTTTGCATTCAGGATATTTGCCAACATTATATTTTCATAAGGAGTTGTATTTATATCCTCAAACATACACATTATTTCGTCTCTCCAGTAAATGTGTAAATTCAAGTCTTTTTTTTTTACGATTCTGTTTTCATTTTACAGACCTAGTCTAGTTGATTCGATAGCTCAGTTGGTAGAATATTTGCGTTCCATGCTAGAACGCTAGGGTTTGATGTCTATCAAGGATATCATAAATGATTTCCCATTACGTTATTTATTTCAAACTCGAAATCAAAACACTTACTCGCAAGGCTTACTTAGCCTTTACAAGAAATGAGAACGAGCCTAATCGTGAGCTGGGAAACCCTCACTTCAAGTGAAGTGGTTGGCGTAAGGCCCACTGAAGGGTTGGGAATAAAATATATTTACTTTTACTTTTGGACCGCCGGGAATTGAACTCGAGACTTTCCGTTTACAAGTCCGTAGTGTTTACCAATACAGTACGGACTGGTTATACAAATATGATGTATCAGAACTTAAGTATCACAAACATGTATGGAGTCAGTAATTCTATCTAATCTAAGCTGCAAAGATATATATCATTTAAGATGTATATTAAATGCATTCCCACAAGCAGCCATGTTTAATTTCGCGCTAACACATGCCGCATGTGGACCTACAATATAAAAACCCAATCTCAAATGAACATAAGCCCTGCAACTCTTGCCGTCCTTCCCTGAAACAGGGGGGACATTGGCAAAGTGAACCATTTTTGTTACAGTATGGGTGGTCAGCCGCATACCAACCTATAAGTCAAGGAACCGATATATATAATCGATATATATAATGACTTATCTATTCATCGATGTATAATAACTTATCTATCGATGTCTACAAATAAAGCTTTTGGGATAACAGTATAGGTACTAAACGAAATACCTACTTGTACTAGTACATGTTTTCCCGAAACATATTTTCACGGTTCGTCGTTCGCTCTTCCATCGTGTGCAGTGAACCGTTATATTAACCGACTATACGGTCAACCTGACCTCCTGCATATGTATGCCCTCCTGATACCAGATGACCAAATTGATAGCAATCCACCATTACGGGGAGCGTGAAATTTAACCCTGGTACGGAATTTTACTCTTTTAGCCGGGCTGTATTTTCCGGAATGGGATTTCGCCCGGACGGGATTTTTTTCTCGATGGGATTCCGAGCCATGAGCCGCCACGGTGCGGTTTTATCATTATTTTACCGTCGAGTTTTAAAATGTTTATGCACTCGTAAAAATCGATAGTTAACCGTAGGAGCGGGCGGCACATTGCTGACGGATTCATCTCCTCTCTGGGAAGACTTCGCACAGCAACGGACATAAAACAGCGTCTAGGAATGAAATTTTAATACATCATTTTGGATTTTACAATGCATTAAATTTCATTCTGTGCGGTTGTTTTCTATCCCTTAGCGTTCATCATCATCACCTTTTAAAGGCAGTGCACTGTTGTGCCAGCCATCTGTCTTTGTTGATTGCCATTCTCTGCGAATATTATCCGTGAGCAGTTTCAAATCTTTTAAATACGAAGTTCTTGGGCGATCTTTTGTTCGTCTTTCCAAGACTTTGCTAAGTAAGGTGGAATGTTTAATCTAGTGCTCTAGGAATTTGGTATTTCTTTTCAAAATGTTTAGGAATTATATAAAACGATGATCATCGTTTAAAATCTTTTTGTTCTTTCTATAATTTGAAACTATAAATAAAATCCTTCAAACGGAATTCAATCAAAAGCTCCAGAAAATTATCCGGAAAACATTTGATCCAGCGAAGTCTCTTTTGTCTGTTATATTGCATGGTATCCTACAATTGAATTCGGTTAATATGATTTTAATCAAAACAATTTTGGTATTTGGCCCTTTTTGTATGATGAAGTTTTAAATTAAATAACTTCGTGCTGTTATTTTATGACCGCCTCTGTTAGACATTCATCCTCCTGTACACATGCGTAGCACCGCATTCACGCACAAGGGAAAATCCACCGACGAATAAAAGTGGTATTCACAGACGATGCTATAACACCTCACAATGCTATGCGTGAGTTATTCAGATTGGTGCTTGCGTATAAAATTATCAATCAAATATATTCTCGTATCTATTTGTGACATTTCCCCCAAATATGTGGCTGATGTATTTGGTTAGCACTTTTTTGTGTAAATCATATTGTAAAATCCCTGTGTATTGTGGGTCCACGATAGTCAGCGTCTATTTATCAAGGAAAACAATAGCTTACATACATGATAAACCTTTGTGTCGGGTCTTCAATGAAGGTAGTTAATTTTTCATCCCAGGAGCTGCAATCTCTACGGACGTCGGTAGATCTTGCCGTATGTATTTGAAGATAGAAAGCAATAAAAAACGGCGGTGTATAAACTACTAATAATTTAATGTATGTGTATGTATGTCAGCCGTTTACGCGCTGCCATGTTTAATTGTTTTCTATCTTCAAAAATGGACTGTAAGACCTACCGATAACCGTTGAGTCTGCAGGTCGGGGTTAGAGTATTTTTGTGAATTAAATTGTAGTTTTTTTGTGCTTTTATAAGGATTAACCCCTCAACCTTCTGATGTAATAACCATAGAATTACGGCCACCCTTGGCTGGATTTGCAGCTTGAATTTAGGATTCATGCATAGCTTTGTGAGTTTTATTTGTGAATACCGGGGAAATAAAACTTTTCAATTAGGAGCGCAGAAACAGTGTGGCGGTACAAGCGCGACCGCTGGTAGTATGCTGGACGGACATGAAAGGATTGGAAAATCAATATGTGACCTCTTTATCCCGTCACAGCTCCTGGTACATGCACGCTCCATACATAAAAGCAGGGTGGAAGGCGAATCCGAAATGCTTTCTGCGGAAAACATCGCCCCACATGTTTAGTAAAGCGACGCTCCTGACTTTTAAAGTGACACTTTCCTGACATTTAATAAACGCCCAAAATGATGCAATGTTTTAGTTTTGAAATATGGACCTTACGTACAAAGAAATGCATGTGAATATTATTTTCAGAACATGCTTCGACATAATTAGACATCACCGAAACAATAATAAAACTAGTGTCATATACGAGTACTTTGTCGGAAAACCTGCCTGTCAAAACATTTTTTCCTATTTAGGCATAAATTCAAATCATACGTTTTTTTCAAAGATGAAAACTTTAATGCTCTATTGTGATTGTCATGCTACTGAAATTAAATTGTGTGTGAGTCGGCACAAATGAACCTGTAGCAAAACTTGTGACTTCATTCAGCTGGGTTGCTGGGGAAAAATCTTTTTGCACTGATCCGATCCGGGCGAAAGCTTAGTTGGCAGAATGCTTTCATTTCTTGACAGAGGGCTAGGGATCGATTTCCGGCAAGGGTGTCAGAAGCGGTTTCCCATTTTGGTTTTATTCAAACCCCAAACCAAAATACTTGCAGAGCTTACTCTCAGCCTTCAAAAGAAATGAGAAACCCTGGATTAAAAAAAGTTGATTCCTTACCTGTGAAAATAAGTAGGTTCCACACGTCACATGTTACATTTTAGGGGATAACGCCAGCTTGCTAAGCATTCTATAGTCACTTAGACCTGTGATGTCTGCTCGCTGGTAGAAACTAAAATTTTAAGTTTGCTACGAGATTCTATTGTATTTTTCAGATATAAAAGAGAGTAGGTATGAAGGGATAATAAAACTGCATTCATTCCCATAAAGAAGAAACGCCCACACAGTATAAATCGTCTTGTTTTGGTAAAATTTAGCTCCTTTCTTTCCCTGCTCTCCGGATACCTCCCGCTCTCATTGCAGACGCACCGCCACCACCTTTTCCATTTTTATCGTCTTTTCTCGAAGCGTTTCTCTTTCTACTTCGCTTCTTTTTCCCTCCGCCACCGCTTTATTGCTGTCATAAAGGATTTGGTTTCTCCCTCTGTGAATTTTATAGCGAATTGAGAAATTTGACGATTGGCAAAGGGCGCGAAGCAATGCTTTATCGAATACTGTTGTAATGCCGACTTTCTTCGCTCCCTCTCACTCTCTCTGTGGTAAACATTTGATTGTAATTTTCATAAAAATTCAACTTTTGCTCCAGAAACCTTCAGAAAAGTAATCAAGTTGAAATATTCTCCAGGGATCCTTGCGAGAATGCGCAATATGAATGAAAATACGAGAGGATTTACACTGGCTTAATGAATTTTTGTAGCACATTTAAACATCTTGGTACATACTTCCGTCTAATTGCATATTTTATGCATTTATCTAGGACATAATTTTTCTGTGAAGACGTTCGGTAGAGTATACATTATAAATACACTTTGTGACATTTAAAAAAAATAGATTTGTGAAGAGGAATGCAATTCACCAACCAATTTTGCCTGACCCGTTGTTTTCATGCGAAAGCAGAAGCTTGTGTGCATGCAAAGGCATCTGTTGAACCAGGGTTGAAGTTATGGACAAAGGGCCAGGCATCATTCGAACCAACATTATTCTGTTTCAAATACGCTAGTCAAGAATAGCGACTTGACTCTCTCGGCCATAACACCGAAATTATTATCGCATTTTCATTGTAGGTACCTATTATCCTTACGAACCTATAGATTTTTCGTCAAAAAATTTTTTTTCTTCCGCACCACACACAAGAGCTTAGTCTCTTCTTGGTGACGTTTAGCATAAGAAAAATTTAATCAAAAATGTAATAAATTTAAGGAAAGAAATGAATTGCGAATTTATTAAAAAAAAAAACATTGAATCTGGTATCACAACACTGTTTGTCACATTATCTTTGATTTAGTTTTCAGGGTGGATATCTCTCCATCCCTCTATTTCTTTTGGGATAATAATACTGTCTTACCTGCATCGTCAAGCGTACACTTTCCTTGCAATCCCATAAAACCTTTCTACCTTTTAAGAGAATATCGTACAAGTTCCTTACAAAAAAAATAAGGCACGCCATGAATAGTGGGTTTCCTTCCTTTATATGCAAGGAGGGCTGTGACGTAATACATCCCATGTGGTGTGCAACGTCTTTCCCATTAAGGGCGCATCATAAATTTAACGGTTCCTATCCCAAGTATAAAACTCAACCACAGCGTTCTCTCAAAACATATTTTAAACATAAACGTTCACTTGAGGCACTGTTTTAGTTTTTTTAGATTTTTCAGTAAACGCTGTGGTAGGGTTTAGACGTAATGTTTTGTGTTCTTGGCGTAACCAGAGCCCCGGCTTGATGGGGTGTGATATACAGTGCACACACACACACACACTGCTCTTTCCTGATTATTATTTGCTAGTTAGTATTCATGTGTACTCTCTCGTGTTCAATTATGAATGGCGGCTGCAGCAATCTTCTGAGATATTAATAACTTTACCCTGAAGACAATGAAGCTAGTCTTGTGCATGATATTCCACAAAATCAAGATCCAGTAGATGGCATAATTAAATTATTATTCGGAATCTGTATAGCGCCTTTTCATGATACTAGATTATCCCAAAATTGATTGATATTGTAATGACTAAGAACGGATGTTCGAAAAAAAAATCGGCGAGAACATGCTACAGGTTACATACTTAACTAGGATTCTAATGTTAGTCGGAAACCCGATTGTGTGACTTTTGTTGACTATGGAATTTGTTTTGACCAAATTGTTAATTAGTTCAGAGTTGGCATAGATCGACGATTAAAATGAAAATAATTTAATTCCTGTAAGAAAAAGGTTTGAACAGTGTACACTTATCACAAGGTTAATATTTTCGTTATGTTAACGAAAAAGAAAAGGTTGTGTATGATGCGAGAGATAAACGTTGGAGAAACGGAAGAGATATGTGCGTACTGAACAAAAATGGAGACGCATTTGCTGAGGTTCTGGGCTCTCATAGCGAAATAGTAGCTGACTAAAGTGCCTAGTACACTTGTGGGCTGCGGCACGTTTTTTCTACATTTTTTCTTGTACCCGCTTGTGTATGTATGTGCATAGAATGTCGGCCAAATTTTTTACTGTTACCCATATTTTAGAATGTATTTGGTTGGGGTTTAATATGTAAAAATATCTAATATCGCCCTGCACTTATACAGCTTATAAATAACTTGTAACCTAAATATTTAATGAGTTTCAGTAGTGACGCAAGCCATGTTTCAGCCAGACTCGTTGAATAATTCAGCTAAACGTTTAAAGTGAACAATGTCCCGTGTCCCAAGTATAAATCATACGTTTAATCTCAACCATAGCGCTTACCAAAAAAATTACAACAGCGCCTCTAAAGAGCGTTCAAGTTTGTATGCATGTTTGGTGAAATGTTATTGTTGGATTTAAACTTCAGGTACCTACAGAACATGGCAGTTTCTGGTCCACAGGACTTCGGTCAGAGTTCACGCCGGGAATTAATAACGCCTGCGATCTCCTGCTATTGCCCGTTAACTCTCCCTTAATTGACCGTCCTGTTGGACTTATTGCTGTACATTTTGTTCTCCATTACGGGTTTGGTGCAGGTGGAATATTTGTCCCTTGTAATTTTAACAATGTCTGAACTTGATGTGTTTGGCTCGGGGCGAATATTTCAAATAAACAGTTTAAATGTAAGGATGGAAATGTGTGTAAAAAGGGGATTGTTAATTAATTTGTTAGATGCATTTATGAATTATTAAAGAGAAGTGCAAGGATGGGATGTAGAAGTGGCATCTTTGGAATCGTTCTGTTCATTGAAATGGCAGCGAGTACCAGTAACAGGGTTCATTTTTTGATAGTCTACAGAAATGAAGCAACTTTAGCATTAAAATATTTTTTAGATTTCTTATTCTTGAATATAAGTCAAATCACAGTTTCGTCAATTGGTGAACAAATTACAGTTTCATCAATAATATTTTCTTCACTTCACTTTCACACTGAAGCAGCCCATAGCAGACATGGGCGTAACGTCCGGGAAAACCAGCTCCCGCCCTCAGACCACGGCAATGGATCGCGGAAAGTAACTCTCCGGCATGTCTTATTCTTGTATTAGTGTGTTTTAAAAAACAGACGTTTTTATGCATCAAAAACGTTGAACAGTCATTTGCTTCACTTACAAGAGTTTTTTTACAATATTTCAACGGTCTTACGAATATTTTATTCTTCTGAAATTAGACCTTATCAGTAGTTTAAGGGGAATTACACCTAAACTACTTTATAGAGAAATCTTTCTCATACAATGAATACATTTATTATATTTTGTATTGTTTGTGTATTAACACTGTGAAAATTCATTTTGTTTCAATTTATAATTTTTGGATGAAATTTTTCAAGCAAAACACTGTTTATTTTCACTATAGACTTTATTTAAAAGATTAAAATCTTTAAAACAAAATTACGAACGTTTTCGACCTAGAAGGTCATCATCAGGTATGATTTGATTACAGAAATTAATTTTATTTTATGAAATTTTGTCAATAGGCACAAAGATGTCAGGTAGGTAAAACACATACAGTAAGATTTTAAATTAATGAAATAATTAAATAAATTAAACAAGTAAGAGAAGATCTATTAGGTAATAACTAATTAATTAATTATAAGTCCATTTTAATAATAAAATAAAATAAATAAAATAAAATTGGTCAAAAGGTATAAAATTCAGTTTGGTAGGTAAAATATTCAGTAAAAATTCTGTTAACATTAAATTAGTTTTATGGCAATTATGAAAGAATAAGAATTAATAATAAGAATTAATAATAATTGCCATAAAACTAATTTAATGTTAACAGAATTTTTACTGAATATTTTACCTACCAAACTGAATTTTATACCTTTTGACCAATTTTATTTTATTTTATTATTAAAATGGACTTATAATTAATTAATTAGTTATTACCTAATAGATCTTCTCTTACTTGTTTAATTTATTTAATTATTTCATTAATTTAAAATCTTACTGTATGTGTTTTACCTACCTGACATCATTTGTGCCTATTGACAAAATTTCATAAAATAAAATTAATTTCTGTAATCAAATCATACCTGATGATGACCTTCTAGGTCGAAAACGTTCGTAATTTTGTTTTAAAGATTTTAATCTTTTAAATAAAGTCTATAGTGAAAATAAACAGTGTTTTGCTTGAAAAATTTCATCCAAAAATTATAAATTGAAATACATTTATTGTTAATATCATTTTTAATTTCAACTTTTAAAAGTCTGTGAATGCATGTTTGTTGCTGTATAAAAAAAACGTCTTCACCTGATAAAAAAATCTCAAATTTTTGTACAATGTCAATTATTATTGTATTACTCGAGACTCGCGATTAAATTGAGATTGAGCAAAATATTGGACTGTCGCATATTTAATTCGGAGATTCCTCGTGAAGTAATGGCAAAGTAATTGAATTTGCGAGGAATATTCTCGATATTCATTCACGGCACTTAAAATGAAAAAAGAAAAGAAAAAATAAAACGAATAAAATCCAACTGCCCCTCGATAAAAGAATTAATCGAATAAATTGTAAGGAGCGCGCCTAGTTAAAATTTTTGTAGCTTTTTTATCGTTAATTTCACCTTGATGTCTGCCAGAAAAAACGTGAAAGTCGAATTGGAATAAACGAAATCTCAAAAGATATTTTTTGCGATGAAAAAGGTTCGATATTTTTTATGCCTTGAATAATTTTAAAAGTCTTAACGGCACTTACGCATACTTTGTTCAGTTTTTAAAGTTTTTTTTTTACACTTATATGATTTTCATAAAAATATATAATGGGAAATGGTTAATGAAAGGGGAAATGACACTTTGTAGAACTCCATTTAAAAAATAAAATAAAACACGGAAACACTGTTTTATGATTCATGATTTCACTGATATCAGTTTAACTAATTTTTTTTTTTTAAATATGTGAGAATCTATGTTTATCAGATTTGTCCAAGCGGAAGCAATAATTTTTGTGATTGCAAAAAACCTTTGGCCATCCGTAGTTGAAAGGCAACATGCCAAAGGTTTCATTTTCTTTATCATTTTGTTATTTTAGTCAATGTTATTTAAGGTCTTGGTGCGTAATTGATTATTTATTACCTGTAGCTAATAGGCTGGTTTGATGCAGAACTCAATTGTGACCCATATTTCATGAAAAAAGCGACCTATTCATTGAGGTTCAAGGTATTTTTATAAAACTATACTTATTTGAAAACATTTCGTTTTGTTTCGTTTCTATTTGAAAAATTGAAACTCCATATTTTTCTTTCAGTCAAGATAAATTTTAAAATTGAAATGTTCAGGAGACTCATGCAAATCTATACTACATTTTCAGTTACATTACGAGTGGCAAAGTTATTAAAGTTTTTACAGATCTCCGCACGCTTTCCAACCAATATCAAGTTCCGCGTGTGTAATATGATTTATCTGCTAATATCTCGGCAAGAAAGTCTCTCATATTACTACAGGAAAACGTGTTATATATTACACTCATTCATACATATCTCCCCCGTCTTCCTTTCTCTCTCCCACCACACACTATTTCTTATCTCGGCTCGTGCTGCTCTGTCAATGACAACCGAAGGGTTTTTTGATTAAATCTTATTTGTCATTGCAACAAACGCGTTATGAATTTCGTCTCTTTTTTATATAAAAAAATATGATATATTTTGACAGAGATAACTCAGATTTTTTCCTTCATAATATTGTGGCAGCTGGAAAATAAAGATATTTTTTCGTACAATATCTTTTTTTTGTGTAAAAATAGGCTATTTTAGGATTGTATGTGAAAGTTTTTGTGTTCGAAATGTAGTAGGTAGGGGCAAGTGGTGTACCTATGGACAAGCTCTTTTTTTTTTTACTTAATATTTTTTTTCTCGCAAGTTAAGAAAGGTAGAGAAAAGATTGTTTATGTTATGTATTCATTGTCTAATTGTGCATAACCAACTTATTTTTAGTTTTGTATAATATTGACCTGTGTTGTGTTACGACCTTTCCCCCAAAAAACACATTTTTGTCCAGAGGTACACTTATGGGTGTGTACCTGTGGACAGGGGTAAGTGTACCTTGGGACAGCATGTGTACCTCTGGACATCAAAACATTTAAGTAGTTTAAAAATGATTAAACATAGTATTATTTTATATTTTATTGGTGATAAAATTGCAAAAACTTATTATTATAAAAATTACAACAAAACATTTTGATAGCGATTATTAAAAACACGTATTATATATTGTTAGAAGAACCAACGCTGTAACAACAAATAATATTAAAAATATTTTTTATTTTCCATGTATAACTCATACATCTCTTCGGAATCGTATGAATCTGATCCAAAAACACCTTTATCCAAGGGCTGCATTTTATAAAAAGTGTGAAAATGCAAAGTTAGAATGAAAACTTTGGATTCTTTAGCTTTTTCAAAAACTTGTATATTTATATTATGGAAATCGTGGTTATCCATGATTAGGAGAATTTGATCACTTTTTCAAGGTATCATATGAGAAATTTTGATTCGTTTGACCAACTAAAAGATGGATATAAAAAATAATTAGAAGTCTAACAAGCATTTTATTTTAAGTTGAGTACCTGTGGACACAAGGCGTGTACCTTTGGACGTCCATAGGTACACGCAAAAATTTGTCCAGAGGTACACAAATGATACTAAATTAAAACATCAACTGACATTTAATTTTGAGGTTCAAAATAAGGCAAATGAATGCTCTATCGTTTTAAGCACTCCCTAAACCTTACATTGGTATTACCATTTGACTAAAATATTTCATAATCACACCATGAAAACTGTTTAAAAAATGCATAAAAATTTACTTTTTGTTGTTGAAAACTTGAATTGTAAAAAACGGGCACGTGTTGTAGGTGATGACAAGTTACACACAATAATATTGAGAGCTAACAAAAGTGTAATATCCCCGTTTATGTGAGGATTTTTAATCTTCTGTATTTCCAGAGATATAATGGTGTCCAAAGGTACACAGCGTCCAGAGGTACACCACTTGCCCCTACTTGCATATTTTAAAGTTTGATTCATTAGAAATGGTTTTAACCAAATATAGTTCCAAGTCCACGGTTGAGCAAAGGCTTAGGTACACAAATCGTTGCTGTATTGTCTTAGGCCGATCTCTGCTGTTCCAAATTTTCTTCTGCTAACTCTGGGCCACTGTTCCAAAATTTTTCTGTTTCATCTTGCATATTTTCATCTGCAACTGGGTTCAGCCATCGCCATTTTAGACTGCTTCTTTTCATAGAAGCATAGATTTGTGTCTTTCTGCATATAGACTTGTCATATATAATGCAACACATTTAACTATTTAAATAAAAAATGTCAAAAACGCTTTTCTAAACATTATATTTATCGTGCATTTTCAGTGGTTTTTGAAGTTTGATTCGTCTATACCACTTCCGCTCCCCTCCGTCGATGATGTTCATTGGATGAAATGTTTTGGCCTTCGGTCCCTTGCGGCCCTTTATTTAATACAAAATAGATAATATGACTTGCAATATCATATAAGTTTGTCATGCCTAATGATAAAAGAAAAACAGCTTTGTTTTCGATAACGTCAGTATTTATTTTTAAATACCACAACCGGTTTCGCAAACATCCGTTTGCATCGTCAGGTGGATCAATTAATATCCACCATCCACCAAAGATCCACCTGACGATGCAAACGGATGTTTGCGAAACCGGTTGTGGTATATAAAAATAAATACTCACGTAATCGAAAACAAAGCTGTTTTTCTTTAATCATTAATGATGAACGATTACAAAGTTAATGCCTCTACAATCAATAAAATTGTCATGCCTAGTTTACATTTTGGAAGGTAGACATTCAACATTTTTTTTGTCAAAATAGATGATCTCTCATAGTGTTCATCCAAAATCTTTGTATGCATCGTTTCAACCGCTTATAACACCAGCAGCCATCTGTCGTCATCCTACCCCTCGCCGTCTCCGACCCCCACTTTCATTTTCCTCTTGTAACACATGTGGCTGAAGTCTAAGTCTCCAGGACAGTTAAAATTCCCGCACGCGCCAGTTGGATTTAATGTTTTCCATACAAGAGGGACGTGCCACAACTTGGACGGAGACTCGGATTCTCCCTTCAGCACAGTTAACTGTTTAGAATCCCTTAGTCGGCGCTCTTGCAATATATTGCCCGCAGTATGAATTACTTTTTCTATTTCACTTTCACAATTTCTATGTCCTTTGATTTTTTTAGTAGGAATGTAAAAATGATGTGAATGCAAAGATAAGCAGAGAAGGATAAAACTGGAAAAAAGCGCATATTGACTGGAAATCTGCAGTCAGAAAAAGAACATGTATGAAATATGTCGTTATAGTCGATGAAATAAAATACCTTAATTTAGTGGAGGTGCTAGCTACCCCTAGCAGATTGGCGGCAAAAGGCAATCATAGTATATTTTATAAGATTCTTTGCGAAATAAGAATTTAAAAAAACTAACTTCATCGTTCTATCAATGAATACTCATTTGTTTGTTGAATGTTTAACTTTTCAAAATACCACTAGAATATTTCAGGTAATGGGACCGTACAATACAAGCATTACCACTTTGATCAAAAATATATGCACATCCAGACCACTCTTGGAAATTGAATCAGTTCGGCATAAATAAATATCCTTTCTTATGCTCTCCGGGCCGCTGCGTCTCTCTCTATTATTGTACCGCCCTCTCTTTCTTCTCTCCTGGTAGCTTTGTGAGGGTAGCCTGAATAAATGATCGGGTCCCCAGACGCTTGACACGATATGAACTGGATTTTTGACGGGATACCGCTGATTTATTGGCGCCACCCTCATTTTGACTCGCGATGTAATGACAAATACGAGATCTCTTTGAGCGTCATAACGCCCTGGTAGCACGAGACGCTATTCTCATATTATTTGCATACAATCATTCTTTAGTAGATACATAAGAAATAATTATAATTTATTTCTTCTTCTTCTTCTTTGTGGCGGATTGACAGCAGGGGCGCCAGTGTCAAGTTGTTTATAATTTATTTCATAAGGATAAGAGTGTAAATAGATAATTATGTCAATGAAGTATAAATATACTGTTATAATCTCAAGCTTTCTACTAATAATCTGGGTACACGCTAAATGGACCTTTCTGGTAGAACAAGCAACACATCTGTTTTTAACTTCAAATTCCTACCGAGTTGTCCCCGAAGTGGTCGCATGTGTCTTGTGAAACCTTTTTATTTACACAGATAAGAAGGCTGGCCTTACGCCAACCTTTCCAACTAAAGTAAGGGTTTCCCAGCTCCCAAAGGGGCTTGCCGGTATGTATTTTAAATAAACATCGAAATTAGAAAATGGGAAACTCGAAATCATTTCTGATACGATCGTTGGGGATCGAACTCTAGCCCTATAGCATCGAATGCAAGCCTCTACCAACTGAGCTATCGACCCGATCTTATCTCTTAACGCAACTAAGCTACGCACAAAGTGCAACTCCTTGCCGCGTTGTCCCCGAAGGGTCTATATGCCTCTTAAATATTTATTTATTGAATTTCTGTGTTAACTTTATAACCTCCTGATATCTTTTAGATTTCAAACTTTATAAAGTGTGAATTATAAATGTATGACGCCGTGCTAGATAACGGAGTTTTTAATGCGATTAAATAGAGCAGTGCAATATAATACCACCTAATAGTTTTAACCTCATTTTGTGCACTAAATACAAGACGTCCATACAAAACAAAGTTATGAAAGACCTCTTTTACTGTTATTAAACCCTGATGCCATAATATGTAGAGGAGTATTTTTCTCTAATATTAAAAATATCTATCGCATAAAGAAGTTTTTTTTTAAATCTCTTAACCGCTTCTTAACCAAGGATTTTTTGGGAAGAACCCGTACAGAAAAAAAGAATTATTACTGTCCGGTCGATAGCTGAGTTGATAGAATGCTTGCATTTCATGCCAAGAGCAAAATTTCGATCCCCACCGAGGGTGTCAGAAATAAGTTCTCGTTTCTGTGTTTACTTCAAACCGTAAATAAAATATCGGCAAGGTTTACTCAGCCTTCACTAGATATGAGAACTGGGAAACCACCACTTCAATTGTGGTAGGAGGAGTAAGGCTGACCCGCTTATCTGCAAAAATAAATAGGTACCACAATCCGTTTGGGGAACAAGGCGGAAGAAGTGACATTATACGTGCAGCTTTGTTGCGATATTTTTTACCATGTTTATTCAATCATTGGATCGCTATGAAAATATTCTTCGATACGTCTCTGTTAAACAACGAATTCCATGCCCTTCACAGGTTTTTTGTAATAAGTCAGGCACCCTATATAATGTATCATTATTTAGACTAGGGGCGTTGCCCCTGGCTGCTACGCAGCCCAACCCCTTAACATTTGGTGAATGTGTATATTGCGCATAGTTTCCTCGCGTTAAAATTCGGAAAACATGTAAAATAAAAACATGCAGCCTTTGTAAAAGAAAATCGACCACCCATAGTTTAAAAAATGGTTCACTTTGAAGATTTCAGCTGTGTTTCAGGGAAGATTGGCAAGAGTTGCAGGGCTTATATTAATTTGAGATTGGGTTTTTATGTTGTAAGTCAACATGCATTATGTGTAAGCGTGAACTTATAAATGTCTGCTTGTGGGAATGCATTTAATATGAATCTCGATTGGTATGTATCTTTGCAACTTAGATTATAGAACTTAACAAAATAATTTCCTTGACTTATAGGTTAGTATGTGGCTGACCACCCATACTGTAAGAATGGTTTACCATGAAAATTTTATCTCTGTTTGAGGAAAAGTCGGCAAGAGTTGCAGGGCTTATGTTCATTTGAGATTAGTTTTTTATTTTATAAGTCCACATGGGGCATTTGTAAGCGCGAACTTATACCTGTCTGCTAGTGGGAATGCATTTAATATGAATCTCAAATGGTATGTATCTTGCAACTTAGATTAATGAACTAAACAAAATAATTTCCTTGACTAAAAGGTTAGTATGTGGCTGACCACCCATACTGTAAGCAATGGTTCACAATGCAAATTTTATCTCTGTTTGAGGAAAAGTCGGCAAGAGTTGCAGGGCTTATGTTCATTTGAGATTAGTTTTTTTTATTTTGCAAGTCCACATTGGGCATTTGTAAGCGTGAACTTGTACCTGTCTGCTTGTGGGAATGCATTTTATATGAATCTCAAATGGTATGTATCTTTGCAACTTAGATTATAGAACTAAACAAAATAATTTCCTTGACTAAAAGGTTAGTATGTGGCTGACCACCCATACTGTAAGCAATGGTTTACCATGCAAATTTTATCTCTGTTTGAGGAAAAGTCGGCAAAAGTTGCAGGGCTTATGTTCATTTGAGATTAGTTTTTTTATTTTGCAAGTCCACATTGGGCATTTGTAAGCGTGAACTTGTACCTGTCTGCTTGTGGGAATGCATTTAATATGAATCTCAAATGGTATGTATCTTTGCAATTTAGATTATAGAACTTAATAAAATAATTTCCTTGACTTATAGGTTAGTATGTGGCTGACCACCATACTGTAAGAATGGTTTACAATGAAAATTTTATCTCTGTTTGAGGAAAAGTCGGCAAGAGTTGCAGGGCTTATGTTCATTTGAGATTAGTTTTTTATTTTATAAGTCAACATGGGGCATTTGTAAGCGCGAACTTATACCTGTCTGCTTGTGGGAATGCATTTAATATGAATCTCAAATGGTATGTATCTTTGCAACTTAGATTATAGAACTTAATAAAATAATTTCCTTGACTTATAGGTTAGTATGTGGCTGACCACCCATACTGTAAGATTGTTTTACAATGAAAATTTTATCTCTGTTTGAGGAAAAGTCGGCAAGAGTTGCAGGGCTTATGTTCATTTAAGATTAGTTTTTTATTTTATAAGTCCACATGGGGCATTTGTAAGCGCGAACTTATACCTGTCTGCTTGTGGGAATGCATTTAATATGAATCTCAAATGGTATGTATCTTTGCAACTTAGATTAATGAACTAAACAAATTAATTTCCTTGACTAAAAGGTTAGTATGTGGCTGACCACCCATACTGTAAGCAATGGTTCACAATGCAAATTTTATCTCTGTTTGAGGAAAAGTCGGCAAGAGTTGCAGGGCTTATGTTCATTTGAGATTAGTTTTTTTTATTTTGCAAGTCCACATTGGGCATTTGTAAGCGTGAACTTGTACCTGTCTGCTTGTGGGAATGCATTTAATATGAATCTCAAATGGTATGTATCTTTGCAACTTAGATTATAGAACTAAACAAAATTATTTCCTTGACTAAAAGGTTATTATGTGGCTGACCACCCATACTGTAAGCAATGGTTTACCGTGCAAATTTTATCTCTGTTTGAGGAAAAGTCGGCAAAAGTTGCAGGGCTTATGTTCATTTGAGATTAGTTTTTTTATTTTGCAAGTCCACATTGGGCATTTGTAAGCGTGAACTTGTACCTGTCTGCGTGTGGGAATGCATTTAATATGAATCTTAAATGGTATGTATCTTTGCAACTTAGATTATGTAAAGAAATACACAAAATAATTTTCTTGACTTATAGGTTGGTATGAGGCTGACCACCCATACTTTAAAAAATGGTTTACTTTGCAAATTCACCTTTGTTTCAGGGAAGGTTGGCAAGAGTTGCAGGGCTTATGTTCATTTGGAATGGGCTGTTATGTTGTAAGTACACATGCAGCATATGTAAGCGGGAACTTATACATATCTGCTTGTGGGAATGCATTTAATATAAATCTTAAATGATATATATCTTTGCAGCTTAGATTAGATTAGATTAGAACTTATACATGTCTGCTCGTAAGAATGCATGTAATATGAATCTCAAATGTTATATATGTTTGCAACTTAGATTACAGATTGAAATCCATTTTTATTTGGCTTTTTTTTTATTTTTAATTTGCATGAAATAAAAGAAAATGTAAAAAAAACTTTTACGTTTTGCCGCTAGATGTCAATATTGTTCCATACATTTTTAGTATGAACAAACAGATTAATTCCTAAAAGTTTTCATACATTTGTAAACACACACGCGTAAGCTCGCCGCATTGCAGCATATATACAAAAATTAATTTGCTATAGAGCATGAATGTGTTTCATCTGCTGTGATGGCATTGATTTTGAAAATCGAAACTCGACGACGAATGACGACGACGAAGGGTAATATAATAAAGGATAGGTACAATATAACGGAAATACCGCCACTTTGATGTTAAATTTCAGGAATTTCCACGTATCACACATTTCTCGCATCTAATAAACTACGCTGTTAATTGCAACTACACATTTCGTTGCTCAGTTTTGCGGTTCACCGTAACATGACGTCATTGGAGTACACCGTGGAGTAGCGGTTCAGCACCCCGAGTATCAAGTATTGCGTAAATCGAAAATACGTACGAAAACTAAATCACTCACTAGGGGTGCTGTAGTGCATTTTATACATTTTCGATCTACTCAATCGAGGTGTGATTTACGCTATGTGTTATACTTGGGTTGTTCAAATGCCCGCATCGCTTGTCTGCTTCGCTGCCCTTATTGTCCATCAAGAACCTAACCTAAGCATTTTATCAAAAATGTATGCAATGTAAAACGCTCAATGTGGGCACTGTTTTAGTTTTGGTACATTTTTAGGTAAACGCTTTAGTGCAGTTAAGTTGTACTGTTGTGTACCTACTTGGGTACTTGCTGACCGAGGACGCATTTACCAGCAAATACACCCCTATGCTACCCTTGCCTAGAGCTGCATATAGTGTGCATAGTAGACGAGGAATATGTATGCGCAATTTCGGCAATGTGCCGGCATTGCGTTTTATGGTGTTTATATTCTATTTTAAATACCTTTTTATGTTTCGATCTTACATTTCATGGTAAAATTATTTTGATTTTTGGTTGAAAACTTGTCATTGTCGAATCTATGAGTACCTAGGTACCAATAAATTTAAAGTTTTTTTTGCAAATTTATTCTGGGACGTGAAATAATCTTTTCAGATAAAAATACATTTTGTTAGATCAATAATATATGCATTTTGGTACATGTTTGAAGTATTAACTAAAAGTAAAGGGTTATGTGCATTTTCTAAGAAACAGAATAGCAATAGCACGATGATGATGATAAGGATGTAGAGTCCATCTTTCATCTGAAGCTGGCCATGAAAGCCTTAAAACACTTAGAATAGCACGAGTTTGTCACTCTTATCATAATACCAGTACCCGTAGTACGAGTTGCAAAACTTGAATAAAGTAAAGTTTACGGAAAATATTAAAGAGTGATTTCCCCCAAAATCTGCCGTTTTTTGTTTGTTTGAACTTGATTTTCTTTATCACTGTAACTCTTTTGCTAAGACCATAAAGGATAAGAAACAAAAACGGAAAATTTTGGGAGAAATGACTGTTTAATGTTTTCCGTAAACTTTAATCAAGTTTTGCAACTCGTACTAAGGGTACTGGTCTTTATTTTGCATGTCGGCCAACATGAGGAAGCCATAGACAGAATGCGTTTAGTATTACGTTACAAAATGGTTCAATGTAGTGTAACGTAGGAGAGACGGCTTACTATTTATATAAAGGAGTAATTTATGAATACCATAAATAAATTGAAGTAAATTAACACTCTAGATTAAAATCGCAATGCTCTCGTTTTGTGATAACACGAAAAAAATACCCTTCGGGGCCGCAAGGATTTAAAAATTGAAGTCTGCAATTAATGACCTTATCGTGTGAGAGAGATGTGAGTCAATGAATGAAAATGGTATATTACACATTATACTACAAAAATAAAAATATTCAATTCAATTCAAGTTTAACGGTGTAATTCTCAAACAGAAAAGCCATGGCTTGTCCTCAGTCTAAAGAAAAAATCCGTAGATTAGCCATGGATCAAACGTTTTGCAAATAGCACTGTAAGAATTTTAATTTGATTTTAAATGCAACAAAAATTGGAGCCGCGAACTCAACAGATAGACCGCCATTTATATCGGTTCTTGCTTACTTCTTTCATTTCATCCAGGGTCATAAGATTTTCATGAACACTTTTATATTATTATGACTGTGGAATCTGCGTATCCTATTCATTAATTATTATAACCATGGATTTTAATGCATGCAACAGTATTCGAACTTTTTGGTTTTCACATGGTTACGGCGCGTCTGATGAATCACCCGATTCTGTTAGTGAATAAGTTATAGTTTGCTCTGCGAAGCCGTAAAACTATATCGTTGTTTTGTAAAATTGTTGTTTTATGTGTAACGCTCCGCTGTAAAATGCGCAGCGTTCAAATTTTCTATCTACAGTGGGATTGTGTTCCCACATTAACACGGTGCCCTTATTGTTAACCATTCGATAACAAATAGCACTGTGGAATTCCTAAAACAATGTATGAACTCACTAGCTTTATAGGGATCTGCTTCATGCTTCTACCATTAACCTATTGCCTAACAACTTTAAGTGCTAGCTATCTTAAAATAATAGAAAAATGGCTTTATCTGTCTAATCTAATCTAATATCTGATCTAATCTAAGCTGCAAAGATATATATCATTTAAGATTTATATTAAATGCATTCCCACAAGCAGACATGTATAATTTCGCGGTAACACATGCCGCATTTGGACCTACAATATAAAAACCCAATCTCAAATGAACATAAGCCCTGCAACTCTTGCCGTCCTTACCTGTAACAGGGGTGACATTGGCAAAGTGAACCATTTTTAAAGCATGGGTGGTCAGCCGCATATCAACCTATAAGTCAAGGAATCTGTAATTGTTTTTGTTGTTGCATTGTGACTATTGTGACTCACACCTTAGGATGGATGGATCCGTTTTTCTCAAAACCGGTAGTGATATTCTAATTCGATATTATTCATGAGATTTGTTAAACAAAATCACGCTTGAATCTACTTTCTTGTATGGAAAAGAAAAGGATTAAAAATTAAGGGGTTTTTTATGAATAAAAGAGATAGTGAATTCTAGCTAATGGACATTGATTTATATCGCAATGATTTGATTGGTTTGACAAGTCTGAAAGAATTGAAAACATGTTACTTATTATGAGACACTTAGCCATGTTAACATGCTATTGTATATTTTTTTCTGCTTTTGATTGTGTAAAGCTTCATACTTGTGTATTGCGTGTCATCGTACAATTATGCTTGCGATAATTAATTAATTGCTTGATATAATGACCACCCATACTGTAAAAAATGGTTCACTTTGCCAATGTCACCCCTGTTTCAGGGAATGTCGGCAAGAGTTGCAGGGCTTATGTTCATTTGAGGTTTGGATTTTATTTGTAAGTACACAATCAGCATTTGTAAGCGCGAACTACACGTGTTTGTTTGTGGGCATACATCTGAGAGCTTTGAATGAATATATCCTTGCAACTTAGATTATAGATTATAGATTATAGATGCAATACATGATTTTATGTTCGTTTCAATCACACGTATTCCGATAAAAAATACTTTGTTATTTTATTGATCTATTTTGGGCATTCGATAGCTCAAATTTAATCTTAAAATTTCATTGTATCTGTTGTTTTAGAGCATACGAAAGTTCTACTTACTTTGGCAGTAGTTAAATTCTAATATTAACTGGCCAATTTTATACAAAAGCACCGTACAGTGGCAATAGCCACTTTTATGCTTTGAAACTTCTATTTAGTGTGTAAATGAGCCTTCAGAAACGTGCCGAAACTGCTGACATTGGTATTTGCAGTACTGGAACTCCAATGGTAGACTATTCCAGCAGAATGGACCAGCCGAACTAAAAGCCATTCTGTTATCCACATGCGGTTGTGTTTCGTCAAGTCTGTATTTTACTTCTGAAATATAAGACACAATTTATATGAATTTTGGACATGGAAATGGAAAAAACATTAAAAAGAGGAAGACCGTAAATCTTTTACATAATTGACATAACAATCACTTTTTTCGGGCTTTGAAAGGCTAGCGTTGTTTCTAGAACAGCAGATCCTGTAAGAAAATCACAGCGACTAGCCAACCGCTGATAATGCCCATCGGAGCAATGGGCGTAACTGTCCGGAAAGATTCAACCAGACCACGGCTACATAGCCCGAAAAAAGTGATTGTTATGTCAACAAAAACTGGCCGTGAAAGCTTCAATGTACTTTTACATTATTCTTTCGACATTTTAATGACCATTTTACATTGTTGTATTCATAAACGCATCGTCCGCTTTAAGCTCGCTGCCGCTGCGCCCGTTGTATTTCTCTGCGACATAATATTATTTGTCTGTAGACTTTGTTTGGTCATGTTTTAATTGGTAACCAAATTAAATTTGCTGTGTAGCGCTTGCTGCGGTAAAAATACACTGTATTAAAATGATCAGCTTTAAGTGCGCGGATACAAAAATGTTATGTCATACTTACTCTTGACTCTCATACAATGTTATTTTTAATTTACGCAGTTTTTTTATATATCATATTTCTTTTTACGTTTTTAAGCTTATGTGCAACTTTTATATAAAAGCCTTATCCCCGGAAGATTAACAATGGCAGATAGAAAACGTTTTTTTTTAAGTCACTAAGTTAGCCAGTTTTCTTAGTTATCGTAGACTTAGCTATCAAAAGTGGCGGTTTTTTTTTCTGGAAGAAACTGTTTTTAATACGGGTTAAAAAGACGAAACAAATAGAAAAATCGTATCTAATAGTAGTTCTTTGATATTGTTACGTTTTTCCTGAGGGTTCTTTTAATTAAAACACAAGTTAGCCATACAGTTTATTTACACAGACTTTCTTACAATAGATTTATTTTAACAGACTTATTTTAACAGATTTATTTTAACACACTTATTTATTTCGTACAGATTACATTTATTTTACACCATATTGGTCGCCCTAGTAACTAGATATTCCTCTGTCTTAGTGCTCCGAAAGACTAACTCGCTTCAGCCGATTGTCGCCCTTCTTATAGCGGAACCTAGGGGCCATTCCAGCCTGCCCTAGAAAGTTCCACTACCACAGTTGTATAGACGATTCTGGACATATTTATTTCACGAAGAGTCCATTTCCTACCTACATACACACCTTACAATTACAATCGTCTGGGCCAGAACATTCTCTCAAAATAACGTACACCAATAAGCATCTACCAGTGTATTTCGTTACATTATCCCCCCCTTAGGCTGTTCCGCCCCGGAACAGTCTTTTCTTTAAGAAGGTACGGGCAGTTTGACCCACAGTTGCATCCAGTGGTCAGGAAAAATGACGTTCCACGGAATTTTCCCCTTAGGGTTTTGCCCGTCATTGCTGGCTGGTGTGGGGGGGGGGGGTGCTTTCCTCTTGGCGGCCGGCATGAGCGCCTTTCCTTGGTTGGGGGCGCCGCCTTGCGTCCCCGGTCGGCCACCGCTCCTCGGCTCCGCTTGCTCGCCGCTCCTGCGTCAAAGGATCAAAATCCTTGGTCGTCGGAGCCGCTCTCCTGCTCGGAAACGGAGTTCTCACTCTCGGTCTCGTCCTCTGACTCGCTGGGTTGCGAATCGAATGCTGGGAGAAAAAAAACATTCATACAATTTTGTTTTTTTACACTTCATACATGCACGTTTTATCCACATACATGCGGTGTTTGCGAAAACCAATATAAGCTCATTAAAAAACCCTCAAAACTTATTTCTAGCCCCTAATTGTAAATTCAGAGAATGTGAAATGATAATCAGTATAGTGTCAAAAAAAAATAATAAATTTTTCGAGAAAAACGAGATTTTTCTTTTATTTGTGTTATTCTAATCAAGCTATAAACTTACTCCTAGAGGGTTCATTTGATAAAAGAAAAGTTTTAATGTATTTTTTACTCGTCCTATCGACTTAATTTATTATGTTAAATTTTGTCGAGAAAAACAAGTCCAAAGTATTTTTTTGACTTCGCAAGTCTTCATTTGAATCCTGTCTGCAGAGCAAATATTTTTTTGAAATTATTTTATTTTTCTGAATAAAAATTTAAAAAGTATTTTCTAAAGTATGAGCACTGGTGTGCATTTTCCCTTACCAAAATTTATGTGCATATTTGTGTGTGCGCTTTTTCATACGTAAACAAAACGTCTCGCTGGGGACAGAAAAGAAATGACCCATGATAGGATGAAAAATTAAGCGGGGTAATAAATTTCGCCCGTAGTCCATTCACCCCGTATGTAAAGTGTGGCGGGGGATTTTAGGCGCCGACCAGACAGTGAACGATTTTATCTCCACATAAATATGTACTCCTGATACATGTATAGATTTTTTTTATGTACAAATAGACAACTTAGACACAACTTAGACAAATAGACAACATTCGCCTGTTGAGATGGGTGTGAGGAGGCAGACACTCAGATCCGCGGGCGATGGTGCAATCAATTTGGTTCAGCCGCACCGTCAGATCCGTACAAATTTTGGAGACCGTGCTTTCCGTGTTGCGGGTCCGGTGGAGTGGAACAGACTGCCACCCGGAGTGAAGAACTCCGAATCTATGGGTATATTTTGCGGAGCTCTCAAGACGCACCTTTTCAAAAAGTCTTATCCGTGATCGGAGAGGGCCCTTGAGGTGTGACACACACAAAAACGGCGCTCTCTTATCATATGTAATTTAAAACAAATAAGCCTGACATATATATATATATATAACTTGATTTGAAAAAATGCTTTAACGATTGCGAAAAAGTGTCAGAATCTATCCATAGAATAGTCGTTATAGTTTGAGATGCTTCATCAAGATCTTACTAACATTTAAGATACCCACCCACATTTTAGGCACGCTACGGACTCGAGGCATTCTGCCCAGATTGTTTATGGTTTGTCTATGGATTACCGGGTCAAAAGCTTAGCGTATGGGGATGTATGAAAGCTTTCACACAGTCTGTCCGGTAATCCTTTGACAAACCATAGACAATCCGGGCAGAATGCGTCTTGTGTTAAAAGCGCCTTGCTCATGCTTAGTTAATGTTTAATTAAAAAGGCAACAATCTACAAGCAAGTTTTAAAAAAATTAAAATCGTTTCATAATTACAGATTTAGTAAACAATGAATTAATGCGTTCCATCACTGTCTATGTAAAATTAAAAGCAAATGAAATGTTTATCAGTTTTCACAAGCTCTTAAACATTGTAGCATCCATCGTAGCCCTTTCTCATGTTTCTCTCCAGGCTGTGTGTTCATCATTTTAACCTACTCACATACTTTTTGCAGTAGATATTCTCCCTTCCACAGTCCTGCTATGCTTCCAAAGATTTTCCCAGATTTCCCGCGCTCCGCGGCCTCTGCCCATTTCCGCGAATGATAAATGACAATTTTCACCGCGACATTCGGATATTTTTATCGCGCGTTTTTGTCCCATTTTTGTAAACATATTTTTTTTCGGTGAGACTCCATTTCGCAGCAACGCTGGAAAGCGCAAATGAAGAACCATGACTGTTTTTTTTTGTTTTGTGTCGCCTTTTTTACAACTCAAGAATTACAAGTAATTTATGTTTGCTACTTCTTACATATTAAATTTAGCTGAAAATGTAGTTAATTATAATTTACGGAATGAAAAATAACATGAAGAAAGTATTTTCACTTTAATCTTTTATTTTTTCAGGCAGCTATCTGTAAATTAGTGTTTATTTTAAGACATCCCTACAATGTAATCTCTTTTACGATGTTTTTTTAATCCCATAATATCTGTACGACGAACTCTTGAACAAGAAAATATTGTCTTAAATTTATTTTCTTAATCATAAACATTTTTTTTTTCAGGTAAGTGCTACAGGCTTGTTCAAAAGAATTCTCAGCGTGCAAAATAAACGCAAGTATCTAAATTATACATGTTTATTTAACAAAAAGGTTATTATTGATTAAGAACATTGACAATTCGTTATCATTATACGCAATATTAGAGTGGTTTAACAAATCAATTGAATCATCCAGTCAATTAAACTAATCTAAGCATTAATTTGTAATTATTCAGACAATTAACTCCGTTGTAATGTGTTTGAGTTATAATAATACATTTCGGGTGCTCGCCTACTTATCCCAACTCTAGTATCCACATTCCTGTTTATAGGGAATCGAAGTTGTCGAGACGGCCTTAACACCGATACCATCTTTACTCGAAGTATAAAACCTTGCATTGAAGTTCAGCGATAGCGTTTATTAAAAATAGGTATTGGGGGAATGGAAGGCTCTCGAAGAATATGAGACTGTCAACTATGTAACATTGTTACCGACTTTGATGTATGGAAGTGAGACATGTACGGTAAATGACAGCGAACAAAATTGAGTGTGTACGGTAGAAATGGATTATTTAAAAAAAATGACGGTTACTATTTTAAATGTCGAAAAGACTGGGTTGTGAATGAGTGCGCTATTAACAAAAATATAAGAGTAAAAGTACAAAGAGTATAACGAAAACGTCCGGACATCTATAAAGACGATGAATACAGATTACAAAGGAAATTAAATTAGTAAGCGTGGAATGTGAAGACCGAAGAAAGAATGGATTGATCAAAATTAATCTGAGTGCAAATGAATGGAATCTACAGAGTGAGAAAAAGACAAGAACATGCATTAAAATTGTGATGAATGTCGATGAGATGAAAGAAGTGTGTATCGACAGAAAAAAGGAGGCACACCTGCGGTGGCACAGGACACCCCTAGCCGAATGGCGGCTGGCTACAACAGCTCCTCTACTGAGCGTTTAATTTTTCCAGAGATTGTTGGCATAATATAATGATTGAGTTTAGACTTAGACTCGTGTTACTGGGTGGAATGTAGAGTTAACCAGGGCCCCTAGTATAAAACATTGCGTAAACTCACATAAAATGCTAGTATCTAAAAAATGTATAAAAAAGAAATCACTCTCTAGGAGTGCCGTCGTATATTCCATACATTTTTAATTACACGCGATCGAGGTGAGTTTTATACTCGGGGTAGAGCAGTGATAAAAGTTGAATTATTATCTCGATTGAAAGTTAAGGGCTGGGGCTGTTTGTGTGTATCGGCGGCCAGAAATAACCCGGAAATTCATCTCCGGGGATGGAAAGTTTCGCCGGACTCCCCGCCCCTACATTCAGGGAGAAGCTGGCCGGACAGTATAACAGCCTACGTTAAATAACGAATAAAATACTAAACAGGTTGTTAATATGGAGCAACTTTAAAATTTGGAAAAGTAGAAATATTGCTTAATTTTATAATTTTTGGATGAATTCAAAACAAAACACTGTTTATATTCACTATAAAATTTATTTAAAAAGATTAAAATCTTTAAACAAATTACTAACGCGTTTTCGACCTAGTAGGTCATCATCAGGTATTTTAAATAAATTTTATAGTGAAAATAAACAGTGTTTTGTTTTGAATTCATCCAAAAATTATAAAATTAAACAATATGAATTTTCAGTGTTTTTTTTTTTTTTTTTAAGAAATCCTGTGCGGGAGACTCCCTAGATTCTAAAGACTCTAGGGGTCTATGACACTTGTTGTAGTGCCGCAGAGGTGTACGAGCTTGGTCGTCGCTACAAAGCGCCAATACTCAAGCAAGACCCAGTTGCTGTAAGGCTGGATGGACCTTTGGTGACCGGTCATTGGTAAAGGTTTATGAATTTTTCAACCCAGCGAAGAGCACATTCGAAATATAAATGGTATATTTTTGTGCTCCGCCTGGATCCGAATCCACAACCTTCCATTTACGAGTCCGAAGTGTTGCCACTACGGACTACAGACCGGACCGCTGCAAAGGACTTAATTAACACAGACTTATGACATTTGCCCATCTGGAAAAATATAAAATTTGAAACTTCATTCTGACTCCATAAAAAAAAAAAAAAATTGGATCTCAAGAGTATTACATTAGTCATTTCTTTTCTCAAATGACTAATTTAATACTCTTGAGAGAACTTTTTAGAGTCATCCTGGCTTTTACTTTTGCTGCCGGTATTGGTTTTCCGAGGCAGCAGGACAGGGTTGATCTGAGGCAGCACCCCACCCTGAGAGATGGTGACGCCAGACAGGAGCTTGTTGAGTTCTTCGTCGTTGCGGACGGCGAGCTGAAGGTGACGGGGGACCACTCTGGATTTTTTGTTGTCCCTAGCAGCGTTGCCCGCCAGCTCCAATACTTCCGCAGCCAGATACTCCAGCACGGCAGCTAGGTACACGGGCGCTCCGGCCCCCACGCGTTCAGCGTAGTTGCCCTTGCGCAGCAGGCGGTGGATGCGCCCCACGGGGAATTGGAGCCCTGCGCGGCTGCTGCGAGACTTCGCCTTCCCGCCGCTCTTGCTCTTTCCTGCCATAATTATAGGGCACAAAATTAACTATATCTTTCCCAAAATGCGACTGTCAAAATTGGAAACTTTTGATCAATTTGGCGCCTTTTATTTTCCTTACGTTAATATACAAACAATACAAAATATAAAAATATTGCTTTGAAAAGTTCATAATAAAAGCGTTTTAAAAAACAGATTAAATGCTGCACAGATTTTTCATATTGTTTCACTAAAAATAGAAAAAAAACAAACATTTTAAAAAGTTAATACTAACGGCTTCGTACAAAACTAATGAATTAACGAAAAGCTTTTTCCGTGGAAAGACCGTTTGAAGATAATATATAATAAGTGCGGTCATCGTGTTGTGGTTAACGTTTCAATATTGTGATTGGAAAGTAGGTGGGACGATTTCGAGACGATAAAAAAATTAAAACTAAAAAATGTATACCTAAATCGAAGACCGGTCACCAAGGTTCAGAATCATGCAGCATGCGTAAGCGCGAATTTACATGTGTCTGCATGTGGGCATGCATGAAATACAAGCTTATCTTTGAAACTTAGATCATAGATTATATAGAGTTATCGATTGTTCAATGTTCAATGATAAATTAAAAAAAAAACCTGGTTTTAAATCTGATCTGTGTCGGAACGATGTTAGTCGAAGTGCCGAGAAGGCTTACGTCTCAGCTTTCATAGAAACTAAGAAGCTGCTCCTCGGAGAGCTACTTCGGAGTTGAGATGTGCATACTTAAGTATAATATTACAACGTAGGAACAAGAAGTTGCAATCTCAAGGTGCAACTTGGATATTACGTCTAAGATACTAACGCCACTGGGATAATGAATTTACTAACCGCCAAAAATATATCAACAACCAAAATACGAAATAATTATCTGCACCAAAATGAAGAGAATCATAAACTTAGAAACATTACGAGGAGAGAAAAAAAAACTCCCATCCTGATTTGACTTAAAATTAAATTGTGATTTAAATTTATTTCACAAGATTAATTTTTCACAAAATCGTTTACAATGGACTATTCACTCTCTGCCCATAGGTCTTTGCGTCACAATGGTCAGAGATACTCTGTCTGTCCCACATAATCTTTGCTCGTATTTATATGTGCGGCAGAGATGATTCTTGGATGTTCGAGAACATGGTAGATACTGCCATAATGGATTATACTAGATAATTGTTTCACACTATACCAGAGTGTTCGACACTATACCAGAGACATCACACACACCAATCAGCGTGTGTAGGCTCATTTCCACACGAACTCATACGTTCGTAACAATATTATCAATCAAGGATAGAATGAGAGTAAAAGTTCTCAAGAACGTCTAAGTATATCATTGCAACTTATGCTATAGGCAATATAGATGCCAGTAAATAAATAGTAAAAACTGGAATATTTGTGAAATGTGGCAAAACCTCCTTTGGAAAGGTGAAGGAGTTCAAGTTTCAGTTTTTTTCTAAAAAAATTTAAATATATTTTTATCGCATACCCAATATATTCTTAACATACTCGTATATCCGGGTGAGTTTTTTCATTTCCTATCTACGGGCAGGCGACGTGCGAAAAAATATAACACTGGTCTGCATTACGCCAAGTATAAAACTCAACCAATCCAAAAATGTGTGGAAACTCCAACAGCACTTCTAGTGAATGTATTATTTTCTGTACATTTTTTTAAAGTTAAACGCTTTGATTGAGTGTTGTACTCGGTGTACGGTAGTCGGGGTGTGGTTCTGTCCACCCATAAACATAAACATGGCAGAGCCTTGACGTTTATGTCCGCCTCTTCATGCGCAGACAACACGACTACATTTTAAAATAATTAAATTTGTCGCGAGACCTTAACGGCTCACTCGGGGACATTCTGGAAAACAAAAAACCTCTACGATGATGAGAATTTCGTTAAGTTTTCACGAATTTTATGGGCAACAGAAAAACGTATCACCTCTGCTACTTAAATTTAATTTACGAACAACAGTGGGTATTTTTTTCATGTTTTTTAATCTCTTAAATTGTAAGTACATAGGTTGGTGTGAGGCTGAAAACCCATACAATAAAAATTGCCTCAATTTTGACACTTAATGATAATTAGAGTTTTAGGTTTTTATCATGTAAGTGCACATGCAGCATGTGTAAACGTAAACTTTTATGCTACTGCTTGTCGGCATGCATTTAACATGAATCTAAAATGGTAATATATCCTTGAAATTTAGATTGTGGATTGAAGCCATATTACTACAATTAATATTGAGATTCAAAATCTTTCCTTTGATTTACGACTTTAAAATTCAAGGCGTATTTGAGAATGTGTATTTTTAATTTTCTCAAAAAAATATATTCTTATATTTTTTTTAACTATTCTGCTCCCGAAGATGTCTCATTAGGCGAAAATATTCGAGCAAAAAAGAAATAAATAAGTGAATTAAAACTTTGTTTCCATTTAAAATTTTTAAATAATTAAATATATTCTTCTTTGCAAATTATTAAAACAAAAGCATAAATACATGTAGAATTGGACTCAATGGACTCAAATAACATTTTTCGAAAGTATGTGGCGTGAGTTATTATTGTTACGGCTCTCTAATCTGAAATTTTTTTGACGAAAATCCGTAGCACTGTAAACGTGCAAAAAGATTAAAATAGCAATAAGAGAGAAAAAATTACAAGACACCCTTGGAATGGAACTCTTCACGGAGTGTAAAAGTATTCAGTGGGTAAAAAATACACACAATACTTTTTGTCACCGTAGGAAATTCTTTTGAATGAAAATCATCCTGCGTTTGTTTATGTATTTTCCCAAAATAACATTGCCGTGTATAACTTTTTCATATTTTTGTGATGTAAGCTCACCTTTCCGCGCCACAATATTGTCGGCCCCTTTTGTGTGCGTGCAATATCTTTTCATTCACCCTGTTTCGCTTTTCATAAAAATCATTCCGTTTTCAAAGAAAACCGGGTCGCGTTTTGTACCGGAGTATCAGGAGCTCAGAAGCATGCGCGGATGGATTTCTTAGAACAATTGCTGCGTGTTAAGTGTGGGCTTTACAATGTACATAGAAAAATATCTGCAGCTGAAAGGAGCCGCGCGGCTCCCAGTAAATCCCGGAACAATGATTCGTAATACCACCTCTTCTCTTATTGTGCGACCCGGATCCATTGTTTAATTATTGTTTTGATGGTTTTAATTTTGGAGTGATTTATTTATGGATTACTGTTGGGACAGGGAAATTCAAGACGGCCTTTGAATAAGAGAATATTAATTTACACCCACTCTTACAATTAGTACTCAAGGACTATATTTTGAGAGCTATTTATTTGATTACTGGGTATTTATTTATATTGTAAGTTCTGAAGTAGAACTTCCATTTTGCCTAAGATATTTTCTACGGAATTAATCAAATAAATAAAATAAAATCACCTTTTCAAATAGCAATACAATGTGAAAGAAGAAAAGCTGATGAAATAAAGAGCCTTTTTTATTTTCTTGAAAGTACAGGAAAGGCCTGAGATTCCGTATTGACTTTTCCTTTTTCGCACGATTTTATTTCTCACCTGGCGAAACTTCTGATTTTTAAATCTATTTATAGCGTCGTATTTACTCTAACCTTTTTATTTCAAGCACTCAACCTGCCGTTTCATTCTTTCACGGCTTTCAGGTTCAAATATTTTAGAGTGCAAAAGGGACAGATATATTTCCCTCCCCCCGGGTATGATACGTAATGCCCTGCCAGAAAGTACCCCCGCGACCTTATAAATCTTAACGCGTATCACTTATATCTACCGCCTTACCTCCTACTACTTTCTGATACCCGAGTACTCAGCAGTATTTATTTCCTTCATATTTTCCAGTAAAAGCTTTTTGACTTCAAAATAGCAAGTCCTAGATTTTTATCAAAGCATTGTGACTTCATATAAACCACATTTTGAAAGTTTCTTGATTTCCATTATCGGGTTTCTTTTTAATTTGTTTTAAAACTGTTTTTTAAACTTTTTTAGTGAGAACACGGCACAATAAAGAGCTGTTTAAATTCCTTTTTTTTGCATTAATGCATTTTTTTTAAATTTCGAGTGTATTTATTACTACGGCTTGAACACCATTTTGTTCACTTCTTAAAATCTTATATCTGTGGAAAAAAACTAGAATCCTAGCGATTGAACTAAATAAATAAAGAGGGGTAGACTAGATTTATTTGCTTTCATAAAAATAATACCTTAAGTACTTTAGTTGATCTGAAAATGTTGTAATAGGGGCGCATAAAATAGTATGGGTTATATTGTAACTCGCATTATAATTTCACAGAACAATAAACTCAAGTGTCAAATTAGTTTAGCAGCGAAAGTTTCGGAGGGAAATCTCGAATGGTGTGTAATAGCTTCTATTAAATGTAATTTCATTATCGTACACCATATTATTTAGTTGAAGCACCTCGGGCTGTTCACTTGGAGTAGATGCCATCTACGAGACGAACTTTAATTATAATAATACTACCCTGCGATAAACTTTGCGATATGAGTAACTTTCATTGTATTGCTACGTCTGTTGTAGCTGTTTATCTCCTTGGTTTTTCTGCTACCCTAATACTTCAGCGATAAGTTTGATTTAACTAAATTGTTGCCTTTGAACAAGATTAACATAATCTAAAAGGAAAATAGGATTCTCGTCGTACTTCATGGTTTAGCGAATTTTAAATACGTTTGATATGATTTTCTGTTAAGTGTAATTCACAATTTACTTCAAAACATCAGATGCACACAGATGAAATTAGTATGCACATGTGCAGAATGTGTAGGCGCGAACCTACATGTGCCTGTCTGTTGGCATACATTTAATATACGCTTTAAATGATAACATATCTTTGCAGCTTACATCATAGATAGAGCATTTAAGAATAACATTGAATATGTCGCACGCTTAATAATAAAGAGAAATAATTAAAAAATTGGGAAAATCGAGATTTTGTAATAAAACGCAAGAACAATGTGAGAAAAATAGGTTGAATGCGACAGCCGTTCAATTTGGACGAATATGACCGAGATAAAACATCGGTCGCCTTTTTTATCCCATACAAGTTGTACTGGTTGTCTGAAATTCAAACGCGATTTCCCAACATTCTTATTTTTTGAGTTATTGCTCTTTATGATTAAGCGTGCGATGTTTCTCTTGGTAGGGGGCTATGTGAGAAGACAAAGAAGAATAAATGTGCTGTAAATGAGACAGATAGATTTGAAAAAAGAAAAGAAATAAGCATCCATTGCCTTATGATTACTTATGTTTTCTTTTCATGTTAAATACAATGTTCGATTTTTAGTCTCACCTTTAACAATTAAGTTAAATTGCAATAAACTGAAAATTCACGACATGATTCTGCCAGCAGTCAGTGCTTTTTCATCTCCAAACTTATCAGGTGTGACGTGAAATCAATATTTAGCGAATAAATAATATGCAAATTTAAATGCAAAATGGTTATGAATTTCAAAAATCCAATTAGGCCGCCGCCAGCCCTGGCGGACCCCGAGCTCGTTTGACCGGACTTTTTGTAAAGGGGAATAAATATTGATGGCACTGTTGTGTTTTTTCAGCGGAGATTATTTGCACAAAATCAACTATTCGACGTAGCGAGGTAATTGCTAATTGCTGCAAAACGTGGATTTCAATTTTGATGCGATATGAAAAATGTCAGCTGATTGATTGGATTAAATTAAACTGATTTTTTCATCATCTGAATGAATAGAATCAGCTCAAAATTTACAGTGAAACTTATTTTTGATGGCAAACATCGCAGGTCTTTCAAACCTGGGTTCTTAGCAACCAATAATAATAAACAATGTCTCTGTGTATTCGGACCTCATTTTCGTTTTGATGACATTAATATCTACCTTGCATTTTTTTTTAAATTCGATGTTGTTAATATAAAGTTGCTTTTATATTTTTATACTTGTGGAAAAAGCTTGGAACATGTATAAAAAAAATAAATAAACCAAGTATATTTTAATTACTAGTTGGTGATCTCAACCGGACTACTGTTTCGAATTATAAAAAATATGTAGTCTAAATCCCGATAGCCATTGTACTTAATAAATAGCTGGTCATAATTGTGATATATTTTCAGAAATGTATTTTTCGTTTTTTGATCTCGAAACACTATTTTAACATTAAAATACGTTTACGTTTTTTTTTTGTAACCCGAGAGGTTTTGTGTACAGTTTTCGGGAAGAGTCGTCGAGATGAAAGGACCAAAAATGAAAGAAAAGGGAGAGATTACGGTACGTGATCGGCATGGGAGGTGTATGGTCCATCACAAGCAAAGGAGGATGCTACGTGGACTTGTGCAAAGCCTTTGAAATACCCAAACTACCCCTCCATCCGCCCCTACACACGAATTTGCAAAATAAATTGATACTTACGCGTAACGCTTTCCTCAATACGCCTCGCCTGAAATTGATCTATGCCACTTTCGCAAAAAAACCGCACCAAACACATATCGGATAATATTTTCTTTATTATATCTTGTTTAGCGATCGATTTTGAAAATGAATGATGAGTGTTGTCGGAAAATTCCCGCGCCAATCAATATTCTCTGCGATTTTCTTTCTTGGGAAATTTGTTGTAAGCGATGTGCTGTCGTTCCTTGTTACCGAGGCTATGTATTTTCCGCGTTGAGGGTTGTTTATTAGTTGAAAATATTTTCAGCATCTGAAAAATGAAATCTTAAATAATGAGTGAACATATTGGGTGGATGCCCAGAAAATACAAGGTTTCAAATAAAGCTAAAAAAAGGACAAATCCCCCTGAATAAATTTATGCGAAGAAAATCATTATCATCATCAATAGCACGACTAACCGGTTTTTTTCTTGGCTCCTCGAGGAGTTGACTGAGTCTACCTCTTCCTTATCAATTGGTCACTCTCAGAGCTTGCATGTCCCTTTCCACCCTAAGCTTCATCTCAGTTTTAGCCTCCCGACACTTCTGCCACTGGGTTTTGCGGAGTAGATCCTTGGAACCTATTTACACATGTAAGTAATTGTGAACTTGCCATATAATTTTGTATATCAAAATACACCAAAGCACGAGAGTTCACGCGAGTTCACTTTATATTCTTGAGGGACGCGGTATAATACTAAACGCTATACATATCAATTGATTATTCCCAACAGTCTACTTCATACCCGTACACGTACACGTACATGCATGCTGGGCTCTCCTGGCGGGCGACCACGCGAGAAATTGATTATGACACTTCAATTTGCACCTCTCGCGGTGGGTGGCAAGTGGGGGGTGTGGGGAGGGACTCCAAAATGTCATGGATGTTTACGGGGCTTACTGTTATGTGGTGGCTGCTAACATTTTTTTGTCAGTCGGGACAATGGTACTAGTGTAATCATTTGTGCGGCAGGTATCGAGTTTGAAAATTACCATTTTTTTGCTAGTCAAATTTCTTTAGGTGGGGTACTTGAAAAATAAGAATACATTATGCTTTGATTCGGTCTTTTTGTTTTATTCGGTACAATTCTTTTTACATCTTTCTCAAGTTTTTCCCTGTAAAAACTTCTGTAGATGAGTAAATAAGTGTGATTACTTCGAAAATTTGCGTTTGTTTCAATGTTTTCTTTTTTCATATGTTAGAGAATGCCATGAGGGTAGGTTTCAACAATTTATTCGATCAAATTTTTAATTTAAAAATAACATTTCAGAAGGAATTTTAATTTGCGTTTGGTTTTCGTTTTCCGCTGGTCTTCTATCGGTTACTTTTTTCGTTGGATTTTATATATTTTTTACTTTCTTACATTAAATTCTGCGGTTATTCTTTGACAGCATATTTTTGAGCAATTGATAAAAAAAACTGTTTATTTTCTCCGAAAAAAGCGTAGCATTAATTTTCCAGACTCCAGGCTTCGCAGATCCGAGTCGAGGCTCTGCAAATGGAAATAGCAGCAAAAAACGATCTCGTCAAATGTGTACTTCGCAAAAAAGGATTCCGTCCGCTCATACTTTTGAACTGGGTGAAAAAATCACCTTCGTTTTTTGGCACCTCGTAATGTATAGGTATTTTTTCTGGGGTGCGTGACTGGGCGAATATAACCCCGATCGAGTGGCCGAAGGGATGAAATTTGAGGATTCGAGGGAGAATTTTAGGTAGTATTATGCTTGTATGGGGCGATAACAGCCCCCTGACTTTGTGAATTTTGTCAACAAAATATTATGTTTTTTTGTAGGGGTCGAAATGACTTTGAAAATTTTTGAATTGTGTTGTCATCGTCAGAAAAAAAACACCCATACAATTTTTCGAATATTCATTTTTCAAAGATGTTTATAATCTAATCTAATCTAAGTTGCAAAGATATGTAACATTAAGGATTCACATTGTATGCATTTTCACAAGCAGGCACGTATCAGTTCGCGCTTAAACATGCCGCATGTGGACTAACAATATAAAAACCTAAATCTCAAATGAACATACACCCTGCAACTCTTGCCGACCTTCCCTGAAACAGGAGTGTTGTAACATCTTGGCGTATATTAAATATAAACATTAAACGTCAAAAAAAAAACTGTTGTCAATGCCTTCGTGCTGTCGAAAATCGACTACTGCAATGGCGTATATATGCCGGACAGCCCCAGAGCCAGCTGAAGAGACTCCAGTCTGTACTGAATGCCGCGGCCAGACTTATACATGGTGCCTCAAAGTTTTGCCATATTACGCCGCACCTGAAGTCTCTTCACTGGCTCAAGATTCATGAACGGGTCCAGTATAAGATAGGGTCGCTGGTCTTCAAGAGCCTGCGTGGGACCGCACCGAAATATTTAAAGGATATGATAACTCCAGCCACCACAAGCAGCAGAACAGCAACACTGCGATCCGCAGCATCATGTCGCAGTCGGATAGAGTTTCCAAGAAGGAAAAAGAAGACCGTTTTTGGAGATCGAGCCTTCAAGGTGGCTGCTCCAACGATATGGAACGGCCTCCCAGATGACCTGCGCGAAATGGATCTGGAGAGTACTTTTAGAAAGGGGTTGAAGACCCACCTGTTCGCGCGCTCATATGAGCAAGCGCCTTTGGGATGACCAAGAGTCATGAAAAGGCGCTATAAAAATATTGTATTATTATTATTATTATTATTGTCAATATATCTTTGCCACTTAGAATATACATAGAGTAAAAATATGTACTATCAGGTCACTATGAAATGGCAGGATGTGCAAAAATTCAGCTAATAAATATAGAATGCAATGCAGTGGAGGGCAATTGTTAGCCTCATAGTCGGTCGCTAGGAATTCCCTCACAGGCCACAATGGAGCATTGTCCTCGCGGTACAGGCAGAGAGAGTCTATTGTGTGTTACCTGTTGATAACTCTACAGCTCCTCTGCGATCCTGGGAGATTATAAATTTCAAGGGTAATAATTCTCTGCAGTATCTGCGTCCCCTTGTTTAGGCGGGCATTGTTCGCGCAAGCACTGCAGCTCACTTAGCGCAATTACACATCTTGGGATTTATGCTGCCCCGTTACTCTCAGCTGCTTGCGAAAAGCTCCGTCTAGGGGTTTATTGATAAAAAAATGTACTTAATGCTTTTCCGATTTTTTCCTAGAAATGTAAAAAATGATTCACTTTGCCAATATCACCCCTTTTTCAGAGAAGGTCGTAGCAGGGTGTATGTTCATTTGAGGTTTGGATTTTAATTTGTAAGTATCTATATCTATAATCTGTAATCTAAGTTGCAAGCATATATTCATTTAAAGCTCTCAGATGTATGCCCACAAACCAACAAGTGTAGTCCATGTAAGTACATATGCAGAATTTGTAAGCACGAACTTACACATGTATGTTTGTGTGTATGCATTTAATATGAATTTTAAATGTAATATATCTTTGCAACTTGGATTATAGATTATAGAATTTCTTGGTTTTATGGCCTGGTATGAAGCTGACCACCAACACTGTAAAAAATGGTTCATTTCGTCAATGTCACACCTCTTTCAGGAAAGGTCGGAAAAAGTTGCAGGGTGTATGTTCATTTGAGGTTTGGATTTTGATTTGTAAGTACACATGCAGAATTTGTAAGCACGAACTTACATGTATCTGTTTGTGGGCATGCATTTGACATGAGCTTTAAATGTTCATATGTCTTTGCAACTTAGATTATAGATAAATTATTGAACCGTACAATACTGCTTTTTAACCCTTCTTAAAGGAATTATCGGCATTCATTCAACTCAACTTTCTACCGCGTTGTCTCCGAAGGGGTCACATGTGGCGAGTGAAGCCTATTTCTTTTCACATGTAAGGAGACCGGCCTTACGCCACCCGATTTACTTGAAGTGACTATTACGCAGCTCTCTATTCGGCTGGTCCTCAATTCTTGTGAAGGCTGAGAAACCTCACCGGTATTTCTGTTTTGAGTTTGAAGTAATAAATAAAACGCGAAATAATTTGTGACACCGTTGGTGGGGATCGAACACTAGTTCTCTGGCATTGAATGCATACACTCTACGAACTATGCTATCGCCCAATTAATTAATAATAACCAAAAAAGGGCATAATGAACAGGTGACAGGTACCATTTACACGCTAGTCGGATACTGACTCTCATATTATGAATAAATGTTACAATTTATATTATGTTGAATACAGGCATACGTAAAATTAAATCCATTGAAAAACTGAAATAAAAAAATATGTTTCGGCCTTGTTTGGACCGTGACATTAATTGAATACTTGTTAAAATATTATGAAATAACGCACATCCGTTATTAATAAACGTATAATTGATACTTCCTCTTGTACAACAATTTATGATCCCGTGTTATGTTCTCCCTTAGTTCCTACTTAGTACGGGGAAAACATCGATTGGTCTAGTTTTTTAGCGGGAAAACAAGGTCAGTATTGATTGTGGTTATTCTTTCATCGCTCGTGGCGCCCGCCTGGCGTGCCGCACTCCAACTTGTCATTAATTTAATACCAACTTAGTGTTCCGTGACTTTGAAATAAAAACAGTCAATGGGGGTGGTTGTTATGCTGCTTTCGTGCATAAATCCAACACACGAAATAATCACGATCGTTTCAATATTTTTCTATTAGAAACAAATTTAACCGAGTACTTAAAACCTTTTTATTGTACCTATTTAAGTCAGGCATTTATTTATTTATAATTTTAGTAGTTTTAGTTTAATAGTTAAGTAAAGAGGTCTACAATTCACCGACTTATTTTGCCTGGCCAGTTGTCTCCATACGAAAGCAGAAGCTTGTGTGTGTGCAATGGCATCTGTTGAACCAGGGTTGAAGTTATGGTTAAATGAGCCAAACGCGATTTGAACTAACGTTATTCTGTTCCAAATATGCTAGTCAAGAATAGCGACTTGACTCCGTCGGCCATAACACCGACAATTTGTTAGCCCATTTGTTAGAAAAAAATTAGGTGTGCATTTTTGATGTTGATTGTTGATATTGCCCCTTACTATTTATATATGTAATCGCTCATTCCCTCATTTAGCTTAAACCACAAAGAGTTACCTCTTATCTCTAATCTACTTTCCAAGATAAAGTAACATTTCAGATCCATATCAATATTAAATCACTAAATAAAACCCCTAATCCCAAAATAATATAAACCCTGCAACTCTTGCCGTCTTATCCTGAAACAGGGGAATGATTTTCAAAGTCGGGCAATTTTTACAGTATGGGTGGTCAGCGTCGTACCAGCCTCAATCAAGTTACCAATAAGGCAAGGAACCTCACTTTGTTTGGAATCATGTTTACCCCGCGGCGACTTCGTCTCCTTTTCTGAAGAAAGAGAAATTAAAATTAAAAAAAAAACGTGATGTTATGAAACCTTTAAAAATTATGGTAGTTTAATTTAAATATTCATTTAATAAATAAAATTTTTAGAAAATATTTCAACAAGTGACTTGGTAATTTAATTTTTCATCAAAAGCAACTTGAGCGTGATATTTTTAACCTTCTTTAAACTGCGGTTTGGTAATTTTGGCTTTCGTGTAGGTAGTAAAATTTTATCTTACATAATTCCTGCCAGAGCCCATTAGTTTTGGCTGCCACTCTTACACCAATACTATAAGGCAGGCATATATATAGACGTTCAGTATGTTCAAGTTGAAAGTAATTAATTATTATGAAATATGTCGTAGTATTTATTTATGAAACTTAGTTTGTTCAGGTAAATTTCTCAGCATTACGCCAACATATTATATGCAATGTAAAACGCAACGGAACTAAACTGCACTTTTACATAAAGTACAACGTTTCACTGCGTTTTTACAAAGCTATGTGACGTGTGAAACCTATTTATTTTCACATGCAAGGGAAAGGGCCTGGACTTACAGAACCACATCACTTAAAATGTGGGTTTTACAGGTCCCAAGGGGGTTGATTCTTGTTTAATGTGAAGGCTGAGTAAACCTTTACCTCCAGGATAAAACATTAAACATTTTCCCCTCTATTGCATAAAAGAAGGTTCGCGCTTACTCAGGCTCATAAACATCCCAATTGTAAATGAGCATTAGCCCTGTGACTCTTGCCGATCTTCCCTAAAACAAAGTGGGTGACATTGGCAAAGTGAACCATCTTTTACAGTATGGGTACTCAGCCTCAAAACGGTTAATTCATTTTAGTTTACTTGCTTAGGATTCTGTAGATACCGAAACAATGTATTCTATCATGTTACCCTGGTGGCATGATCCTAATGCAATATGTATGGGCGGTGTCTGAGTGCAGGAGGTATTTTAATCCGTCTGCCGTATTAACGTGGACAAGCGGCAGCCAGTGTAGACAGGCCGGGATAAGACCACTGGGGCCCTGGCGGCGTGTTCCCATTCCCCGACCTAAAAGGAATCTTTACTCAGACAGCACACGGAAGTATCATACCCTAAATCTGCCGTTATTGTTTCTTACACTTTATGGTCTTAGCAAAAAAGTGACAGTAATGAAAAAAATCAAGCATGTTTATTAATTTTTTATCTTAATTATAAAGTTTAAACAAAATATATAACTTAAAAATTGCGACCACAAAAAAATATTTAAAAAAATACGTTTTTTTCACTTCTGTGGCTACTTTCTCGTGTGTGCTATGTTTTGGAATTTTTTTTTTTCATTCTATTTATAGAACTATACATTGTCTAGTGTAGTATCGAAACCGTTTTTTTATAATGTCAATAGTTTTTGAGTAAATATGGAAAAACTGAAACTACTTGATGAATTAATTTTTTTCCGTGTGCTTGTCTGAGTATAGATTCCTTTTAGGTCGGGGAATGGGAACACGCGCCCTGGCGCGGAGAAAGTCAGGGACCCCACAACCCCTTACCTCCCCCGCTCCCTAAACCTAATGTAATATTATCTAATCTAAGTTGAAAATATATGTAACATTAAGGATTCACATTATATGCATTTTCACAAGCAAAGACGTATTAGTTTGCGCTTGTACATGCGCCATGAGAACCTACAACATGAAAACCCACATCTCAAATGAACACACATCCTGCAACTCTTGCCGACCTTCCTTGAAACAGGGGTGACATTGGCAAAGTCAACCATTTTTCATAGCATGGGTGGTCAGATTGATTAAAAAAATATATTTTTATTGCGAACAAAAATGATTACTGACGGCGTTTTAAGTTTATTTTTGGGAAACCTGTACGAGTTTCCTATTGAAGGTTTATGGCACTGGTTGGAGAGAACTTCCTCTTGTTTTTTTTTTTTTTTTTAATATTTTTCCATACAACGTCATTTAATTTGCTATGGGCGTCTTTGGTCCCGGAGGCCCCTTTTGATTTGGACTGCAAAGAATCAGAAGTAAGTAAGAAATCTTCTGTAATTTATTAAAAGCCTTTGAAGCCTCTGGTCGGGAATACTTTAAAATCCTGGGCCCTAAAAAAAATTATGTCGAAAAATTCTTTGAAGCATATTTTTCTATTACGTCTCGGGGGCCCCTAAGACGCGGGGGCCCTGGTTCGGTCGCACCGCTTAAACTGCCTTAATTCGGGCCTGAGTGTAGATCCAGAATAATGTTGTTTGTGGAACACTGCTGACCCTGCGGCCATACATTAGACAACTGAGAATTTCCAGGTATCAGGAGAGCAGACGAACTAATGGCGCTTTTGGTTTAAGTTACTTGGACTTTGTGCGCTGTTTCATTATGTGTAGTTATCATTGCATACTTGATCATAAGGACGTTAATGAATACTTTCTACCTTATCTAACTAATTTAATTTTCTAATTTAATTAAACTAATTTAATTTCTAATAAACCTTTCTAACTAATTTCTACCTTGTACATACTCGACCTTAATGTTGGTATGAGGCTGACTACTGTAATGAATATTGTAAAAAACGGTTCATTTTTTCAATGCCACCCCTGTTTCAGGGAAGGTCTGCAAAAGTTGCAGGGCTTATGTTTATTTGTAGTGAAGGAATTAGTTTATTTTTTAATAAATTTTTTTTTTTATCCGTGTCTTTCAAAAGTATAAACCTTCTAGTAGAGAAATTCCTTATAATGTTTATTCTATATTGCAAAGATATATTACATTTAAGATACATAACTTCATTTTCATTCCACATGTGGACCTACGACATAGAAACCCAATATTAAATGAACACAAGCCCTGCAACTCTTGCCGACCTTCCCTGAAACAGGGGTGACATAGGTGAAGCGAACCATTTTTTACAGTATGGGTAGTCAGTCTTAAAATTTGTTGTTCAAATTCTTAAAATTTAATCAAATATTTTTGTATCACTGCCTACAAAAAATATCGCAAGTAAATGACGACAAATAAATGGAGGCTATTTTCATTGCCTTGATACGAGATTTCACTATAATATCCCTCACCTTTATTGTTATGCTCTCCCAGTACATAAAGTTGGCGCTATACGTCACAACTTCTCATGGCCGCTACCCTTAGCATAAGACATAACCACATCGCTGAATAAATAATATATGGAAACAAAAACAGCACTTGTAGGGAGAGTTTTGGTTTAAATACTTTTTTGGTAAAACGCGATGCTTGAGTTTAAACGTTTTGTACTGGGGGAGCAGGGGCGCATGACTTGTAGATGGATCGCTGAATTATACATCTCTGGCCCGACCGCCAGTCTGTGTGCTAATGTTCACCCTCCCCCGCACGACCTTGTTATAATTATGTGCGCCTGGTAGCTGTGAAAGTCAAAAGACGCTGATTTATCCACTCCCTCTCTCCCTTTCTCCGCAGATTGATAGTTACTTTTCTTAACTTATTTTGCTGTGGAAGTTGGCAAAGTTTTTCTTTCTTGCGGGGAAGAAATAATCATATTTCAAGATGTAATTTAAGGGTATTCAGCAGTGTCAAACTTTCGGCCAAAGCCCGGTATCAGATTATCTCTGGATTTTCAAAGTATTAAAGTATCTATCTGGCGTGTTGCTGTAATGCCGACGGACAGATTCTGAAAGACGCCTTGTACATGCAAATTCGCTTGTAAGATTAATGAACACAAAGTTATTTCGAGATTTTTACGCTTTATATTGACACCTACTATTTTAATAAATTTTTGAAAGGTTTTTGAACAATTGGGAAGTTTTTCTAGTTGATTTGTTTGTTTTTTGTTTTCATTATACCTTTTATGGTAACAAAAAACATGAATAAATTTCAAAAAATAATCCTGTTGCTGTAATTGTTTACGAAAAAATGTAGTTGCAACTAACTTTCACGCGTAAATTGTGAGCTGAAAATTGGACTGCATTATTAAGTAAAATTTCAATCTATTGGTCGATGTAGACAAGGAAATGTTTGAGGGAAAACATTCAAAGTCTTTTTTGTATGAAGACATGGCTTTTCATGCCTGTTAATTTAAACCATATTTATTTGCCTCTACATCTAGAAGAATGAAGTTCCAAGTTTCCATATAATAAATAATCTATAATCTAAGTTGCAAGGATATATTCATTCAAAGCTCTCAGATGTATGCCCACAAACAAACACGTTCAGTTCGCGCTTACAAATGCTGATTGTGTACTTACAAATAAAATCCGAACCTCAAAATATGATTATGAAAATATTAATGTTATATGTAAGCTTGCAAGGCTCTGTACTAGATCAAGGATAGGTTACTTCATAAGCAGTTATATTAGTACCCCAAGTATAAAACCTAACGTTTGAACTTAACCATAGCGTTTTACAAAAAAAAATATATAAATAAAAACACTTTCTAGATGCACCGCTTTAGTATCCACACATTTTTTGGTAAACTCTACGGTTGAGTATAACGTAAAGTTGTATACTTGGTGAAGAGACCTCACCTGCCTCCCAGAGATACGAGGCGGACAACAAAACTGGCTTTGCATAACTTTACCTCAACGCTGACTACAAATTGGGAAAATATTCTTCCATGTTACACTTTGTGCTATCTCACAGCGTGTTTATCAGATAACCTCCTATTTTACATACAGCGGCGTAGCAGAGTAAATCTCTTCATTTTTCTTGAACTCCGCTTCGAAATTCTGGTCGATAGTGGAACGCTCAAAGTGCCAGCTGATATAATGTGATGAATAAAAATACTGCTTGCACTTTTTAATTTCTGTTCATGCCTCGAGTTGAATCATTTTAATCAAAATTTGAGTTCAGAATAGCTTCATCTTGAATTCTTAAACCAATGGTAAATATTGTGTAAATACTCGTAATTTACTTTAAAAGCGTTGACGATCGAACTTTATTTTTTTGTTGAATTTTCATAGGTACGTATTTTTACGAAAAACTAGCATGTCCGGTCGATAGCTCAGTTGGTAGAGTGCTTGCATTCCACGCCGTGAGCTCGGGTTCGAATCCCACCGAGGGTGTCAGAAATGATTTCCCATTTCGGTGTTTATTTCAAACCCCAAAATAAAATACCGGCAAGGTTTACTCAGCCTTTACAAGAAATGAGTACCAGCCCCCTCGGGAGCTGGGAAACCCCCACTTCTGAAGTGGTTGGCGTAAGGCCGGCCCCTTTACCTGTAAAAATAAATAGGTTCAACTCGCCACATGCGACGCCTTCGGGGATAACGCGGCAAGAAGTTACACTATATGTGTAGCTTAGTTGCGTTGCGTTGCGTTAACCCTTCGCGTCTTACAAGAAAATGGCATACAATGAAATCTAATTGCTCTCATATGTAGGTGTAGCTAAATATTTATGGATAAAATAGAAATCTACAACAAAGAACTTGCGATGTAAAATTATGTATTGCGGAGCCATGTTCACCTGTTCTAGGATTCATCCATTTACAAAATGACCGAGTGCGTCACATTAATTTCATTCCACCTCAGAGCTTTCCCGGGCTGCAAATAAATTGTTCAGTTTACTTGGCCGCTATAAAAAAGGCAATGCTCGTAGCTGGTTGGTTGGTGCTACGGTTGGTTCTACGGTTAAATTTGTTGCTCCGTGTCGGACGTCTAAATATTAAGATGGGGATTTTTCCGACGTCAGAAAGTGGGGCAGTTGGCCTGCCAAGAAAACATTGCAGTTTCCCGACTCGCTTAAATTTGACAGTGCATTAAATTTCCTGGGAGAATGTTGCCGCGTTTTATGAGGAAATACAAGTGGAATATTAAAGCTGTTTTCGTTTTGCTCGGTTTGCACTGTAAACTTACATGGAATAAAGTTTCAGATTTAGGTTTCAGACATGATGTGAAATATTTTTACTACTTAGTTCAAGTGCTTTTACCTAATGGAATTCAAAAATAGATTTGGATGCTTCCCAAAAAGAGGCTATTTTTATAGTTGATAGACATTGATAATAAGGTGACTGAAAAACAGAGTTGTGTTAAACCTAAATGATTTTTTTAGAGAATCAAATCTCGAGAATAGAGAGAATAGAGCTATTGATTAAAAATCGAAATATACCTTTGCAGTAAATGCGCCATTAAATGTTTCAAGTTCATAATTATCGTTGTTGTTTCACTGCAATTATAACGTTTTAAAAGCGTTCTCAGTGCACTGTATTATGAAACAAGGTTCAAATGAGAAACTTCTTACATTTCAGTTTTCAGCATTGCATTTTTGTTTTCCATTTCAACTTAAGTTTCCACCATAATGAACCCGTCACGAAAAGTGTGTTTTAAAGTGATATTAAAAACTTCAGCTGTATTCTGCAAGTTTCATTCTTACGTGGCAAAAAAATGAAGAAAAACCATTCCCAGTGAAAACAATGATTTGTTAAAACTGTCTTGCACTTGACGCCAGCCGTTTTAAATGTGGTAAATGTCAAGAGGTCTTTTGTCTTGCTTCCACAGCCGACTGCCAGATGGGGAACAAACGAGACGCAGAATCAGGCCGTTTCTTTTTTTTTTCTCTTCTACGCTCACATTAAAGGAACGAATTGAAAAAGCGACAAACTTACTTCTCTCATTATTCTTCGGCCTTAATCTTTGTCTGGGGCTTATGTAGGTACCGCTGCGGGAGTGACTGGGCTTTGGTACCCTTACTTCGGCCACCGTAGTATGGCGAAAATAAAAACAAAAACTATTTTTTTTTTTGATTTTTTTTCTTTAGCTTCGTATTGTGACAATTACTTCAAGGGCGCTTTGAATCTTTATTGATAAATAAGTAATTAATTATCTACCGATTGTAGATTCTGAAACCACACAAGAAAACTATGAAAGCAATTTATTGTGTCTTGGGACATGAGGCACAAGAAAATGCTTCCAACTTCTTTTAGTTTTATCATGCTTTATATTCCTTGACTTATAGGTTGGTATGAGGCTGACCACCCATACTGTAAAAAATGTTTCACTTTGCCAATGTCACCCCTGTTTCATGGAAGGTCGGCAAGAGTTGCAGGGCTTATGTTCATTTGAGATTGGGTTTTTTATATTGTAGTTCCACATGCGCCATGTGTGAGCGCGAAATTATGCGTGTCTGCTTGTGGGAATGCATTTAATATGAATCTCAAATGATACATATCTTTGCAACTTAGATTTAGATTAAGATTAGATGCAATTAGTTACTTTGGCGTAACTAAAATTTCACAGGATAGGTCGGTTATGCGTTTTTTTTTCAACACTTTATTATTATAACTTACTTGACAATTTTGTTATTACATAAATATACGCGAATAACACTCGCGCTTCGTTCATTAAAAAAACGATAAGCGTGAATAGATTGAAAGTATCAGGAAATAGTCTGAAGAAGTATCCATTTTTGGTCGAATGCTCAATGAGCATTGCTCATTAATGCTTGTTAGAAACTTTTGTATACAGTTTTTGTATGTAAACTTTTCACATTATTATTAGTGTTCACCTTTTTACACGGAATTTTGTTAACATTTTAAGTTAACTCAAAAATCTTAAACCTGTAACTTTTTACGTAGCTGCCACTCTATGTTATCCGTGTTGCAGTAAAGCCCGCCCCGCACGGCGCCGTCTTTCAGCCGCTTGAGTTACACACTTTTCATTACGCGAAAAGCCCGCGAATGTTTCTCAGCATTACCTACAGCGGCCGCGATACAACTCTCCCGCATCTTAAGCATTCAACATTACGTTCAAACTCAACCCCAGCGTACCAGAACCTCAAAACGCATCTCTAGTTTCCATGCATTGTTTATAAAACGCTATCTATAATCTGTGTTGCAAAGCTATGTGACATTAAAGATAAATATTTAATACATTCCCATAAGCAGACACGGATAAGTTTGCGATTACAATGCTCATGTGAACTTACAATATAAAAACCCAATCTCAAATGAACATAAGTCCTGAAACTCTTGCCGATTTTCCCTGAAATAGGGGTGACTTAGGCAAAATTAACCATTTATTTTTAGTAGGGTTGGTGAGCCTCATAACAACCTATTAGTCAAGGAATGGTTTAGCTTAAACTATTATTTTCATACATGAAAGATGTTTCGCCATTCTTCAAGCCTTCCAAAAAGATTTATATCTTTAAGGAACCACAGAAAGAAACACGTTTAAGTGAGGTTGCGTTCATACGATCTTATTTCTTGTGAATAACAGATTTTTGGTCCTAACTTTTAAAATATATTTAAAAAAAAAAAGACAACAACCCATGTACACAGCACACACACAACTTATACAGCAGCAATGTCAAGTGGCTGCCCATTTTTTTATTGTTGCAAAAAATACGTATAGACTATCGACCATCTTTATAGACAGCCAATGCCATCGGTTTTGGACGAAGCAGTTAGACTTTGCCCATAAAATTAGGGTTTGTTCTAAAAGAATCAGAGTTGCAGTCGAATTTCTTTTACCCCTCTTTTCTATGCAGATTTGTTTTTATGTTCGCATCAAATAATAATTATCCACAAACCAATAAATTATTGCTTTTCATCACTTTATTTTTAATCGTCCAGAGGGTTTAAAATTTTAAATAGGTCTCTCACTATAAACAAACTTCATGTTTGGCTCAATAATTTTGTTTCTTCGAACTTAATAAAGTAACTGCGCCCTATAAATGTGAAATATTTTATTTGGCACTGTAAAATAACGTTAGTTGGTTAATGTTGGTGACTAAATGACCCATATAATCTCTGTATTTCATGACTCATACTTTTATGGTCCATTAATAATGTCATAAGCCGGTCGTTCTTTTGAGTTCGTGAACATTTTATCTTTAATTTTGTAACAAAGACGACAAATTGAACCAAATATTTTTATCACACATTTAAGGAGTTTATTTTTTGCTTCATAAAAATATTAAAGCCTTAAAAACGTCGATTTTTTTTGTTTCATATAATTTTCAGTACACTTCAAATAAACAAATTTATTTTGGATACTTGTGTAGTGTGTACCTACTCACGAAAAAGTTGTAAAACGGCTCCGAGCAAATTTTACGATTCGATTGATTTTCGCCCTTTGATGTTTATAATCCTAAAACTTATGATATTGCTATGTGGTTGAGTTTGTTGTTAATTTACGAAATACTGTTTCAATATCAAATATTAATTATATTTTCTCTTTGATATGGAATCAAATGTAACGTTAAAGAGAAGATCCTGTATTTGAATTCATTCACGAACGTATTTTTCTTCTGTAATAATTAAAAAAAAAAAATGTATTCTCTTGAGTGTCATTATTGATCTGAAATAAGTGGTAGAGTACCGTATGCAAATTCCTTGCAAAATAAAAATAAAATCTTTTCATGTCTATCCGCAAATATAGTCAATATTTCTGGGGTCAACTCTTTGAGCCATTATAGTCGTAGATCTAAAATCTAAATCTAAATCTAAGCTGCATATGTATCATTTGAGATTCATATTAAATGCATTCCCACAAACAGACATGCATAATTTCGCGCTTACACATGCCGCATGTGGACCTACAATATAAAAAACCTAATCTCAAATGAACATAAGCCCTGCAGCTCTTGCCGACCTTCCCTGAAGCAGGGGTGACATTGGCAAAGTGAACCATTTTTTACAGTAATGGTGGTCAGCCGCATACCAACCTATCAGTCAAGGAAATCCTTCACAATATTTAACTTGTATATGTGAACGCTAGTAGCGCCTCTTTACATGTTTCCCCATGCAATTTGTTTTACATTTAATGTTTACTATAGCATTTATATAAAGTTAACAGAAAGTAAAACAGCGCTATCAGCGAGTTGTCGCATTTTTGATACGCGCTAAGTTTGAGTTTAAACGTAGAAGGTCTATACCTACTTATATGGGGAACAGTTCGGCGTAGCGCCCACTTGAACTGGGCTAATATTATTCGTGGAGAATGTTCAAGACTCTTGCGGTTTTTAGTAGCCGGCTAGATTGCCAGCCGTCAGTCTTGTTTGCAAAAAGCCGCCCGGCCCGAGAGTCGCAAGAAATGACAAGCCCGCCAGGCGATCGGCCGCTGAATTATTCAAGAGGGGCGGGGCGAGAGTACCAGGAGAGCAGAACCCCGAGGATAAAATAGTACGCTCAAACCAAACCAAATATATGAACACTAATAAAGCGCCTCAAGTGATCGTTCAAGCTTTTATACATCTTGGTAAAACGCTAAGGTTGAGTTTCAGCGTAAAGTTTTACACTTGGGAGTACCAGGAGAGCAGAAGGCTGGAGGAGCTCGCGCTGCCTAATGCGTTTCCTTCATACATCCCACCCAACGTATGTGCTCATGATACTTTTTATGCCTACGAGGGGTGTAAATAGTCATTAAAAACTTCAAAGTCTTTTCTCGGGGAATAATTTTGAGCTTTTTTTATTTTCCGTTTATTTTTTTGTAAAATAGTTGTTTCATGTTCTGTTCCCAGTCATACTAAAATTTAAGAAAGACTGTTTTCCCTACGCTTTTATTGAATCTTCAATAGAAGTTTAATATTGAATTTTTAATATCCATCAGGAACTCGTCCAAACATTAAGTTTATTTCAATATTAAAATGTATCATTTTCTTTACGTTTTAAAGTTTATAGACCATTTATTATTCATATTACTTCTACCACCTTTTTAATAACTACTAATAAATAAGTCTTCGTATAATTCACATATCTTCTTGTACCATATTTTTTTTACATATATTTTTTTTTTTTATAAAAATAGATTTGTGGAAAGGAATGCAATCCACCAACCTATTTTGCCTGGCCAGTTGTCTTCATGCGAAAGCAGAAGCTTGTGTGCATGCAACGGGCATCTCTTGAACCAGGGTCGAAGTTATCGTCGCGGGATTCAAACCAGCGTTATCCGGTTCCAAATAACCTGTCTTGATCCCCGCGGCCATAACACCGACTATATGTACGTACATGTATACATATGTATGCATTGTCATTCATATGGAAACTAATTTACCTTGTGTCTACGCCATGTGAATTTTTGCGACGCCCGCTCGTAGAGCTCGTAGGTTCTTGCCTGGCTACGCAGATAGGGGCTGATTCATAGTCTTGGCACAGCACGACCAGTAAAGCGTCCCGTCCGGGTAATGAGCACTCCGGTATCTAGTTATACTCTTATACCATGCATGCCCTTAATTTAGCAGCCATAACTGGAAACGATCATATCCTACAACTAAGGGGTGCCTGCTAACACGAAAATACAATTTTATGGCTTGGTAATTTTGACTACCAAGAAATTCTTGTCTCTGATGATGATGATGATGAGTTGGCAATTGCTTGATAGTGCCGTTTCGTGATGTAGTCACTCCAAGGGCGCTTGTACATGTGATGCCAGAAATTTGCTGGTCTTCAGTGCATTTCGGAACTTTCAATGGTCCTCTAGCTCTCTCACATAATGAGGCAGGCGGTTCCAGGCCAGAGGACCAGCAACTGCAAAATGCACGCTCTCCTAAAAACTGTATTTACTCTTATTTGATATACTTTCCTTTCGTTTTGAATAGCTTTTGATTTCAAATATGATTGTAAGGAGAGGTTTGTACGCCTATATTTTGTACGAGTCCACGTACTCTGAGATGATATTAGGTAAAAATTTGAAGTATTTAAGACAGTCGATCTTTATATAGAATACGAAAATCGAACATCATAAAGTTTTTAATGGCATTAAATTTGGAATAGTTAAAAAACATCCTTCAAAGAATTCATAAAGTTCAGTGATTTACAGGAGCAGACTCTGGATTTTATTGAATTCATCATCTTATTCCTTCTATTTTTTCTCGGATTTATCGAGACGTACCAAATGCATGAAAATAATACATTCAAAGAAGCCTTACTTTACCTGTATGTTCACGCATCCCTACATCGGAGAGGCTTTTACTTCGTGTTGCAATAGCAACCAAGCGTGTTGCTCATGCTGTGTGGGTGGTGAATGCAGCTTGAGTGCATTAATGGCATGTCGTTATGGAAATGGGTTTGCATACGCTAAACAATCTTGTTAAGCGCGAAATTACTGTTTTCATTTCTAATGCTAATATAAGCTGCGTTGATATCAATCTTAATAAACAATTGAGAAAACAAATCGGAATTAAAAGATATTTATTGTATTGGCGAGATTTATCAAATTTAATTTAAGATTTGAACTATATAACCCTGCAAATATATTCATAATTCATAAGGTCTTTATTGTTTTTATCAATATGTACAAAGTATTACAATAAAAATAAATTTTAAAAATCTAATTACAATAAATACTCCCCAAAGTAAGCATAGCTTGTGTTTTGGGGAGGATTCCAACTTATCTTAACTTAAAATTTATCACTTAATAGATAAAAATCATAAAAAACAAAAATAATATATACACCATTTAGTCATTTACTCAGCAGAAACAGAAAGACAAAAAATAAAATAAAATAACATAAAGAGGTAACATGTTTAAATAGAAAATACAGAAATAGGAATTATACATATATACACATATGTAGATATATGAAAAAAATAACAAAAATAATAATGATAAGAATAATATACAAAAAACCAATTAAATATAAACACTCAACTATTTACACCTCTTTCAAATATTTGCTGATCATATAAATATAAAGTTTTTTTCCTTGTACTAATTTATTATTTGTTTCCTTATTAGAAAATCTTTTTGAGATTGCTTTCACGAGACTTGTTAGCATAATTAATTACCTCAATTCTCTTTGTCGGATTTAGGATTATAAAGGTATTTAGATTTAGATTTAGAAGGTGTCTTATATTACATGAAAGCAATTTTATGACGTGTATTGATAAAATAACACAATATCATAAACATGTTTAAGTGTATATAATATGTTCACACAGTTAAAGTCCATTGAATTTTCTAAAATTCAATTGGAAAAACAAAGTTTTAATTGTCTTTTTAATTAATTTTTGCTATAACGTTTTCGCCTAATAAGACATCTTCAGGAGCATAATTGTTACAAAAAAAACTATAAAAATCAATATAATAAATATTGTAGAAAGTTCTTTTCTCTTTTTCTGTCCTATCATCATCCTATATTTACAAATAAATCCTTCCATTCCTGAAAGTCATTAGGGTGTAAGTATTACAGAAAGGCTGTAAAGCCTCGCACTAGTTTCTTTACCTCTTTGATATTATGTTACCCCGGTCATTATCCGCAGCGTGTGACTGTTTTAATCGTCTTTTATTGCTCGCGCTCTTCGCCATACAAATCTCCAGCTACATAATGACACGAGAGACCTCTGCCTGCCTCTGTGCGCCTGGTATCGCATAAACGCAATCGTAGTGTTTTTAATAAAATCTATGAACACCAAAACGCTCGCTTCAGGCGCGGTTTTATATTTCTTATTTTCTTTTGGTCAACGCATTGGTTTAGTTTGAACGTTGTTGCATACTTGGGGACAGACCTCTTCTAGCTTCTGTGCGCCTGGTATCAGATAACCAGAGAATTATTGCTATCGCAGCGGACGATATTTTTATTCCCTCTCTCACACCAAGTAGCGCCAGGTTTATATAAAGTTGTTTCCCTCTTTTATGTCGCTTCCTTCCTGTTATTTAATGCATTCAAGTACAGGTTTTTTTTTGTTTAATTTTTTTTTTTACAAGAAGGAACCTTCTTGCATATTTTCACGAGGTAGGTACAATTAAACTTATCATTTTTCGTTTTATAAGGTTTCCGACTCTATTTTCTTTTATGATTAAGAAGGAAAGACTTTCAGATTGTTTGTTCAGTAAAGTAATTTTGTTATTAAAAGTCACGAAATAAATATTTGTCGCGACTGCGAGCAAAAATAATGTCTAGTCCATTTGCTTCTGATATCACCAGACGGTAAAATACAAAGAAATCGTAAAAATAAAGCTGATATGAAAGCCGAGATGGGGGAGCATTACCGCCCCCGGGCCCAGTGCCCCAAGTATAAAAAATATGCTTAAATTCAACCATAGAGCTTACCTGAAAATTCATATAAACTGAAACAGCGCCTCTGGGGAGGATTTTAGTGTCTGAAAATTTATTCTAATACTCTATGGTATGAGTTTGAACGTAAAACTTTATACTTGGTGTGCAGAAACAAAGGATTTTCTTTCTCGGCACCGTATTGTCGCAGGAGATAGATGCTATCTCCGATTTTGGCCTATTCTAGGCGATGTATCCACAAGTGATAGCGTTTTCACTTTCCATTCAATCCACTGACTTTATTATGGCCTTATATCCACGCTTATACGTGAAAAAGATCGAAGATTTGTTCGAAGTAAATGTTTTTTTTTCTTCTTTTCCTAATTATTTTTTCATGTGATATTACTTTAATCCAATAGGTAACTGGCATAGTATTTTGTTATTTTATGTAAATCCTCATTTTTTTACAATAAGCAGTGCTTTTTAATGTTTTTCTCTATCATTTTTCTTCTCCGTTTTTCATTTTTAGACAAATTATAATAGCTACAACATTACCAAAGTTCTCGACAAGTTTAATTATTCTGAGAGAGAAAGAAGAGTAATGAAGGGCAGGTGTGTACTGGGTGCCACAGCTTGTATCGCCAAAAATCAAAACATATCTAAAAATGCTCGATTGGCGGTACGCAGTGGCATACTTTTACCCACCTTGATGTATGGAAGCGAGGCCTGGACGGTGAATGAAAGTGAAATTAGTAAAGTCCATACTGTTGAAATGGACTTTCTAAGAAGTATGATAGGGAAAAAACGGAGTGACAGGGTGAGGAATGATTTTGTAAGAAAAGAATGTGGTTCAAAAGAAAGTGTGAAAGTGAAGATTAAAAGAAGTTTGTTAAGATGGTTTGGGCATATGGAGAGAATGAATGAGGAAAGACTGACGAAGAAAGTATATGTTGGTAGAATAGATGGATGTCGTGGTAGAGGAAGACCGAGAAAGGTATGGATGGACCAAATATCCGAAATTGCGAATGAATGGAATATAGAAGAGCTTGTATGAAGAAGGTTATGACTGTGGAGGAAATGAAAAATGTATGCAAGGATAGAAAGAAATGGCGATTGATCTGTGATGTTGGCGGCTAGGGTTTGTTGTGGAGAAATTGTTGTTTAGAGTGGGAGGTGGCGCTTTGTAGCTGCCTGGTGTGTTTGTTGCTTGCTGCACTTGTAAAATTAATTAAAATTACGAGTCTTTGGCAAATTTGTCTTTGTTGTGTCATAGTTTGCTGTTTTTGTGTTGCTTGAGCTTTTGGTGACTTTTGCAGTGCATTTCTTGTGTTATTATAACTGATTTGCGAACTTTAATTGTTTACTTTTAAAATGACTTATTATTGTTGCAAACTGTTATTTATGAGCGCAAACTTCTTCTTCTATGTGTTAAATCTTGCTAAAGAGCAGGAGCGCCAGCGTCAAGTGCAAATTACCTACCAATGATCAGCTACAGCATTGAACAATTGTTAAGTTGGCGTGATTGGAACTCCACTGTTGATGATGATGTTTTGACAGCAAATGGCCTGCATCAATCTGTCAAACTCTCGACTTTTAAACCAAGATTTCGGGGCAAGCGCTCCGGAAGAAAGGTCAAACTTTGTCAGTTAAATAGAGGTCGTCACTCAACGCAGAGTCACCGTAACTTGAAGATTGCAACATGGAACTGCCGATCACTAACAAGGAGAGTTGATATTGTTGATGATGTGATCAGCGAGCACTGCATAGACATCCTGGCTCTTACTGAGACCTGGCACGAGGGTAGTGAAGACCTCAGCATTAAGCGCCTACGCAGCATGGGATACTCTGTCATAGAAAAGGCTCGAAAAATGCCACCCACTGAATCTGCACACATAACTAACCATGGCGGAGTGGTCATAGTGGTAAAAAATGGTTTTAGGGTCTCTCAGATACAGAGTGTTCCTGAATTTTCTTCATTTGAGTGCATTGCTGGCGTGTTTACGTCTCGTGGATCATCAGTGTTGATTGTGAATGTCTACAGGCCTGGATCCAAGCCTCCTTGTACGTTATTCTTCGATGAATTCAAGAAGCTTTTGACACGCCTGACAACCTATTCCATGCTAGTGTTTATTGTGGGAGATATGAACATCCGACTTGATAGAGCGGAGGATGGCCACAGCACCAAGTTTTTATGTATGTTGCATGATTTCAATTTTCATCAGCGGGTGAACCAGGTGACGCATGATGCAGGTGGTATCCTGGATGTTGTGATTTGTAATGCAGGTGATCCTCTGCTACAGTGTCAAGTCCTTGACATTGGCCACACGGATCATCGGCTAGTAACCGCAGTTACGGTATTCAACCCTCCAAAACCAATTTTTAAACGTATCACAAACAGACCTTGGCGGAATTTTAGTGTTGAGCAGTTTCAATGTGAGTTGTCTGGAAGCGACATCTGCAACAAAAACTTTATTGCCTCGGCAGACACGAACAAACTTATCAAATCTTACAATAGCACCATGCTCTCGCTGATCAACAAATACGCTCCTCTCAAAACAACCATCAGGAGACAGAGAAGATCTGAGTGCTGGTTTGATGAGGAATGCAGATGTGGCAAAGCAGAGATGAGACGCCTTGAGAGGAGGTATCGACGGTGTCGCACAGAAACTGCACGTGCAACCTGGATGAATGCCCAAACCATCTATTGGACTTTGATAAGGAGGAAAAGGTCGTCCTACTGGACCAGAAAAATGGAGACCGAAGCCAAGAACCCCAGGGCGCTGTGGAAGTCGATGAGCTTTGTCCTGGGAAAAAGTTCTACTCAGCATCCGGAGCTTCCTGCAAGTGAATTCTCTCGTCACTTTTCAGAGAAGTTACGAAGAATAAGAGAATCCAGTGCAGCGACCATTTTTAATCCCCCAGAGTCAAACAATTGTTGCAATGTTATTTTTTCATTTAAGCCTGTCTTGTTGAATGATGTTGTTAAGCTTGTACTCACATGTCCAAACAAGCAATGTAAACTAGATCCAATTCCAACATGGCTGGTCAAAAGATGCTTGAGTGAGGTGGCACCTATTCTGTCAGCATTGGTCAACAAGTCTCTCACTACAGAGTGTATTTTTCCCACGGAACTTAAAAAATCAATTGTTACACCAATTCTCAAAAAATCAAGCCTTCCAGCTGATTCTGTGGAAAATTATAGACCTGTGTCGTCCGTTCCTTTTATATCGAAAATTATTGAGAAGGCCGTTGTTTGGCAACTCACTCAGCACATGGAGCGAGGCGGATATCTGTCTAAGTTTCAGTCAGCATATAGAAAAGCTCATTCCACTGAGACTGCCTTACTTCGCATTGTGAATGATGTGATAGCTGCGGTTGGGGACGGTGCTCTTGCCATGGTGGCAGTACTTGACATGAGCGCTGCCTTCGACACTGTTGATCACAGTATACTCATCACTAAGCTTGATAGGTTGTACGGAGTCCGAGGAGGAGTATCTAAACTGCTATCTTCATATCTGAAAGGCAGATGTCAGACTGTGGATGTTGATGGTGAGTCATCAGGTATGCCCATGGACTGTGGTGTGCCTCAGGGATCTGTGCTCGGGCCTTTACTTTTTACCCTGTACACAAATGATCTTGAGAGCACTGTACTGATGAACGGCACTAGCTACTATTCTTATGCTGATGATATTCTACTTTGTCGTTTCTGTCAGCCATCTATGACAGATGCCTGTAGTCTTGAGATGGTCCGGTGCATTGAAGTGGTGGCTGAGTGGATGGCAAGGTGTCGCCTTAGAATGAATCCAGACAAGACAGAATTCATCTGGATGTCGTCTCCTGGTAGGAAACACTTGCTTGGCTCTTCACCAATTAAAGTAATGGGCCTGGATGTATATCCATCTAGCTCAATTAAGTTTCTTGGGGTCCATCTTGACAACACTATCTCCATGAGTACGCAAATAAGCTCGACTGTGAGCTCCTGTTTTTTTCACCTGAGGCAGTTGAGATGGGTCAGAAACTGTTTGACATCCGAAGCTGCTAAGATTCTCATTGCGTCCTTTGTTGTGTCGAGACTGGATTATTGCAATGGTCTGTTCTGGGGTCTTCCAAGGTTTCAGCAGTCTAGACTGCAGTCCGTCTTTAATGCTGCAGCCAAATTACTTTTAGGAGGACGAAAAACTGACCATGTCTCTCCTCTGTTGCGGCGCCTTCATTGGCTGCGAGTCCCAGAGAGGATTGAGTACAAAATATGTGTTTCTGTTTTTAATGCCCTCAGAGGAGTTGCCCCATCGTACTTGTGTGAATTGTGCAGAGTTGACCAGATAGGTGGAAAACGATGCACTCTTCGTTCTGCACAGAGTGACGCCGTAAACAGGCTTCAACTGCCTCTTCGACGGAACAGAACTGGTTTCGGAGACAGGGCTTTTAGTTCGGCTGGTCCATCCTGCTGGAATAGTCTACCTCTGGAGTTGAGAACAGAGACCAGTGTTGGCAGTTTCAGGAAGTTGCTTAAGACACATTTGTTTAACAGAAGCTTCAACACATAAAAGCGCCCTTGGGGTGGCTAGTGCCACTAAACGGCGCTGTATACAAATTGTCCAATTATTATTATTATTATTATTTGTTAAAGTGAAATTGGTTTTATGATTTAGTTTTTTTTATGTCCATGTATATATTGTTATTTATTGATTTAAAAAATGTAATTTGTCATGTATGTTCCTTGACTTACAGGTTGCTATGCGGCTGACCACCCATAATATAAAAAAATTGGTTAACTTTGCCAATGTCACCCCTGTTTCAGGGAAGGACGGCAAGAGTTGCAAGGCTTATGTTCATTTGAGATTGGGTTTTTATATTGTAGGTCCACATGCGGCATGTGTTAGCGCGAAATTATACATATCTGCTTGTGGGAATGCATTTAATTTAAATCTTAAATGATATATATCTTTGCAGCTTAGATTAGATAAGATTAGATTAGTTCTTATCACGTCATATATTTGGAAATGTACAATTATATTGAAATATATATTTATTTATTCCAAAAATCCTGGTCACGGCACCATTGTGATTTTGAGATCGGTGAAAAGAGATTAGAAAATAAACCCACAAAAATTCTGATGTCTCTCCTTTGAGTGGCAGGCTTTGTTAAAGTTAAACTTTTGAATGAAAACATTGCAATTTAATCTGAATCAGCGTTTTTCTCTCCTAAAAATAAATACTTATTTACAAAAAAAATAAACGAAAAAATTGACATAAATATTTATAGTAAAATACCTCTAAAATTTCCCGGCAATACAGTACAAGTTTTAAATTTAACGTTGGAACTCTACCACTGTCTTATACTTAAAAAAAAAAATGAAAACTGAAACTCTCACCTTAAGTTTTTATTCAGTTTTTTGGTTAAAAACACTGAGTTTTAACATATTTTTTTGTATTCGGCGTATATACTGGCGAAACGATACACTTTCACAAGAGGTGCACTCAAGACTTATTGAAAATTTTATGAACATTCATGCCCCGCACAAAAGTTGGCGTATTTCTTGAAAGGCAAAAAACTTACGTTCCCGGGAAAAAGAAAAGTTTATACCTCCTCAGACCCTCTAGCCCGGCAAGAACTTCCTGAAACTCTACGCTAATGAATAATTGACTTATAAGAGCTATACGTCATTACAATTTTAGATGTTATGGTTTTAATTTTAAATTGCAATTAAGTTTCATAGTACACTAATACTACTCATGTGCTTGTTTATAATTTAGTTGACTTTAGGGTCGACTATTGAATGACATTTACAACGGACCTGTGACGTTTTTCGCACGAATGTTCCAAATTTGAGTTCTTTCGTCGAGCAAAAGCTACACGTCTTTATAACTAGAGTCTTTGGCAACCGGTAGCAAAATTTTAGTTAACCTTCGCCCTACTTACCTTGTTCAACTTATTTTTGTCTACTTCAAATCTGTGAACTTCATTGTTTTTTTTTCATGTTTTCTTCTAACCAAATGCGTTAGAAAAATTAACTCGCTACAATTACCATTTATGTTGGTGCAATGAGGCTGATTCCATCACCGATGAAGATGCTTCAATAAGTTGGTTCTCAGAATTACATTATCCCTTTTATGACTAGAAACAATAAATGATATAATCACCGATATGTAAATTTTCTAGAGTTAGTGCATTCACAGAGTGAAAATTAATTTAAATTTAAATTAAAAACACTTTTTTAAAACAAAGTTTTATTTTCACTTTAACTGAGGTTAAAAACGAAACAAAAGGGTTAAAATTCAGGGTAGGAAAGAGAAAGTGCGTGGGGTTTTTCGGGCAGGTACTGTTAGTAGGGGAGGGACCAATATGTGTTTTTAAGTCCGTTTATGTTGATGAATTAAAAAATTGACTAATTTCGGGAAAAAATCCGATAACTCCTTTTGACTATAATTTTTATTGGATAAGATTTAAGTTCAATCTTACAGACAATTTCCACGAATTCCACCCTTCTGTATTTTAAAGTTTCGTAAAGTAATAAAAAGGGGGATGATGAAATAGCAGGACTCAATGCCGTTGAAAAAATCTGAAACGCCAGGCAAGTCTCGCTTTACCTAAGCATTATTACACTGCATATTTCGTTTAGTGGATATTAATAAATTTCTTTGAGAAGTGCTTTCACCCCTCCCCTTTGTCTTAAAAATATTTTTACTCTGCAAAGGAATTTCAACATTTGAAAGTTTTCTCTTTGTACAGGATATTGCTGGGGATAAAAATTCTTATATTATTTTATTCAACTACTCTATAAAACTTAACGCCAAATAAGTGTTGCAAAGCTTTATTAACATCGTGAAGCTACTATATTTTACCTATTTATTATAGGTATATTTATTATAGGTATATTTATATAGGTATATTTATATAGGTATATTTATTATATGTATAAATAAATAAATAAATAGGTATATGCTGAACTTGTTTATCATAATCAAAGTTGCAGTCGTATATAAATGTATTAACATTTGAGACTTTTTATTAATGCACCCTATTACACAAGCATTTTTATCGCCTTTAGATTGTACGAGACAAAAGTGCATATACAAAGCAGCATTCATTTAACATACATATAATTACCTACAAATTTTGCTGTAGGTACTATGATTTATTAGTATCCTCTTAGTGTATTTTTCACGCAGAAAGCATTGCTTGCCCGTGTAAAGAAATAAATATGTTAATTTAGCGCCGCCTGTCTGTGGTGAATGTTATTTTTATTCAAGTGGAAAAAATCTTTCATGACACTGGTACTCTTATGAAAATATCTACCATTAAGAAGAAGAAGAAGACTTGACAGATTTATCTCCATTGGTTATGTTACAACTTTGTATTCCATAATATGTACGTGACTTCTTTGTATTTGTAAATAAAAATATTAAATATGGAATATTAACCATTGAAAATTGAAAATTAACATTTAAAGGACCGCATACTAGGTACCATGTCTTTAAAGTTACGATCATTCTAACCGTTTTGGTTTATTTTTCTGTAATAAAGCCGTTCCTTTTGATGTTATTTTGAGTATTAGTTTCTTATTACTCGCAGAGTTGTGGTGGAATACTGTGCGAGAAGTGTATGTGACTAGAAGAGAAGGGTTTTGGACAGACTGATTAAGATCCGTATATATGAGTACCCTAAACCTGTCGTTTTGAAAAAAAATATTTCTCCCACTTTATGGCCTTAAAGTAAAATATTGACAGTAATGAAAAAAAAACAAGTATAAACGACAGGTGTAGGGTAAATTCATGGGTATATAGCGCTCTTGAAGAAGTCAACACCCATCCCGAGTTGTAGTACCTACTATGATGATTGTACTCTGCGAAACTGATTCATTCCTAAAATTTAAATGTAATAATTTAATGATGACCATAGATTTGATTCACAATAAAATATTCAAATGCCTGTCAACTGTATTCCTTATTCAAAAAGAGGGAAAGAAAAAACTGGTAATTCTTTTTTTTTAAGAAATCTCTCATAATAATGTTATTCGCCCGCGGGGAATGGATTTATTTTATAATTTGGGATTCACCTTTCATCGCGGATTTCGATTGTCTTATTAGAATATCCCCCCAACTTCCTTCGTAGCCACATGCCGCCCTTGTACCTCAAGTACAAAAAATATAACGACGTAACAAAGTCATCGAGTATTCCAAAGTTTGTCCAAAAATTGTCAGAGGTGCTGCTTCAATTTCACCCTTAATTTCAAACACTCGATGACTTTGATACGTCGTGTGAGTTTATATTCTGAGTACTGATCCGCGGCTCTGAAAGTAATGCAAAATCTTTTTGACGTGAAATCTTTGTTTGGTATTTTATTGGAGAAATGTTTATCTCGGCATTTATTTTTCCATTATTTTTACGCGGCCCACGCGTTTTTTCTTCCCCAACAACATCGGCGCTTTCAAAACTCAACATTGCTTTCTACTTTTAAACGAAACAAGGTGATGCTTTGCGAAAATTGATGCAAAATATTTGAGCACAAAAAAAAGAAAAGTGGTTGTTTTGTGATTTTAGTGTCAGTCATATTATTTATGTGAAAATGATATGCAAATAGTGCCGACAAAAACTATTTTTAACTTGGTGAAACCTATTTGTAAAATTACTAAAATAAATTAAATAGCCGGATATTTGTACGAACCGTTAGTTGGAGAATCTCAGTGTTCTCGACGTTTCGTTGGCTTCTTATCTTACATTATCAGGAGACACATTCTTGTTCGGTGGAGGGCAAGAATGAACATAATAATCCAACAAAACAGAGAACACTGAGATGCTCCAACTAACGGTTCGTACAAATATCTGGCTATTAATTTGGTGAAACCTGTAAAATTTCTCACTATTTTCGCTCGATTTCAGTCAATTAATTATAGGTTGCGTGTCATTTTTCCGTAGGTATTTTTTTATACTAAAAGGTATTTGCGTTCAGGCAATGCACGCTAATTGACTGATAGGTTGGCATGAATCTGACCATCCGTGCTGTAAAAATTGGTTCACTTTTGCCAATGTCACCCCGGTTTCAGGGAAAGGAGTTGCAAAGTTTATGTTTGTGTGAGGTTTTGTTTATTTGTATGCAGAATGTGTAGGCGCGAACCTACATGTGCCTGTCTGTGGGCATGCATTTAATTTGAGCCTGAAATGTTAACATATCTGTGCAGCTTAGATAATATATTAATTATTGATGCGCATACCACATAGCAAACCCTTTGGAACAAAATCTAGTTTACCACAGCTGTAACAAAACTTATCACATTGAAATTCTTCATTGCTTCGCTCATCCCCCATTGCCTAGTGATAATTCGGTCTATATAAGGAGCAACTCTAATCAAGTGAGACTTCTTCCCTTAGAGAGACGAGGGACTGTTTCCAAGTGTTAAATCCACCATTCAATTTTACCAAAAATGTAGGTAAATTAAAACAGCCCCGCTCACTTACGTTCTAGTTTCCATTTATTCTCGGTAAAACGCTATGGTTGAGTTTACACGGTAAGTGTTATACTTGTTATACTTGATCAGAACCGCAGCGGACCATCAAGTTTGTTACGATTGTGACAAGAATAAGTAATGACTTCAACTTACAGTCATCACCTAGCGGCTTGTTTGAATGTGCCAGCCATATCAAAGCACGCGAGGGGTATTTTTGTTACCTTACGTGTAAAATAAATAGTTTCCACTCGCCACATGCGACGTCAAAGGGGTCAATACGGTAATAAGCTGCAGTAGATATGCAGCTATGTTACGTTGCGTATCTTATATATAAAAAAGGACAGGGTATTTGCGTCTGTTTTTTTCGAATTTGCAAAAATGTTTTTCTACAAAGTGTTTCTCTTGACAAACTGAACTAACGCTATGTTCCAGAATTTTTGGTGTTTGTTTGTTTGTTTGTCCGTTTGTTTGTCCGTTTGTTTGTATATTTGTACCATTATAGGCGCCCAGACCGTTCGCAGCACGATGCTGATATTTTGCATACCCCCATAAAATGCTCAAACTTAAACAACTGTCAGGGTCCGGATGACGTCACGTGCATATTTCGTATACCTGCGATACAGACTGAAAATTGAAATCTTGCCGCTGGCGGCCATTTTAAATTTACAGGCTTGATGTTCGAAACAGTCATGTCTCTTAGTAATTTTAACAACTTTTGGAAGAAACTTTTTCGCAAAAAGTAAATTCTTCAAACAAAATTTGTAAATACCTACATAGAAAAAAATAAAAAATAATATCTTTCAGGTGGCACAACGGGCGCATGCATAAAGTTGGAACATTGAAATTAGGCATGGTACCTGCACATAAACAGACTTAAATATTTTTAAAAGAACAACGAAATACATGAAGGATTAAGAGTAGCTGCCATACATTTTTTTTGGTTTCTTCAATATTTAACATTCTCCTGGCGTTCATTTTAAAAGTCTGAAGGTTTTTTCTCAATGATCAATTTGGTTTTGCTTATGTCAACATTTTTTGAAAGAAAACTTTTTTCAATGACAATTTTTTTCCAACAAAGTTTTGAAAAACCTGATTTTCACAAAAAAGTCAAATTTATAAGTAAAAAAATCAACTGTTTTGATGCTACACAAACAATTATAATTTAGCGAAATGTAATGATATGTAATAGGACAATCCCGCCAAGTGTATATTTTACATACCCGCGATACAAACTAAAAAAATATATTGCTCTGCAGGCGGCCATTTAAAATTCATAGGCCTCATACTCAAATTTTGAATGCATTTTAGTAAACCCCATAAATGTTGGAAGAAACTTTTTTTCTACGGCAAATTTCTTTGAACAAATATTTAAAAAGTAAAATTTCATACAAAGTGTCTTCTTATATATAAAAATGAAAAAAGTTAAAAAGTTTTTTTTTTTTAATTTTCAAGTCATTTTTTTCTTAGAGTTCTGTCGATGGGTCGAACGTTTTCCCATACTTAGATTTTTTGTAGATTGTGAGTTTAGGCATTTTAAGGTATCTTCAGGTACCAAGCAGTATCAGACACTAAAATATCGTGAAAAGTATCACAAGCAGTTTAAAGATGTCAAAAGATAATTCAGAGCAGGACGAGCAGTTTGAAGGCATTTCATGACAATAAGAGCAGCTGGAACAATCTAAAAACAAAAGCACCAGTACCAACAAAACAATGCCGTATGGCAAACGCAGTCATGTTTCATGCCACTATAAGACAATTGCAAGCAACACAGGTACGCTTAAGATACTATTACCAGCAAAACGAAAAAGAGCAGAAAAGACAAGTTATACACTTAATTGATAATGATCGTGTCGAGCATCATTATAAACCATCACCAGAAAAATAAAGAGCAGAAATAAAAAGCAGGATAAAGACTTCAGCACCTGCACAACAATAGAAAATAGCACGATCAGGCCTGGGATTCTACCGTAAAACTGTCCACTATTTGTTGTTGTTGTTGGTCAGTTCTCATGGATCTTTTAAAAATCAGAGCAGGGGTAAAGTGTGCTGGCGAAGCCGGACTTCAAACTGCCCGTAGGGCCTAGCAGCCAACCGTGCGAGAGCGCGGTTTGGTCTGCTAGTCTTATATATAAAAAAGGATTATTTGCGTCTGTTTTTTTCGAATTTGCAAAAATGTTTTTCTAAAAAGTGTTTCTCTTGACAAACTGAACTAACGCTCATATCCAGATTTTTTGGTGTTTGTTTGTTTGTTTGTTTGTTTGTTTGTTTGTTTGTTTGTTTGTTTGTTTGTGTGTTTGTATATTTGTACCATTATAGGCGCCCAGACCGTTCGCAGCACGATGCTGAAATTTTGCACACCCCCATTAAATGTCAGTGACTAAACAACTGTCAGGGTCCGGATGACGTCACGTGCATATTTCGCATACCTGCCATACAGACTGAAAATTGAAATCTTGCCGCTGGCGGCCATTTTAAATTTACAGGCTTGATATTCGAAACAGTCATGTTTCTTAGTAATTTTAACAACTTTCGGAAGAAACTTTTTCGCAAAAAGTAAATTCTTCAAACAAAATTTGTAAATACCTACATAGAAAAAAATAAACAACAATAACTTTCAGGTGGCACAACGGGCGCATGCATAAAGTTGGAACATTAAAATTTAGCATGCCACCTAAACATAAACAGACTTACATATTTTCAAAAAAAAACAAAAAATACATGAAGGATTAAGAGTAGCTGCCATACGTTTTTTTTGGTTTCTCCAATATTAAACATTCTCCTGGCGTTCATTTTAAAAGTCTGAAGGTTTTTTTTCAATGATCAATTTGGTTTTGTTTATGTCAACATTTTTTGAAAGAAAACTTTTTTCAATGACAAATTTTTTCCAACAAAATTTTGAAAAACCTGATTTTTACAAAAAAGTCAAATTTATAAGTAAAAAAATCAACTATTTTGATACTTCATTTAGAATTTTAATTTTACAAAATGTAAAGATATGTAATAGGACAATCTCGCCAAGTGTATATTTTGCATACCCGCGATACCAACTAAAAAAATACATTGCTCTGCAGGCGGCCATTTTGAATGTCTAGGCCTCATACTCGAATTTAAAATGCATTTTAGTAAACCCCATAAATGTTGGAAGAAACTTTTTTTCTACGGCAAATTTCTTTGAACAAATATTTAAAAAGTAAAATTTCATAGAAAGTGTCTTATATATAAAAATAAAAAAAGTTAAAAAGTTTCTTTTTTTTAATTTTCAAAAGTCATTTTTTTCTTAGAGTTCTGTCGATGGGTCGAACGTTTTCCCATACTTAGATTTTTTGTAGATTGTGAGTTTAGGCATTTTAAGGTATCTTCAGGTACCAATATCGTGAAAAGTATAACAAGCAGTTATAAGATGGCAAAAGGTAATTCAGAGCAGCACGAGCAGTCTGAAGACATTTCATGCCAATTGTAGCAGCTTGAACAATGTAAAAACAAAAGCACCGTTACCAACAAAACAATGCCGTATGGCAAACGCAGTCATGTTTCATGCCACTATAAGACAATTGAAAGCAACACAGGTACGCTTAAGATACTATTACCAGCAAAACGAAAAAGAGCAGAAAAGACAAGTTGTACACTTAAATGATAATGAACGGGTCGAGCATCATTATAAACCATCACCAGAAAAATAAAGAGCAGAAATAAAAAGCAGGATAAAGACTTCAGCACCTGCACAACAATAGGAAGTAGCACAATCAGGCCTGGGATTCTACCATAAAATTGTCCACTTTTTGTTGTTGTTGTTGGTCAGTTCTCATGGATCTTTTAAAAATCAGAGCAGGGGTAAAGTGTGCTGGTGAAGCCGGACTTCAAACTAAAATGCCGTTATCGTGCGCAGCACGAGTAGGCAGGTTATTTAACTTAAATTCGTCTTTCGTGGATTAAAGATATTCGGAACATAAAAAGAATTCAATTACCTTTTCATCACAAAATTTATTAAATTATATCTAAAAGCATTCAATGAAATAAAGAACATATGGGCAAAAAAATATAACGAAGCCAGACTAAAAACTGCCCGTAGGGCCTAGCAGCCAACCGTGCGAGAGCGCGGTTTGGTCTGCTAGTCTTATATATAAAAAAGGAGAGGGTATTTGCGTCTGTTTTTTTCGAATTTGCAAAAATGTTTTTCCAACAAGTGTTTCTATTGACGGACTGGACTAAACCTCATATCCAGAATTTTTGGTGTTTGTTTGTTTGTGTGTTTGTATATTTGTACCATTATAGGCGCCCAGACCGTTTGCAGCACGATGCTGTTATTTTGCATACCCCCATAAAATGCTCAAACTTAAGCAACTGTCAGGGTCCGGATGACGTCACGTGCATATTTCGCATACCTGCCATACAGACTGAAAATTGAAATCTTGCCGCTGGCGGCCATTTTGAATTTACAGACTTGATATTCGAAACGGTCACGCCTCTCAGTAATTTTAACAACTTTTGGAAGAAACTTTTTCGCAAAAAGTAAATTCTTCAAACAAAATTTGTAAATACCTACATAGAAAAAAATAAAAAATAATAACTTTCAGGTGGCACAACGGGCGCATGCATAAAGTTGGAACATTGAAATTAGGCATGCTATCTAAACATAAACAGACTTAAATATTTTTAAAAGAACAACGAAATACATGAAGGATTAAGAGTAGCTCCCATACATTTTTTTTGGTTTCTTCAATATTTAACATTCTCCTGGCGTTCATTTTACAAGTCTGAAGGTTTTTCCTCAATGATCAATTTGGTTTTGCTTATGTCAACATTTTTTGAAAGAAAACTTTTTTCAATGACAAATTTTTTCAAACAAAATTTTGAAAAACCTGATTTTCACCAAAAAGTCAAATTTATAAGTAAAAAAATCAACTATTTCGATGATACATTTACAATTCTAATTTTTCAAAATGTAAAGATATGTAATCAGACAATCACACCAAGTGTATATTTTGCATATCATCATACAAACTAAAAAAATATATTGCTCTGCAGGCGGCCATTTTGAATGTCTAGGCCTCATACTCGAATTTAAAATGCATTTTAGTAAACCCCATAAATGTTGGAAGAAACTTTTTTTCTACGGCAAATTTCTTTGAACAAATATTTAAAAAGTAAAATTTCATACAAAGTGTCTTATATATAAAAATGAAAAAAGTTAAAAAGTTTTTTTTTTTTAATTTTCAAAAGTCATTTTTTTCTTAGAGTTCTGTCGATGGGTCGAACGTTTTTCCATACTTAGATTTTTTGTAGATTGTGAGTTTAGGCATTTTAAGGTATCTTCAGGTACCAAGCAGTATCAGACACTAAAATATCGTGAAATGTATCACAAGCAGTTTAAAGATGTCAAAAGAAAATTCAGAGCAGGACGAGCAGTTTGAAGGCATTTCATGACAATAAGAGCAGCTGGAACTATCTAAAAACAAAAGCACCAGTACCAACAAAACAATGCCGTATGGCAAACGCAGTCATGTTTCATGCCACTATAAGACAATTGCAAGCAACACAGGTACGCTTAAGATACTATTACCAGCAAAACGAAAAAGAGCAGAAAAGACAAGTTATACACTTAATTGATAATGATCGTGTCGAGCATCATTATAAACCATCACCAGAAAAATAAAGCGCAGAAATAAAAAGCAGGATAAAGACTTCAGCACCTGCACAACAATAGAAAATAGCACGATCAGGCCTGGGATTCTACCGTAAAACTGTCCACTTTTTGTTGTTGTTGTTGGTCAGTTCTCATGGATCTTTTAAAAATCAGAGCAGGGGTAAAGTGTGCTGGCGAAGCCGGACTTCAAACTGCCCGTAGGGCCTAGCAGCCAACCGTGCGAGAGCGCGGTTTGGTCTGCTAGTCTTATATATAAAAAAGGACCCCCGATTTGCGTCTGTTTTTTTCGAATTTGCAAAAATGTTTTTCTAAAAAGTGTTCCTCTTGATAAACTGAACTAACGCTAGATTCCAGAATTTTTGGTGTTTGTTTGTTTTGTTTGTTTGTTTGTTTGTTTGTTTGTTTGTTTGTTTGTGTGTTTGTATATTTGTACCATTATAGGCGCCCAGACCGTTCGCAGCACGATGCTGAAATTTTGCATGCCCCCATAAAGTGTCAGTGGCTAAACAACTGTCAGGGTCCGGATGACGTCACGTGCATATTTCGCATACCTGCGATACAGACTGAAAATTGAAATCTTGCCGCTGGCGGCCATTTTAAATTTACAGGCTTGATATTCGAAACAGTCATGCTTCTCAGTAATTTTAACAACTTTTGGAAGATTTTTTTTCGCAAAAAGTGAATTCTTCAAACAAAATTTGTAAATACCTACATAGAAAAGAATAAAAAACAATAACTTTCAGGTGGCAAAACGGGCGCATTCATTAAGTTAGAACATTGAAATTAAGCATGCCACCTAAACATAAACAGACTTACATATTTTCAAAAAAAAACAAAAAATACATGAAGGATTAAGAGTAGCTGCCATACGTTTTTTTTGGTTTCTCCAATATTAAACATTCTCCTGGCGTTCATTTTAAAAGTCTGAAGGTTTTTTCTCAATGATCAATTTGGTTTTGTTTATGTTAACATGTTTTGAAAGAAAACTTTTTTCAATGACAAATTTTTTCCAACAAAATTTTGAAAAACCTGATTTTTACAAAAAAGTCAAATTTATAAGTAAAAAAAACAACTGTTTTGATGCTACACAAACAATTATAATTTAGCGAAATGTAATGATATGTAATAGGACAATCCCGCCAAGTGTATATTTTGCATACCCGCTATACCAACTAAAAAAATACATTGCTCTGCAGGCGGCCATTTTTAATGTCTAGACTTCATACTCGAATTTAAAATGCATTTAAGTAAACCCCATAAATGTTGGAAGAAACTTTTTTTCTACGGCAAATTTCTTTGAACAAATATTTAAACAGTAAAATTTCATACAAAGTGTCTTATATATAAAAATAAAAAAAGTTAAAAAGTTTCTTTTTTTTAAATTTTCAAAAGTCATTTTTTCTTAGAGTTCTGTCAATGGGTCGAACGTTTTCCCATACTTAGATTTTTTGTAGATTGTGAGTTTAGGCATTTTAAGGTATCTTCAGGAACCAATATCGTGAAAAGTATAACAAGCAGTTATAAGATGGCAAAAGGTAATTCAGAGCAGCACGAGCAGTCTGAAGACATTTTATGCCAATTGTAGCAGCTTGAACAATGTAAAAATAAAAGCACCGTTACCAACAAAACATTGCCGTATGGCAAACGCAGTCATGTTTCATGCCACTATAAGACAATTGCAAGCAACACAGGTACGCTTAAGATACTATTACCAGCAAAACAAAAAAGAGCAGAAAAGACAAGTCATACACTTAAATGATAATGAACGGGTCGAGCATTATTATAAACCATCACCAGAAAAATAAAGAGCAGAAATAAAAAGCAGGATAAAGACTTCAGCACCCGCACAACAATAGGAAGTAGCACAATCAGGCCTGGGATTCTACCATAAAATTGTCCACTTTTTGTTGTTGTTGTTGGTCAGTTCTCATGGATCTTTTAAAAATCAGAGCAGGGGTAAAGTGTGCTGGCGAAGCCGGACTTTAAACTAGAATGCCGTAATCGTGTAGGCAGGCTATTTAACTTAAATTCGTCTTTCGTGGATTAAAGATATTCGGAACATGAAAAGAATTCAATTACCTTTCTATCACAAAATTTATTAAATTATATCTTAAAGCATTCAATGAAATAAAGAACATATGGGAAAAAAATTATGGCGAAGCCAGACTTAAACCTGCCCGGAGGGCCTAGCAGCCAACCGGGCGAGAGCGCGGTTTGGTCTGCTAGTGAAATATAAAATGAAAGATACTCGTCCTTTTTTTTCATTTAAGTATGGTTTTTACCTAATGTCAACATAACTACAATGTATTGTAATTTTTCCGAAGGCATGGAGAAAGACTGTTCACAAAAACAAATGTATCGAAAATAGGTTAAAAAAACTGGAAATCCTTTTCGAAGACTTATCCGTTGCTATGAGACTGAGCACCTCACGGTGAAAACTGGTTCACTCTGTTAAGTACACCCCTTTTTCAGGGAAAGGTAAATAGATTTGAAGGACTTATTCTCCCGTTAGATTTGTTTCTATTTTATTTTGTTAGTACATACGCAGCAGCATATCGCACGTTTAATAATTAAGAGCAAAAACTCAAAAAACATGAATGTTGGGAAATCACGTTTGAAGTTCAGACACCCAGTACAACTTGTATGGGATGAAAAAGGCGGCCGATGTTTTATCTCGGTCATATTCGTCCAAATTGAACGGCTGTCGCATTCTACCTATTCTTCTCGCATTGTTCTTGCGTTTTATTACAAAATTTCGATTTTCCCAATTTTCGAGTTATTTCTCTTTATTATTAAACGTGCGATATGTAGGAGTGAAATTACGCGGGTCTTCTTTGCGCATGCATAAAATATGAATCTTAAATCCGAATGCCAACTTTAAATGATATCGATGACATTCTTACGATCAAAGCAGTTAAAATAATTGCGTTCTAACGCACATGTCACTATTTTCTCATATTTTACCATAAATTATTGTTATAATTTCTAGTTATACATTTATATTTTTTTGTGGATTTAAAAAAGCTTTCATTATTTTGCATTACTCATAATTGATGTATAATTTATCACGCAAAATTTTCAATAAAACCATCTTCAAAGAAAATCCATGAACAGCCTTATTCTTCATCGCAAAAGAGCTCGCGCTTTTTTGTATACAAAAATAATTTACCTTGAGCTTCCCCTTCCTACGGATGATTCTCTAGTTTAACGTCACCCTGTATCTACCCCAAGTATAAAACTCAAAATTTAAATTTAACCATAAAGTTTATTATAAAAAGATATCTGGAAACTAAATCAGCGCATATACCTAGTGAGCGTTTTAATTTCGATACATTTAAAAAAAAACGCTTTGATTGAGTATGCACGTTTTTTTTATACATTGGATACTGTATACCTTTGAAATAAGCACCTGGTTTCCTCCACGCCCCACTCGTTGGTACTTTCCTCTCTTGTGCTGGTACTTTTCCTCTTCTACACTCTGGTACTTCCCCCCTCCCACGCTCCGGGGGTTGATTTAAGTTTCGCGTGAGGGTAATATCTTAAATCGCTTCCCGTGTGCAAATTGCTGGGAAATATTATCTGATGTTTTTTGCAAATTGATAACGTAAACATTCCATCACCTTTTGCATCTTCCTTTCATTTTTGAAATTAAATTATCAGCTAATAAGGTTGTTGAAGTATTTTTTCTTATAAAGTATAAAAGAGCTTTTAAATACCTTTATTGCGTGTGAAAAATTGTACCTATCAACAGTTTCTATGGGGATTAGAGTAAATTAACGATATTTTTGCATATCTCAATATAATTTATTAAGATGAAAATATTGAAATACTTAGTACACCGAGAATAAGGCCCTTTTGACTGTAGACGCATTTTTCCCGGTTTGTCGATAGTTTTTATGTGGATTACCGGAGACCTTGTGGAAGTTTTCATTAATTCCCATAAGCTACTAGACTTTGGAATCCATAGACAAACCATAAACCAACCCGTCAGAATGCGTCTTGTCTGTAACGGGCCTAAGACTATGGCGTAAATAGAAAATCAACAGAGCCTCTGGTGATTGTTTTCACTTTCGTCCATTTTTCTGTTTGGATGGTTGATTATTTAGACGATGTTTTATTAGTGCAGAATTCTTTTTTGTAAAACACATGGACATATATAATCAAAGCACGCATTTGTAGAAGTGGTGTAATTTTTATTACTCATCATATTCCATGCTTCCTTTTATTTACTTTCAGAATTTCCGGAAATGTCACTCATGTTTAAGAAAAGATGCCTTTCCAAATGGTTCAGTTGTGGTTTGTTTGTATCGTTTTTGTTAATTCTGAATGTTTTCTTGTTTCAGGTAAGTGCTTCTTGCAAAACTTGAAGACGGCTTGCAGGGTATTTTCTTCACAACCGTAACTATTAAAGTTTAAATATTTTATTTTTATTGCTACACAGATACTTTGTTTGAAATATTGTTTATTTTATTTTATAGGTAAACATACAGCATGTGACAGAGTGGATTTATACGTGTTTTTTAGAGGGCATTATTATTAATTAGTCCGCAAAGTTAATATATCTTTTCAACTTAAATTAAGATAAATTTAATATTATGAAAATAATAAATTATCTGCAAGTTTTGCATTGAATTTTCACAATTGTTCACGATGTTGTATGTATACCATAGTACAACATTAGTTAAATGATCAAAATCCAAATACACGATTCCCCGTATAATGGTTGGCTAGCTTATGTAAAGATCTGTCCACATCCTGACGTGACATTTGTCTGCTCCGTATAAATTTGTATGGCTCCTGTCCGCTCATGTTTCCACTGCTTGTACAATGCGAAACGTTGGGAACAGCAATTTGTGCTCAGAGCAGGTTCTATTGAAACATTTTAATGCCAAACCTTGTGCAAACGTAAAATATATGGCTATTTTTAAAACATGTTAAGTATCTATATAACAAGGCTCTTTACACAAAATAAATATTTTAATATAGCTTAAATACGTATTTCAAAGGGGCGAGTATCCCATACAGGCACGTGCACGTATAAGATTGACAACATTATGGTAAACAAAACGTGTACAGAAAGTGTACATTCTGTGACATTCTGTGTGTTTCTATATTTAAGTAGATATTTTGTTATTATTTTTTTCTCATTCTTGGAATAAATATAGATTGCCGTATTTGGCTTATACGACTTAGGTATATTAAGTAAGTTCCCATGGAAATATCCTTGTTTTACTAGTTTGTAGTGTTCTGTTTTTTTACGTCAGAGAGTGCGGTATCACGATATCTCAAAAAAAAAAAAAACAATTGATGTCATTTACTAAGAAATGCTTCAAAAATTCATAAAATCCATTAACAACAATCTTTATTCCATAAAGTGTAATATTACTTTTTATCGGTATGTCATAATGCACATATCGCACGCTTAATAATAAAGAGAAATATTGAAAATTGGGAAAATCGAGATTTTGTAATAAAACGCAAGAACAATGCGAGAAGAATAGGTAGAATGTGACAGCCGTTCAATTTGGACGAATATGACCGAGATAAAACATCGGCCGCCTTTTTCATCCCATACAAGTTGTACTGGGTGTCTGAACTTTAGACGTGATTTCCCAACATTCTTGTTTTTTGAGTTATTGCTCTTTATTATTAAACGTGCGATATGTTTGCTCATACCACCAGCAGTCAACAAAAAGTGCCAAAAAAAAGATTTTTTAATTAACCCTTTACATCCCTTGCTTGTTTTGCTGCTGAAAAAAAATACATGATGCATTGTAGTAACCTGCTCTGTGCCGCTATGGCGGATGGGCATTGTCTGTGTCGGATAAATTTCATTATCCCCGAACACATAATGTAACTGTGAATATCCTCGCCGATCCTGGCCGCCCGTAAAACCAACACAAAAGGATTTGTCTTTATTATGGGGTCTACTGTATACAAGTATACAACCCCAAGTATACAACTTTACTTCTAAGCACCACAATTGCGTTTTCCAAAAATTTTTAAGAAACTGTTTTACTCACTAGAGGCTCTTGTTTAGTTTCTATGGTGGAGTAAACACGTAACGTTGTATGTTTGGGGTACTATGTAACACCAGTGATGTAATGTGATGAACTAGTTATGCAAGTTTATGGCATGGCGTCGGAGGGTTAATACTCCGATGAATATTTACATAATGTTTTATCCTCCAAGGCTTTATTCTCAGACCTAAGAATCCGAACCTAAGAACCTTATGTTGGCCTTCGTTGAAACAATGACAATAACCCGCAAAAGTGTATCTTTTTACTATTTGTACTTGTCATACTATCAAAATAACATTACGTAAATAAACGGGAAATGTTGAAAATTTCATAAGGATTTGTCCCTCATAAACAATTAAGAAATGAACACACTGTTACGAATGTGTGTCTGTGTGTTTTATTCTTGTGTGGGTATGTCTGTGTCTCTAAATGTAGGTGTTAAAATAATAATACTTGTTTTAAAATAAAGCTATTTTTTGTTTAACGTAGTTTATTTTCACAATAATATAAATAAACTACGTTAAACAAAAAATAGCTTTATTTTAAAAAAATGAATTTTCACTGTGTGAATACACAAACCCTACAAAATCTAATAATACTTGTATTTATTCGATGGTGTGAGCATTCGCTCGAATAATCTAAATGTAATGTTCTGGCAAAGTCTCGAATGTTCCAGGTCTCGATTTTTCGAAAACCGTCCTTATGTCACACTATATAAAGGGCTAAAGCCATCTGTAGCGCAGAATAGTATTAGAGCTGTTGAGCTGCACAGTTAAAAAGCCAGTCTGTAATCAAACAATATGTGAACGGTAAAATAAATTGTGTGAAATAAATTAACCGAAGTTTTTATTTCCCCCACTTCAACTGAAAGTGGTTAGTGTGAGGCCGGCCCCTTACCTGTAAAAATAAATATGTCCCGAATCACCACCCTTCGGGAATAACGCAGGCAAGAAGTTACACTATATGTGTAGCTTATTTGCATTATTATTATTATTTATTAAAGTGATCCCGTAAATCGTAATAGTTTGAAAAACACCACTCTTGTGGTGATAAGTAACTTATGAATCGATACAACTAGTGAATGTTTGTTTGACTGATTTCTTTACCCGCGTCCTTCCTGCGTATTGGCTTTTGTACATTTTCTTTTCCTCGTTTGTTTAGAGTTAATAGTTTCTCAGACACTAAAGAGATAACTACTAGACAGGTGCACATACTCGCACACTTGGTTAGTTGCTATGCATTCGCTACGATTGACCTAAGCTATCTGTACCGCACCAGTGATCTATAAATTATAGTTAGATATGAGGTTGTAACTGTAACTGTAACTCTGTCGCCATTCCGCTAGGGGTGGCCAGAGCCTCTGCAGAGTTGCCTCCCGGAAAGGAAATTTCTGGATGAATAAAATAAAGAAAAGGCCAAAAAGTCATGTGCGGGCTATGACATTACGGTTTTATTATTAAAACTCACATGTAGAGATCGCAAGATAAAAACATATATACTGACAAGAGATGAATCTCGAAGCCTCTTGAATAACTGCAGGAAATACATTGTTTTTTAACCGTAGACAAAACTTCGTTAACCAACGAAATATAATGAAATACAATCAATTTATTCCTAACTGAAGTTTTGAGATTTGAGTACTTTCAACGTATAAAAAGTTTCGTCCACCTGGCGCAAGATGTCTATGTAGCGATAAACTCAAAATTCGTAACACGCTTAAAAAAAAAAGGTTATCTTTTATAACTGTCATTTTATGAAAACTGTCAATAATTTCTGATGTTATGTAAGTTCATTTAAGGTTCGGATTTTGTTTTGTAAATGCACACACATCATTTGCAAGCAAGTGAACGTGCATAACACGTGAATCGCATTTTTTAATATTTCTGAGATTATACTGCTTTTGGATATAAATACAGTGTAGCTCTGTACACCAAGACGTATAAAACCTTGCGTGCTAACTCAGCCTCTACGACAGATTCTGCGAAAAAAAATGGAAATCAAAACAGTGCCTCTAATGAGCTTTTATGTTTTCATGCATTTTTGGAGAAACGCTTTGGTTGAGTTTGTTCGAATGGTTTATACTTGCTGCAGTAGAGTGGCTAACTAGCGACGTAGAGCTCTTGACCTGTGCCTACGCGGAAACCTCAACCTACGTCATACTTCTCCCAAGAGCTCTACGACCGTAGAGTGTCGCTCTCTACGCAGCTTAAATGTGGCCTTTATGCAACGCGTGGTTCAGCTATTGTTCATCATAAAAAGTATTGATGAAAATTCGCAGAAACATGTTTTCAAAACCGTATGTTTTTTCCTGAAAAAATATTGTATCTAGTCCTACATGCATGAGTTGTATCTTTGTCATTTAGAAAAATATGGTAAATCTTTCCAAGAATGCTATACAATCTCCTTGTACAATCTCAATCTTGCATCTGAATTGTTTTATGCCCACCAGAAAACTTCCCTAGTAGTCAAATCTATGTAAAAATTGTAAGGAGATCATTTGACAGCAAAATTAGCTGATCATGCGCGACCATGTTTTCAAGCTTTCTATACGTCGAGACTTCTCACCTAGATATGCCTTCTTCTTTTGGTGCCACTTTTATCGAAGATTAGCATGGCTTTTTTGACCTTGGATGTTGCGGCTCGAAACATATTGCTTCTGTTGAACCATTGTCGCAGGTTTTTTAACCACGATGTCCTTCGGCGTCCCTATCTCTTAATACGATATGTCTAAATACTTGCAAATCATTGTTATCATCCAGTAAGCTTAGCAACTGGAACCAGCTACAAATGCTTGAAGTAATAGACCACTTAGATCCATCGTGTTTTTTACAATTCAAAAAATTAAATACTTGCAGTGAGTTTGTATTCCCCTGATTTAAGTTGCACTAATTACTAGCACTGTCCATTGCCTGTTTTGCGCGTCCTACTACTAGGATAGTTTGGCTTTCGTCACGCCCTCCACGCCGGCTTTGTAGCTGCTCCTGTGTGTCCGTGGTCCACAATGTAAATGCACGTCCGATTGCATTAATCCTGAATAATGCCCATCAAGGTGCGTTCGTGTGCAGGAATCGACTACGTAACGTAACCTAACTGAGCTACACATATAGTGTTAGTTTTTGCCACGTGTATATTTTATAACACCAAAATTTAATTTTGTTAACATTATTGTTTTCCTTGACTATAGGGGTTAGTATGAGGCAGACCCCATGCTGTAAAATTTTGTTCAATTTTGCCAATGCCACCACGGTTTTAGGGAAGAGTGGCAGGAGTGCAAGGCTTATGTAAATGTGAGTTCACATGCGACAAATTTACGCGTATTTACTTGTGCATGCTTATCAAATATAAGTCTTAAATGTCAACATATATTTGTAATTTATTTTAAAGGTTAAAGATAGATCGTAAGATTTCGACGTACATTTGGTACAAATAATATATTTTTAATGGTGTTTGCATGGAAAAAAAAACTATTTGGCTTTATTGCAACTGCCTCGCTGTCCTACCATTTTGACCCCTTATATAGTACATCCAGCTTTACAGCAACTGGGTCTTGCTTGAGTATTGGCGCTTGGTAGCGGCAACCAAGCTCGTACACCTCTGCGGCACTATAATACGTGTTTTAGACCCCTAGAGTCTCTAGAATCTAGGGAGTCTAAAAAAAAAAAAAAGATGAGGACGCATTGTCAAAAGTGTTAAATTAATGCAACTTAGTGAAAATCAAAAGGCCTCTCTTTTCAAAGTCAAAATATCAACCTGCGTCTTACCACTACGTTATAGAGATTAACTACTAATTTTCAGTAGATTTCCGAGTTTTATATAAACGACTATTTTTCACTCCATACATTTATATTATCATCCCTAAAAATTCGGACACAAATTTTCTTTTGTAAAATATTGAACAACACTTTTTTACCGAGTTCAATAAACAATGCATTTTGATAAAATTCCCCTCTGAAATGCTCTGCGATCCATTAATCATTGTATGCAACAGCTAGATGCAAATTCGGAATAAAAAATTGCGCTTACAAAGCATGGAGCGGTGCAAAAATGCAAACATATTCTTTATCTCCTTGTAACAGAAAATGCGGGCAAAATATATCAGGATTTTTTGTGCATACCAGTGTATTTGTCCATAATTTCTACGTACATAGGTATATTATCTAATGCAATTTTATATCATAAGTGCGGGTAGCAACATTATCATACGAAATTTTATAGATTTTTTATAATACGTATCAAAACCTAGATAAGTCGGTAACAATATGCCATTGTGTACTGCCATTCTCAGATCCATCGTCAATCGCTTGTTCTTTGCTATTCTTCCTATTGCACCGACCACTTGCTTTCCCTTGCACACCCTATTCTCAAGTTCTCTTGTCATCTTTCCATTCTTTTCAAACATACTTTCCAAGTATCTAAATTCATCCACAATTTCAACTTTCGTACCATTCAACATGAACGTGCATTCTTCAGTTTCATCCCTTCTGTCAAAAATCAGTACTTTCGTCTTACTTGCATTAATTTTCAACTTGCTTGCACACAGAGCATGGTTCAAACTAGAGAGCATTGTCTGGAGTTCCGCTGCTGAATCAGCAATTAATACTGCGTCATCAGCATAAAGCAGAACTCCGACTTTTCTCTCTCCAATTTGTATGCCATGTCCTTCCAGATTCGCTTGTTTAACACAATGATCCATGATTATATTGAATAACCATGGGCTCATTATGCAACCCTGTCTCACACCTTTGTACATATTAAAATACTCGCTGTATTCTCCATCCACCCTGACACACGCCCTGCTATTTACATAGATGGCGCGTATCGCATTCAAAAGTGCTTTGTTTACACCATACTTCTCTAGCACACACCACATCATACTTCTATCCACCGAGTCGAAGGCTTTCTCAAGATCTACGAAAGCCGCGTAGACCTTTTTATTTACGGCCAGCTGTTTTTCGACTATCTGTCGAAGCGCGAATATCTGGTCTACGCAACCTCTTTCTGGCATAAAGCCAGATTGTATATCTGAGACCTTCTCCTGGGTGGATAATCTTACCCTATGGATAAGAATCTTGCATAGCACTTTACCTGGCACACTAAGAAGGCTGATCGGTCTGTAGTTACGGCAGTCTTTTTTGTCGCCTTTACCTTTGTAAATTGGCACAATGACCGCCTCTCTCCAGTCCGATGAAACCTCCTTGACACATACCTCCTCCATACCACACACCTCCTTGACGCATATTGTTACCGACTTTGATGTATGGAAGTGAAGCATGGACAGTGAATGATAGCGAAATGAGTAAAGTATGTACGGTGGAAATGAAGCATTTGAGAAGTATGACAGGAAAAACTTTGAGGGATAGAGTTAGGAATGAATGGGTAAAAATAGAATGTAATTTGAAAGAGGATGTGTAAGTTAAAGTACAAAAGAATGTGATGAGATGGTTTGGGCATGTGGAAAGAATGAAAGATGATAGACTGACAAAGTATGTATATAAAGAAAGTGTGAAAGGAAAAAGAGGGAAGGGACGACCGAGAAAAGTATGGAGTGATCAGATTGAGGAGATTGTGAAAGAATGGGATATACAAAGTGAGCGTAAAAGAAGAAAATGCATGAAAAAGGTGATGGATATGAAGGAATTGAAAGAGGTATGTCAGGATAGGAAAAAATGGAGGCAACTCTGCAGAGGCTCTGGCCACCCCTAGCGGAATGGCGACAGAGTTACAGTTACAGTTACAAAACCTAGATGGTATTCGTACTTATCTTCACATTTTATTAGGAAATCATAATGTTTTTTTTTTTGTAATTTTCGTTGAATTTTCCAATGATTCTACCTAATCATCTACTACTAATGAATATTGTTTTCGTGACTATGTGGTCAAATTTGTAATTTTCGTGTATTTAAAGCATCAATATGTACATTTACTTAACTTATTAAAAATATATAAAACAACCATCTAATGAGATTCATAATAAAGATTTTTGTAAACATTTATTTGGTTTAAAAATATTAGGAACTCCCGGGTTTGAAGATGACAAAAGCAAAATTAAATCTGTGTGTTCTTTGCCGAAAGCATTTTGTCACTTTTATACATTGAGTTCAATCTCTTTGTAATAATAGTTCCAAGGCAGTTTTTGTTCCTACATGACTTCCAGATTGTGTCTGGTGTTTGTGATCTTATAGCTTTAAACTTTGAAGCAGGTGTGAATTGCTCTAAGTTCTACCGTAGATGTTTGCCTTTTGCTCTCGCACCTTGTAATACGAGTACAAGTAGACATTGATATATACTATTATATACTAACATTTGTATCAGGAAATATTTTTATGTGTATATGTATAACTTATGTGAGTGATATACATAAAACAAAATGTTTGAGAACTGTTATTTGAGTACGGAAACTTTAAGATGTATTATATAAGTATGACTTTTCAATTTTGTATCTTTCGAAAGATGATTGTCCGGTCGATAGCTCAGTTGGTAGAGTGCTTGCATTCTACCCCGTGAGCTCGGGTTCGAATCTCACCGAGGAGGGTGTCAGAAATGATTTCCTATTTCGGTGTTTATTTCAAACCCCATAATAAAAATACCGGCAAGGTTTACTCAGCCTTCACAAGAAATGAGTACCAGCCCCCTCGGGAGCTGGGAAACCCCCACTTCAACTGAAGTGGTTGGCGTAAGGCCGGCCCCCTTACCTGTAAAAATAAATAGTTTCAACTCGCCACATGCGACCCCTTCGGGGATAACGCGGCAAGAAGTTACACTATATGTGTAGCTTAGTTGCGTTTTTGCGTTTTAAAACTCGTACCTAGATTTTGGTTTTTTTAAACATGCCAAGATATGCAAGGACAGAGTCAAGTGGAGGCACTTGTGTGGAGGTACCGGCCACCCCTAGAGAAATGGCGGCAGGATACAAGCCGTATCGAAATCAGATATGACCTAAAACCATTGTTTTATTTGAGAAATATTTACGTCACAGATGTATGTAAAAGTATTTCACGTGGGTGGGATACTTGTTGGTTCGTCTTATTACTGTATAATGCCACCATACTGTTAGGGGTGGCCAGTATATCTCCGCAGATGTGTCTCCACTGTGTTGTGTCCTTGCACACTGTTTGTATTTAGTTTACTTTTTTATTTTTGGCGTCTTTCTATTGCTCTTGGGATAAATCAAATATACCATTATAATTACAATTAAATCATTAACGATTATATCCTTAGAACTTCATTCTTTATTAAACATTATTTAGTCGAGTTCAATATTGTTTTTCCGTTAGTCATTGTGGATGGTTTATATTGTGTACTTTCCTCGCCAACAACACACGCGAGTACCAGGAGAGCAGGCGATTGTTAGAGGAAACCGTTTACTCCTCACAAGGGATGTTCTGTGGAGTTTCGGATATGGACTAGAATATGGAAATAAAATCATTTAGATTTTGGATATGAATACGGAAATGAAATTATTGCTGTTATATGCGGATAGCTTCGCATATAAAATATTTAAGGAATTGTGCAAGCGCTATACCTGCAAAGAAAATGCAAAAGCAACTAAACTTCAGATATAATGTAACTTCTGCCGCGTTATCCCCGAAGGGTTTCGCATGTGGCGAGTGGAACGTATTTATTTTTACAGGTAAGGGGGCCGGCCTTACGCGTGTGGGGGTTTTCCCAGCTCCCGAGGGGGCTGGTACTCATTTCTTGAAAAGGCTGAGTAAGCCATGCTGGTATTTTATTTTAGGGTTTGAAATAAACACAAATTCTGACACCCTCGCCTCGGTGGGATTCGAACCCGAGCTCACGGCATGGAATGCAAGTACCAACTGGGCTATCGACCGGACTTTTTACGAGCTTAGTCGTCATAACAATAATGAAACCAATATAAACAAAACAAAAACTAAAACATGTTGTATTTAGACTCCGACACTACCTGAAATTTTCCGAAAATTCTCTCAGTTTCGGTTACAGATATTTTTATTTATTTTTGATATTCGTTAGTTTTGGTTCCATGTACGGATATCCATCACATCCCTGCTCCTCACCTTGTTATTTCCCCGACATCTCCTCCTGCGACGTGTGCTCCTGATACTGCAGCCTGATTGCTTGCACCTACATAATGCACTGGAATCCCAACGCAATCATCGGGGATCGCGCGAGGCGGATGCACCGACGCGATATAATTGAATCGGGAATCGTTTTGGCCTCTCCACTCTCCACCCTCCACCCTCCCCTACATTTCTTTTTGGCGCCTTGCGGATAATCTGTTTTAATGATCAGACATATCCCCGCATTCCTGCGCGCCTTATCCTCGCCCCCACGTCCCGGTAATGACGCTTAATAAAGCTTGTGTTTAATTACTATTGTCATTGAAATGGCATGCTGATAGAATTTTTATTCGGACTTCAGTGAATTGTATGAAGCGTATGATCTCTTTTCTATGATTTCTCAAGAACCTTTTTGCAACAGCCAAACCGTGTTTTAGTTACTACATGTTCTTTGATGTATAGGATGATATAAGGCTGGCCAACCATTCTTTGCCAATATTACTTCTTTTTAAGGGAAGCGCGGCAAGAGTTGCAGACCTTGAGTTCATATGAGTTTTGGGTTATTATGTTAGATTGTAAGTTCACATGCGGCATGTGTAAGATCGATCTTATACGTGTCTGTTTGTGGTCATATATGTATAAATCCTGTGAAAAACTTAAGGTACTGATTGTGTAAATATGGATTCCTCATCCATTCATGAAATGCTGTTACGTAACAAAAAAATAAAATATTTTAATATGATTGTAATCCTGTAACCCGAAACTCCCCTCGAACGCTTAAATCGAAAATGTATGGAATATATGACACCACTCCTAGTAATTAAAGTAGTTTTCATACATTTTTTTGACTGATTCGATTGAGGTGAGTCTAAGTAATGTTTTATACTCCTTTTCATTCTACAAAAAGTACAGATTCTAAGAAAAGTACAGATACAAGTTGCAAATTGGTTTGCAATCAATTTCCTTAATGTCTTAAATCGCACGCGCTGCCGTATATCGAATTAATACCTTATCTCGCCTCCTCGCAGGGCCTATAATTCATTTCATTAGGGCAGACAGTTGACCCTCTGGAGGGAAGGTCGGCCGAGCCCCCTGTAAGGTCAGAGTCCTTAATACCTCCCTAACAATGGATCGTAAATCTTGCGAAGGGATAGCGCCTTGTTAGAGCGACAGATTCAGAGTGGCCGCATACTAAATTTGCGTGAAATAATTTTTAGTCTGCGAAACGTACCACCTATCATATACGAGAAAATTACTTAGACATCTATCATCTATAACCTTAGTTGCAAAGATATATCAACATTTAAAATTCACTATAAACATGCCCACAAACAGACATGTAAGCTCTTACAAATGCTGCATGTGTACTTACTTACAAAGTAAGAACCAAAACTCAAATGAATATGCACCTTGCAACTCTTGCCGACCTTCCCTGAAACAGGGGTGACTTTGGCAAAGTGAACATTTTTTTAGAGTTTGGGTGGTCAGCCTCATCAAGAAATCCATGCATAAGAGACATTCGACCGGCTAAATCTAAATCTAAGCTGCAAAGATATGTATCATTTGAGATTCATATTAAATGCATTCCCACAAGCAGACACACATAATTTCGCGCTTACACATGCCGCATGTGGACCTACAATATAAAAAAAAACCCAATTCTCAAAGGACATAAACCCTGCAACTCTTGCCGACCTTCCCTGAAACAAAGGTGACATTGGCAAAGTGAACCATTTTTGACAGTATGGGTGGCCAGCTTCATTCCAACCTAAAAGTCAAGGAATTTCGACCGTCAATAAATATAAACCCTATGCTTTGAGAAAAAATTGTACTGTCTTTTCAATACAATCATTATAACAGATAATTAAATGTTACTTGTTTTTATCTGATCATTTTTTTTCATTAAAATCATTAAAGATTCATTAGAGAAATAATTACATGTGAGCCAAATAACATTTTTCCAAAATTGTATGAGGGCGAACAATAGCGTAATGAAGTAATGAATATTACAATACTTCAAATCCAAAATATTCATAATGATGTTAAGGCTTTTAATTGTTTACCCTATTAAATTTCCGTTCGCAAACAAAAATAAATTAACTGCCCCGCGTGTACTGAGCTTTACATTGGAGTTTTCTGTACCCTAGAATTATTCTTTACCTTTAAACATTTGCCGAAAACTGTATAGAAATTAAAGCAGAGCCTCTAGTGAGGGTTAGACTTTTTATGCATTTTTGATTGAGTATAAACGTAATGTCGTAAGTTTTCTGACAAATGGTTTGATATTTTATTCACGTCCCCCCAGGGAGCTTCCTCTCACATTCGACGTCCCTTTCTCTCTGCACAGGTAATACGTTTGCATGTGTTGCGGTCTCTTTTTAATTATGCACGTGTTGTGCGGTCTGAGGGACTGTTGTGACGTCATGGTTTCGTTAACAACACGGTCGAACATATTTGCTTGTGATTTTTTTCTATAATTTGTAGGATGTAGGCTCTTTGACTTATAGGTTCGTATGCCGCTGACCACCCATGCTGTAGAAAGGTTCACTTTGCCAATGTCATCCCTGTTTCAGGGAAGGTCAGCAGGGTGTATGTATGTTCATGTGAGATTTGGGTTTTTATATTGTAAGTCCACATGCGACATGTGCAAGCGCGAACTTACACGTGTCTGCTTGTGAAAATGCATATAATGTGAATTCCCAATGAAACATGTCTTTGCAACTTACGATTCGATTAGATTAGATAAAATGTAATGATGTCCTCAAAATGAACACAGACAGAATTGAGGTAGCTTAGGAAAAGGCAAAAAAAAGTTTTTGATTGCTAAGGACTGCGAATTTTCTCGCTGAGAAAAAGTTATCCATTCCAAATCAAATCTTGGGCAAAGACTGAATAAATATTTGTTGGTGGTTGCTTAGGACCCTAGGTACAAGAACTTGGTATTGCCCGCCGAAAATGATCACATTTGAAATATCCTCGAAAAAAGCGTTTCGCTGTGTCAAGTATATTTTTTATTACTCTTTCACGAAAGTAAAAAAAAAACTGTTTTCTGATCCAGAAAAAAGTTTGCGTGTGTTTAGGATCTTTGGATGCCCTACATTTTAAAATCCTGTTTAATTCAATGAGCCTGATGTATAAATAAGTTCGATAGTGCCCAATATAATTTTTATTTTTAAAAGCTCGGTCGTTGATAAAAGGCTGTTTATCGCATGATTAATTGCTTGTATTTTAAAGTTTGGAGAGCATAAAATAAATTATAGTAAATCATTTAATCATTGTAAGGAAATCTATTCTGTTGAATCCTAAATTCAGTGAAAGATAAATTACGTACATTGTTTTAATGATAATTTTTAACATACTCGTATGTTCACACCTACGCAATAAGCTCATGGTGGTCTAAAAAGCGCAGAGCCGGAATAAACTGAACGTCGGTTGGCGTTTTGTGGCCTCTAGTGGTTTATTTTCTTGTGGAATCTTAAAATAATAATGAAAATATCGCCTGATGCGAAGTTTCATGGCCAAACAATGTTCTCAGGTGCGGCTAGGTGAGTGCAATATGGATCGATGGTCAAGTCATATTTTAACACTTCTCTGATTCGGTGCAAGAACATTACTTCTTCTTTTTAAATTCTAGGATTAGTTTGCTGAACTGTTCATCTATCTTTTTCGAAATCTATCTATCCAAGGCAATCTTATTGAGTTCCTCGTCGGAGGAAACGGCACACATCAGTCTATATATCCTGTAGAAAGTCTCTTTCGTACACTATTTTTAAAGAATTAAGTAAGTGAGATTGTTTTTTTTTTACATTCATTATTTCCAAACTAAAATATCATTCTGAATTTGCCATTTGATACAATTCACCAAGTACCCAAGAAAATATTTATTTCTGTTGAATCTCTTATCCACAAACCAAATAATATGATCTTTATCCACGTGAAGTCTCGAAATCATCGAGTATTCTTTGCCATGGATTTCTTCATTCTATTGTTATGTAAATATAAATATTGAAATAAGTATGGGTAGTTATAGTTATAAGAGTCCTCATAGGTATAGGTAGGTAGGATCGATAATTGTGTATAAGTGTAGAATTCTCTAGGCTAAGTAGGTACTTGTTATAATTATAGGAATTCTGTATTACATTTGTAGGTAGGATTTTGGTTGTATCCCTAGGTAGTACGTGAAGCGTCGAGAAGTAATAATTACTCTGGAACCGTCTAGCAACTTTGGTTCTAGATCATACTGCTCTACAGAGTATAAAGGTGCGAATGGCCTGCAGAGCGGGCCAGTATCATAGCGACTAACAAACACATCGAAGCCATCTGATCAGTGAACCGAAACCAATGGAATAATCGAGAAAGTAGTGTGAAAATAAATTTTGTAACTGTGTAAAATAAATAACTATTGAAGAAGACCTGTGTATTTTTAATTTGGAAAGACAATTGAACCCTAATTTCGTAACAATTGGCGTCAGGTGCGGAATTGTCAAGAAAAATTAAGATCTTCTGTCTAAAAATAAATAAAATAAATTAAATAGTGTTAAAATGAACTTTATTCAAATTGAACTTTGTGTGAACTGACTTTTGTGAAAACAAGTGTTTAAATAAATTTTTGTTAAAAGAAAAGACGCAAAAGCAAGTTGCTTATAAATTCTGGAACATCATATGGAACATAATTCTGGACATAATTCTGGACATAACATAATGACTATTTTACCGCATTGAGAAAGTCATCAAATTGGACCATAGTTTTTTATTATTGTGTGTGATTAAAAAAAAAAAAAAAAAATAAATAAAAATCTTGAAAAATATTACAAAAGAACGTTCCAGATTCATCGAGAAAAAGTTTTTGAATAACTGTGCTTCGTTTACAAGTGTGTGAATGTACATTAAGTACCTACCTGTGTGTTGGAGAGACTTGAGACGAAATAAATAATTATGTACTATCAGACATTATTATGTTAAAAATATTGGTGATTTAAAAATAAATATTAAAAGACAGTACCTACCAATCAGTGTAATCAGATAAATTATTATTTTGCTAAAGTACGTATTCAAAACAGCTATATATATAAAACTCAAAACTTGTATTAAATAAATTTAAAAATATTTTTGTTTTGAAGTAAATTTTGAAAAAAAATGGCAACCAAAGTGAACATCAAGGACCTCAAAGTCACTGAGCTTAAAAATGAGCTTCTGGAGAGGGACCTGGAGACCTAAGGAGGGAAGGCGGCCTTACAGGCACGCCTCATGGAGGCCTTAGAACAGTCAGGCGAAGACCCGGCATATTTTGTCATGGCGTCTGGAGGGGACCGCGCCTTGGACGAGCTAAACCTCAGCATCACCGGAAACTTCACTTCCATGGAGGAAAAGCTGAAAGGGGAGATGGCTGACAATTCCAAGACCCTGAGGGAAGACCTGAAGGCGGAGATGGCTGACAACGCCAGGACCCTGAAGGCGGAGATAGCGGATAGTCTCACAACCCTGAAAGGAGAAATAGAGGAGAAGATGACAACCAACCTCTCGGCCCTGAAGGGGGAAATGGAGACTCGGATGTCAAACCTGGAAGACCGTCTGCGTGCCGAGCTGGCTGACAAGTGCCAGATGGAGTCCACCAGAATCTCCCCCAAAGGCGGCCTTCACGACGAGACCGACCAGGGATGCTCAACTCCAACCAGGATCACAAGAGGGGATGATGACCCTTCCCTAGCCAAGCAAAACCTCCCAACCTTCGACGGGAAGACGTCGTGGGAGGAATACTTGACCCTCTTTGAGACGGCTGCCATGATGGGAGCCTGGAGCCAGCAGAAGAAGGCTTCGGTTCTCAGCCTGTCGCTCCGAGGAGACGCTCTCAGGGTTCTGCAGGCCATACCCCTGGACAACCGTGGTGACTTTGGGCAGCTGAAGCAGCGCTTGGATATGCGCTATGGCCACAAGTGCCTGGAGCAGCTGTACAAGTCGCAGCTGAACACAAGGGTGCAGAAGCCCAACGAGAGCCTCCAGGAGTTTGAAATGGACATCGTCCACCTAGTACGAGACGCTTACCCGACATTCCCTGATGACATCTGCGAGAGCTTGGCAGTGGACAAGTTCCTGAACGGATTGAGAGAATGGGAGACGCAGCAAGCAGTGAAGCTGGCTCTTCCGAAGACGTTGAACGAGGCGCTAAGCCGAGCTCTCGAATTTGAGGCTGTCAAACAGTCCATCAGGGGCCACGCCAGGGTTTGTGCAATCAAGGCAGAGGAGGTCAAACTACCTACAACCGAGGAAATAATAGAAAAAGTGCTGCAGCAACTTGAGCCAACGAGACAGAAGGCGCACTGCTGGACGTGTGGCCAGCAAGGACACCTGAGCGCGAGGTGCCCAAAGTCTCAAGGACCGGAGAAATTGGAAGACGACCGCAAGGATGTAGAGACCACCATGGAGATGAACAAACGGCTGAGGAAACAGCTCCAGGATGCCGAGAGAAAGGTCAAAGTCATGGAGACGGAGAACAGGCAGCTGACGAAGAACTTGGCCAGCAGTGAAAGGGTCCGGCGAACAGCGGAGGCCGAGAGGGACGAGTTGCACGAGACTGTGCTGAGCCTGGAGAGACAGAACAAGGGGCTTAAGACTAAGCTCCAGCAGCTGGAAGCTGGGCAGGGGCCCAGGACGAAGGACACCATCGCCAACCTGGAGTCCAAGATCAGCAACACCAAGGAGGCGGGAGCTCGAATGAAGGATAACCACCGGCCAACTCAAAGAGCAAAGTGGTCAAACAATGACCAGCCCGCCCAGAGAGTACAAAAATGCGTCGCATCCAAAGAAGCGCCCCTGTTTGAGACGTTCTGGAGCAAGGTGCAAGAGGGACAGAAGATTCGCCATGGAGTGACCACAGAAGTCCACAAGGACTTATTTGAGGTCACTAGGGACCACACACTGGCATGCAGTGTACCGGAAGATCTAGATATGTCTAGAGGAATTGCACGGGTCTTCCGATACAAATTCGGAGAACCGCAACCCTCGAGCAGCCCGCAAGGAAGAGCTCTGAGACTACCGAAGGGGCGTCAACAAGCATACTGCCTGGTTGTCCCGGATTCCAGCAACCTGGAAGAGGACTACAAGGCATTGTGGGACGGCCTTGTTGAGCTGCGTGACTACATGTTGGAGGATCAGCAGGCGCGTCTGGCAATACCGAAGATGGGTGGCGGCCGCGCTAATCGAGACTGGCGGATAATCCGGAGTATGATTGAAGCAGTGTTCTCGGGAGTCGGCATCAGCGTCATGGTGTGCTGCGAGCAAGCGCAGCCGAGAGCCAGTGGGGAGAAATCCGTGGACTGCCACTTCTTCCTGACCACAGGGTGTCGACGTGGATCAGCATGCCCCTACTTACACAGAGTAAAGACTGTTCCGGGACGAAACAGTCTAGGTGGGGGGTAGTGTTATGTAAATATAAATATTGAAATAAGTATGGGTAGTTATAGTTATAAGAGTCCTCATAGGTATAGGTAGGTAGGATCGATAATTGTGTATAAGTGTAGAATTCTCTAGGCTAAGTAGGTACTTGTTATAATTATAGGAATTCTGTATTACATTTGTAGGTAGGATTTTGGTTGTATCCCTAGGTAGTACGTGAAGCGTCGAGAAGTAATAATTACTCTGGAACCGTCTAGCAACTTTGGTTCTAGATCATACTGCTCTACAGAGTATAAAGGTGCGAATGGCCTGCAGAGCGGGCCAGTATCATAGCGACTAACAAACACATCGAAGCCATCTGATCAGTGAACCGAAACCAATGGAATAATCGAGAAAGTAGTGTGAAAATAAATTTTGTAATTGTGTAAAATAAATAACTATTGAAGAAGACCTGTGTATTTTTAATTTGGAAAGACAATTGAACCCTAATTTCGTAACACTATGTTAGTGAACAGTATGCATTTCCATTTGTTTCTACACCTACTCATTTGCTTTCCACTCACTTTGCACCATTTTCAAGCCATTCTTGTTTTGTGAACACCGGGTTAAAAATACTACGCCCTAATGCGTTCCTTCTTATTTATAATAGGAACAATACGCAGGGTGTCTCATAGCCCAGAATGCGGTTCGCAGTGAGCTGTGCGGCTTTACAAGTCAGTTGTTTTAATTAACGATGCATCCTGTATGTGCCAGCAACACGGCCCACACTCGGCACAGCCCGAGCTGAATAAAAGGCCCCCGCCCTTGCACTCGGAGGGTTAATTCCACTACGGGAATCTCCTACAAAACCTCATTTCTATTTTCATTTCTCGTATGACACATTCAGACCCGTACGACCTACTAGCACGACAACTTAATCGTGGGTTAAATTTCCCATTAAAAAAAATCATAACGTACATATCTTTGATAAAAATCTGTATCATTTGCCAAGGTGCGATATGTGCATTATATTTTCAAAAAGCCACTTTCTCGTTTTAAATATTAGCTCAAAAAGCGTCACAAAATTGGCAGGTGGAAGCAAAGCTGGCAAGTACTATAACATGGTACTTGATGGATCTGAAGTTGTTATACGAAACCGGTCGTATAAATAGAGGAAATATACTTATTTGTTAACTTGTACAATACATCTTTTTAATCAAAGTCGTTTAACTGTCAGGTGAATAAGGTGAGAAGGTCAATTGCGAAAAAGTTTTAGCGTGAAAGTTAAGAAAAATTATACTAAGTAATACGCGTTTTTATAACGTACTATTATGTTTTTTTCCGGGGAAAATGATGGCATATTTTTTCTTCATAAGTATATTGTTATCACTTTCATCTGTGTTGATTTTCCTAATAAACGAGGTAGGAACAAGCGGTCTATTATTACACCGGTCTCTTATTAAATTTCCCCGTTGGCATTTTTTGGTCGTTTGATGTTCATTGTGATAATTCCTCCCCTCATTATAAAATGTCTAGAATATGAATAGTACCTGGGAACGCTTCCTCTGGTGATCCATGGCGGGAGACGCGACCATTATTGTCTATCAGATTTTGCTCTTTTGTGTACTTAAATAATTAAATCACAAGTTGAATTAACTCTCATTACCACGGCCGAGGTAAATATTATATTAATTGTACTTTGCGTCTCGGGGGACATTGTGAAAACGACGTACCCCGCCCGTTATTTGTACCTCTAATGCTTCTCTACCCTTTGAGAAAATATCAGATGCCTTTGTTTTCAGCAGGCTTGATTTATTTTTAACGTAAATACTGCGGAGCTCTTTGCCTGAAATATCGTGCTCGCTCTCTGCTTAGTGGAGGAAATATGTTTTATTTTCATTTTCAAAACTCAAAAGGCCTTTTATGAGATGGCTTAAATCAAAACAACACACAACGGCGAACCTCTTGCTTAGAATGAAACTATTTTTCTTAGAAATCCACATTTTGTTTACTGATTTTTATTGCACGAAAGGATACTGGTTTCATCTTTCCGAACTCAGTGATCTTTACAGCTTATTTTAGAGCACGTTTTCATTTCTTGTAAAGATTGCATTGATAATAAGCCTTGTAAGGATTAATAGTTCGTTGTAGGCACGTTAAGATGAAAAAGGAAATGATTTATGAGAGTCTTTAGGCTTTTTCACTTTGACCGCAAACCTACTAAAGTGATTATCGATTGGAGCATTTTGTACGTATGTTTAACTTTATTTTAATACCTAAAAAAGGCAAGAAGAGTTGCATAATCGCCTTCACCCATATCACACATTTATATGTGAAATGCTTTAGATGCAGACTTTTAATCTTAATGTATATGGACAATTTTCACTAACTTTTCACGTTCACATTTTTTTTATGAATCGCAAACACCCTTGAAGGTATTTGTAAAAGGTTCAATCAATAAATAATTTAAAACCAAAAACTGTATTGAAACCTGAACGCTCTTTTAGTGCCATAGATCTTCGTTTAACGATTTAGCCGAGTGTAAACATTAAGTTTCAAACTTGGCACGCAGGTTTACCCCATATTACGTTTTCAACTCATAGCTAAATTTACTTAGAACTTACCTCTAAGTCTGAGATATGTAGCGATTCTCAAGATGTACAACATCTGTGAATGGCTGTATCGCTTCTCAAACTATTCCTAACAGCAGCTGTTGCCATCGCGAGTGATTGTTGTAAAGTTTGAGAACACGAAACCGTGTACAGAGCTATGGGAACGGTAATGCGTATTGTTGCCTTCAAATGAAAACTTGGATAGCTCCACTCCAAATACAACTCTATTAGAGCGTACAGCAAAAAACGTATTAATACTATAACAGCGCTTCTAGTTAGAGTTTAAGTTTCGATACGTTTTTAGATAAAACGCTAATGTGGGATGCTTGTCTTGTACAAATACTCTAATTTGTCACCACGTGACGTGAGAATACAGCTCGCAGTACAATCATTGTAATTACTATTGATGTCTTGATGATTTAATTGGAGAGAGTTGTGAATAACAAAATATGCTCGATAGCTCTAGAATTGATGAATCATTTATTTCTGAGTTGACGGCTTATTTTCGAAACCTAGGATGTTAAAGGTGTCGTATAGAATTAAAGATTTGAAATTTGTTCACATTCAGATTTTCTGTGTTTTCCCATATTTATTTCATTTTTCTTAAAAATACACAAATAATGTATTTTCATAATTGAGTCGTATAGAACCAAACATGGCAATCTTCATTTTTGTCGAAAATTAAATAAAAATATAGATTTCATGAGAAAATTGTTGTCTGTGTTTCCATATACGAGTATTTATCTGTTTTCTGAAAAAAACTTACCTTGCCCGTATTATCTCTAAATTTCTCAGAAGAAAAAAACAAACCTTGTTCACTCTTCAGTTTTAGTTCACTTTTATATTTTAAAATTTTATTTATTGCTAAAATATTTTCGTCTTTAAATGCATCATCTTCATTGACTACTCCTGAAGATGTCTTTTAAGGCATTATTTTCGTTAGTGTACCTGTATAATTATTTTTAAATTCGATAGATCTACAACACTCATAATGATGTCGGATCTTTTTGTAATTTTGCAACTTTTTTCTTGACGATAAAACGTCATTCTTGTCTTTAGGAACCAATAAAATATTTTTTTGCGTTTTTCCTAGCAACTCGTCCGGTTGACGACCCAATATTGTCTTTGTTAATTCACGTGCAAACGTCATTTTAAATTATACATAGAAATAATAAATTAATTAATTCCCTTCCAGAAATGACACGTTTATTTGCAGACGTGGTTTACACAGCATTTCAGTAGTAGATAAACAAAGAATTAATTTATTGCTGGCATCATTACATTAGCATAAATTTCGCCGTACCGAACACATCCTGGTTTTGTGTGTAATTTGAATAAATGCATAATATTATATTATCTGGGAATTTATTATGTTATTTTATGTGTTGTCGCCTCACCGTGACAGCACCATCTCTAATCAAATAAAATAAATCAAATGTGTGTGGATTGTTTTGTTTTAAATATGAGTTGCATTATCAACGATGGCAATAGAATATTTTTTTAATTCCTTGACTTATAGGTTGGTATGAAGCTGAAACCCATACTGTAAAAAAATGGTTCTTTTTACCAGTCATCCCTGTTTCAGGGAAGGTCGTCAGAAGATGCAGGTTTGATGCTCATTTTAAGGGTTTGGATTTTAGCTTGTAAGTACATAGGCAGCATTTGTAAGCGCGAACTTACACGTGCCTGCTTGTGGGCATGCGTTGAATATTCACACATTTTTTCTGTTTTATAATAATAGTCAGTGGTTATCTAAAATATCCGTCGCTAGTCTAGTGGTATACAAAGCGGTTCTATCCCCAGTAAAGCGCAAAAATATCAAGTATGCCACTTTCTAGTGCCTACATTTCTCACCCGTCCACAAAATAATTTCCATCTCATTAATGATGCATTATGGTACCCTGAAAAACCTCTCCCTGCCAGTCTACTAACTCACACCAGAAATAGCGCTCTCCACGGTCGCCAAGCATCTAACGTTACCTTCAAACTCAACCGTAGCGTTTACTGAAAACATGTTCAAATAAGAACAGCGCCTCTAGGGTATGTTTTAGTCTGAATGTAAAGTTTTATATTTTACTTCGTAGTGCGTACTTCGTCTGAGATGGGTTTAATGAATATTGATAGATGCCTCAGAACTAAGTAAAGCGTCATTGTAATGAGGAGACTTGAAATTCAAGCTCGCGTCACACCACTTTCCCTAGATTTAAAACCTTCCTTCATACTTTTCTTCCTGAGCCTTTCTCAGTATACTTCTGGACGTAGGCCTCCTCCAATCTCTTCTTTTTCTGACTATTTGCTGCTGTGTTCAGCCATCCTCAGCTTGCCGTTCTCTTGATATCGTCCAGCCACCTCAGTTGGGGTCTCCCCACTCCCCGCTTGGATGTCCTGGGCCGCCGATGGACGATCCTTTTCGGCCACCTGTCATGGGTCTGCCACTTTAAGCACGCCCCTCGCTGTATGACATGAGTAACACCAGTGCGTCTACGGATCTCTTGGTTTGGAACCCTATCTCTGAGACTGATTCCCAGCATCCTCCTTTCAATGTCTCTTTGACTCGTTTGACGTTCTCAGTTTATTGGCGCTATACAGAGTGAGCCCTTTGGTTTCCAAGCCATAGGTGGATACTGGAAGCACGCATGATTCAAAGACCCTGAGTTTCATATTCACAAATATTTTCGCAATTTTGAGTTAAAACCAAGTTTTCTTATATCGATGGTTAACTGGACAAATATTGTATGCCCATTTTTATAGTTTTGAGAAAACTCAACATGAAAGTTATGTACCTCTAATAAAAGAGTCTAATATACATTTTTCAATTGATCATATCTCGGTGTGCATTGCGTGTGAACCAACTATATTTTCAAAGATCAAAAACAATGTCACGTTTTACTAAATGTGTATCATATGAAAAGATTCTGCCTCCTCGAAATACTCCAGAGGAAATGAAGGGATCCATGGTCACGGCCCAGCTTAAATGAAACCGACCTATGGAAAAACTCCCTTCGGAGGACGGAATAATCCTTCTTCACGGTTCAACTGGAGTGAACCGGTCAATTCACTCTTAGGTGAAAATTATAAGATTATGGCCAATAATCTTTATGCATTTGTGTGATCGTCTATTTAGTGGCTATGACCCCTCGATGTGCGATAGGTAGAAACAGAACGTTGTGTCATTTTTTGTTTTACTGTCTCAAAACCTACCTTTGTAGTGGACCCAAATTCTTTAATGATGGTGAGGATGAATACAGATGTGCCTAGCTTAATAATATTTTAATTAATTTAATTAACTAGCCCAAAGGTTACAATGCCGAATTATGCACGATTTTGCATTCGCGTAGTAGCGTGTTCGATTTTATTTCTGACAAAATTTCCGCGAGATTCGTTTATTTAAAATCTGACGCCAGTTAATGCAGATGAATTTATTTCAAAGACAAGTACAATAATAACAGCTCAATTAAACAGGAAATAATCAAACATCAATTGAATAATAGTTATTTGGTTAGTATTGTTTTAGCAAAATTAAAGAAAATATGGTTTGATCTTTTCTGCTTCTTTCTCTCTCCCTGCGCCGTAGTTCCAACCAGCGGTTGTAAACATTTCTCGCCCAAGATCACTTACCTTTCGTGGATTCTCTTTGCTGTGGAAGAATTTCATTAGTGTGTTTTAGGAAGGGATTGATTTTAATAACTGGTACGACAAACCGGCCCAGTAGAAGATGACTCCCTTCACCCCAGCTTCCTTGTAAATGGGATTCCTCATTTGCTCGTAAGCAAGAGAGACCCAAAATCGAAGAAAGCTCATCTTCCTCTTACCTCCAAGAATTTAACAGGTTGGCCCCACGGCCTGGTCCTTTCAGACCACGGGAAGGATATTTTAGAAGGGACTGGCCCTAACCTTACTCCGCGTCATGAAATAACCGAACGCCAAAAACAATGAATGGAGACTTTTTAAAACTCGATCGCCATGTCGAGGCTCGCACTGTATTTTGGTGTCAGAATCCAGCAGGAACTAGGTGTTGTGATGTTGGAATGACGTCAGTTGACTCCAGCCCATAACAGAGGAACAATGGAAGCTATATCCAAGTCATGATATAAGTCTGGTAGTAACCTCGTCCCTCGTTCAGTGATGATGTTGAGGACGCAGATAACCATGGCCGAAGGAGAGGTCAAGCTATGAACCAAAGGAAACATAGGACGTGCTCCGGAGCATGGCTCCTTGTCAGTCAACATTGGATTTATAGTTTTGATGGAAAGTTTTGGAAGCCGAAAGCTTTCACTTCCAACACAATGCGAACTCCTTCATTGCAGCAAAGAACCGTTAGGTTCAGATATTTCAGATATTAAGCAAACAGCGTTCAATTCTTTCTGACACAGGTGTTCTGTGAGAGAGAAGGTGTGTTTGTTAGTAACTGCAAGGCTGTGGAAAAAGACAACAATTTATAAGCATTTCAGGACATTTGCGTCACTTGATTGAAAGCTATGTTGAATTCACCCCTTTTGACCTGAAAGACAAACATTTTATTTACAGTACGAAATGTAATTTTTAAGATCGGAATATTCAGCAACAGCAGCCCCTCGGACTGAAACATAGGCAACAAATCATTTCAAAATATGAAGATTGAATACATTTTAGAACGCAAGTTAATTAGATTAGTTTAGTGTGTTAGAAAATAATTTGAAATCTCTCATCCTTCTGCGAAGCAGCCCAGCAAACTATGTGTTTACGCGAATTAATGGATTTCATTATTAAATACTTAAATGCGCCTTCCTGTTCTGCAACCACTGGTTTAATTTTATTTAATCCAAAATTCAATCGAAAGTTATTTTTATGTTCGAAAGTTTGAGAATCACTGCGATTTACGGAATTACTTATTTAGCATACTTTTAGTTTTAGACAGACACATGAAAAATACACTCCCGGAATATTATGTCGGCAGATATTTTATTATTATTAAAACCACGTAAATACTTATTCTCCCTTAAATTCCGTACGAACGATTCGCTTGAAGCCCGGCGTCTTTATTAAGAGAAGAATCTTTTTACTCTATTTAAATTTTCTTCCGAATTAAATCCCGATTTTAATTTAAGTATTTTGTTTTGAATTTGTTTAGCTCAGATCTGAGATCTTTCCAAGCCCGTGCTCCCCAATTGACCGTCTCGACCCGAATCCAATTCCTTTTTCCCCCGTGGTCCAGGACTCACTCCCAGTTTGACTTGCATTCCCCCACCAGGAGGTGCAATCAGGCCATAGGAAAAAATACGTATGGACAAGAAAAACTCTTCCTACGCAAATGTGATACGCCCACATACATAGGAAATTTAATTATTTTATTTTATATTTGATGAAAAGCTTGGATCATCACACATAACAAAATTTGATCAAAAAGTGGACTTACAATATTTTTCCGGTTAACCATCGATATATTCTTGCGTTTTATTATAATAATGAAAATATTGTTTAATCTACGAGACAAATATTGTTTAAATATTACTACGAGAGAAATATTGTTTAATCTCGTATATAGAAAGACATCATTTGTTAACTCAAAATCATATGCTGCAATACCTGTAAGAACAAATGTATGACTATGAGTTATTAGTACAGCAAGAAGATGTTTCATAACAATGGTTAAATTTATTTAATCGATGCTGTTATCAAAGTGATTTTCTGTTTTTTTTTTCATTGTATAAAATAGTTTAATACAATTTTACAAATGTATCAACGTTTTTAAAAATATATATATCTTGCTTAGTTTTTAAACTAAAGCTGTTTAAAATTAGCGTATTCTCGATTTCCGGAAAAAAGGTCATTTTGTTTATCGATGCATCTTCGGAGTGTAGGTATCGACGGGCCCAGTGTCGAACGCGCTGCGTTTTGGCGCGACTCAAATTTTCCGCATTTTATTTTTGAAAATTATCAATGATATTTTTATTTTTACTACACAAAAAATATATGGTTGTGATCCTTGAAATGTAGGTACTCTACAGAACCATAATATTTTCAACCGTTTTTCCTACCACTGCATTTACCCTAATAGGGTAGTTGCATGTTGTTTACATGCACTAACATGAACAAGAAAAATATTCTGCCGCAAATATTCGTTTGAAAAAAATATTTTGTAATGGTTACATTACTTATCTTCTAAAAATGTGTTTTTGGTAGCAAAAATGTAAAATTAGCGTGTACTTTTTAAAAAAAGTAAACATACTGACATCTCTGAAATTCCCTATCAACAGATGTCAAAACTTTTCCGCTAGCGTTCGGAAAATTGGTTCATGTCCTCGCTAAATTTTCCAGCTCAGATAATTTTGAAACATCCACACAGATGTCACTCTTTCTTCTACACGTTTCAGAAAACGCGAAACCGTCGTAACATTTTCCTTTGCAAGATGTCGTTGTTTATTTTATAATTTTCCCGAAGAGGTTTAATATTTTATACGGGAGTGTTGCGCAACAAGCAAAGCCTTTTAGCCAATTAATTTAAATAAATATTTTCATTAGCCTTTGACCTTTCATCCGAAAGTTGTTTGTTTAATTTTTACAGGCTTATAGTTATTTTCCACCTTCATTTGGTTTCACGCGCTGATTGATCCTTGATTGACATGATCCCATAGTTTGTTTGTTTGCTCTGACGATTTTGGAACCACAATAAAATGAATAGACTTGAAATCCGAGACTTTTCGTCTTTTATTTATTTTTATCCTTTTTCATCGCATATTGAGAAGATCAAATCTTATCTTACTTAATTTATTTACGCGCGGATTTCTTCAGTTGTCTCCATCGTGTTTGTGTCCGACACCTATCAGCATTATATCGACTAAAATATATATTAGCGTTTTCCAAGTTTGTCTTTCTTTAAGGATAAAAGAAAAACAACTTTGTTTTCGATTCATAGTAATCGAAAACAAAGTTGTTTTTCTTTTATCCTTAATGATGAACGATTACAAAGTTAATGCCTCTACAATCAATAAAATTGTCTTTCTTTGTTCATTGCCCGTAGTTGAAACTTGTTCACGAAAGGGTGATTAATCTGGCTGAAAAAAATATAAACCTTTAAAAGCTTACGTATCTTTGATACGCAGATAATAGATAGATAGTCATTTTTAAAATATAGATATTAATATTGTTATCAACTAATGATCTATTTTGTAAACGTTTGAGTGAATCACATCTAAAAAGGTCTCTGCGAGCTTGTTTGTTGACATAGTAAGCGCCAGTTATCAAATTCAACCTTTAAGGCTGGAAAGAGCTTCAATGATAGAAATATGGTAAAAAAAAAAAATTGTTAACACAGCGAACAGCATTTTGCGAAAAGCGAAATTCATACACATTTTTAGTGCTCTACCATGAATGGAACCCACTACTTTTCGATAACGAATCCAAAGTGCCGTTAGTCTTCATAATTATATGTAATGTTATCCAATTTATTTTTAGGACATTGAGTTGATTTAACGTACTATTCTAAACTGGAAATATCTGATATATTGCACAGCAATCAGATTTCAATTCATAATAACTTCTTTTCAGCAGAACTCTAAAAGGCATCAATATCACGCCGGAATAAATCACGTATATTTTTTCTTGGGCCGAGTCTGAAAGGGATTTCTAGTACCGCATTTCCCACCTCGACAACCCTTCCATTAATTTTTTGCGCGCCTCTCAAGTATAAAACTTGGCGTGTAAACTAAACCACAGCGCTTAACATAAAATATATAAAAACTGAATCAGAACCTTTAGTGAGCGTTTTGGTTTCCGTACATTTTTGGTTAAAAAAATGTGGTTGAGTTTTGTACTTGGAGGGTGGAAGGGCTGACGCGTTGAGGCTTTAACGCTCACTAGGGGGTGATATCTGTTATAAGGGGTGACGGCAAATCAACTACAGATGCCAAAACGCATAATCAACATGCAGCCAATGACATCCCACTGCAGATTGATTCTAATTTATTGTCAAACCCCTTTTTCCTTATTTTCTTATCTAAATCTACTGATAAATCTTAAAAGACCTGTATTAGAAGAACATTTGAGTCGTATTGAACCAAAGACGGGTATCTAGGATTGTTTTAGGAAATGAAAAAAATGTATGGAAGCTCAGGAAATCAATTTCTTAAGCATTTATATAAATTTCGAAAAAAAATATATATATCGCCACCTTTTGCTCTACAGGGCTCATTCATAAGTTTGGGCATTTGGAAAAATTGGATGTTGAACACTTAACAAAGAGTATCTCCTGAAGAAATTTAAAACAGGCAAAAACAGAAGAAGAAAAGACCGAGAAAGGAATATCTTTATCAAATTAGTTGTAGGTAAAGGTTTGGGTTAAGAACAGTTAATATAAAAGATAAAAATGTTTGCAAAAAGTAATGGATCAGAATGAATTGAGCGAAGTATGTTAATATAGGAATAAGTGGAGATTGCAGATGTTCATGCCATCCCTAGTGGAACGTCCACATCGTTACAGTTAAACTGTCTTGCACTTTTTACGTCGCGTCCTTCAAGTAAGATTCTCACCCGATAATAATATAAACAGTCTCAAATGTAACTAATGAATCCTTAACGTTTAATATCAGCTTTTCATATCTCAGTACATTTTATTTTTCGTTTCCGTTAATGGCACTTATCTGTTTTTCGCTTAGCGTCGCCGCGTCTCGATGGGTTTTCTGAGAAGGTAGACAGGCCATCAAATAGACGTCAATGTGTCACGAGAGCGGGATGTGGGAAACAAGCGTCTCACTAAGAGGCCGTACTATACATAATGTGCTAGGGAATTTATGAGGAGAATGATTAATCTTCAGTTTAATGGCATTTTTTTTACTTCATCAAATTTATTATCCTTAAAAATGTTTACTCCAAATGTTTACTTAGGTGATCGGGCTCGAAGGACCAAACGTCGGGAGATGTTAAGTGGACTGTATTTTGAGAAACTTCTTCCTTTTATAATTCACATGGCGATCTGAACGGATACGCCAGCCAAATTATCGAAAAATTCTGGAGACTTACCAGTACTTGATCGTCTCTCTGATTGAATCCAGCTGGATGACTGATCTTATCCATTTTTTATGCAACAGTTATCGTTTGGACTCTATAGTGCTTTAAAGATCTACATAATTGACACAAACTGTGAGAGAACGTTTTCGTGCTTCCGTTGTTTTGTAGGTTTTTGTATAAGTAAATTTTATTTAGTTTAAAAGTAAAAAATGATAGTGTACTGGTAATTCGATATTATTTTATAGCTCACAGAATTGTTCTCCTTCTTACATAGTTTCTTAAGGTTCTGGAACTGGAAATTTCATTTGGAAATGTTACAATAATTTACGTAGTTAATTGGATTTATACAATTCCCTCGGTTGAAATGTTTACGCCATACCCACCGCTGCAAAAGTGACTCTGTCATTGAAATGTCTTACATAAATGAAATGCAGAGAACGGTTTCCGAGATTCTAGAGCCATTTCTCCAGCATAAGTATAGAACTTTATGTTTCAACTCTATAACTCAACCGCTAAAACTGTGTAGAAACTAAAAACACTTACTAAAGCCGCTGTTTAAGTTGTTACTCATTTTTTGGTTAACGCTGTGGTTGAGTTAAGACGTAATATATTGTACTTCAGGTGTAGAACTATCGTAAAATAGGTCTTTTGCTGTAAGTGAAGATATTTATGTATTCTTTTAGAATGGTTTCCAATTCTACGATCCTTATTTTGCTGAAATTGATTCATTACTTTGTATTAAATAAATTACGTAGCAAAGTTGCATTTTTTAGTGTTAAAACATAAAGTCTATGTTTATTTTTTAGTATTTCCGTGAAAAGGTGTTACAAGTAGTAGTAAAGATTCTAAGGACAAAACGTCCTTCTTTCACCAAAAGCTCCTGAACTTGAAGAAGCTTTTATACAAACGTGACTAGCACTTTTTGATGTCAAAGAAGTGTTTTTAATGTTAGCTGTTTAGATTTTATATATAAATGCTTTTGCCCTTATTTTTCAAATTTAACGGAAAACCTGAGACGAATCCACTTTTTAGTATGTATTTTAAAAATTTGAAAAATTTACTGTAAATTGGTGTAAAAATGAAAACATTTTTACTGATCATGTTTATAAACTGTTGGTGAAATCTGTCGCAATAGGCCTTATTTCATAGATTTGTTACACCAAAAATCAGTCTAGAGCCTTTTTTGTACGTAAAAGCTGACTTAAATTCTGATTGAGAATTAAAACTTTTTTTTAAATGAGAGGGTACGACACAAACATTGGTTTTAAGCTTGCTTATGAGTGCGTACGTAATTTATACCGAAATATAATTATTTCGAAAGTACAATACATCATACGAGCGACTTTTCCCAGTGAGAGTCACGTGCAAGTTGTGTGGAGATGTATGAGTTGGCATTCAGGGTGTCAGCTTTGTCGCGGGAAAATGGCGGAGGGATTCATTTCAGAAGGGGGCGGGTATTAATAAAATAAATTAATCTTACTTACAGTGCGCCTATCTGCCTTGTTGTACGTTTGTCACTCACATTTATTACACACAGAGCGTCGTAATTAAACATCACTTTTCTATATCTCTTCTTTTGAAAAACATTTGAAATCAAAGTATCCTGGGAAAACGACTGAATTTTTATTCTTCTTCTTCCTAAGCTTTTCTCAGTCCACTTCTGGACGTAAACTTCCTCCAGTAATCTCAATGCTTTTCAATCAGCTGCCTTCCAAATTTCTATATTAAGTTGGAGGAATTTGGCTGTTAGTCGCCACGTTTATGGAGCAGTTAGTCACGATTCACAACCAAATGGTGTCACAACCAAATTATGTTTTTTACCATTTTTTTGTACCACTTCGAATCGAAATAATCTTCTCTTTCGGGTACAAAAAAACTGCATACTTCCATCAAAAAGTAGTCCATAAAAAACAGAAACACGAATGATGCAACATTTTTGGCGTTATTAATTAAATATGTCAAAACAGATTTTAATCTACTTTTTTGTAAGTAAAACTAACTTTAAATCGATTCAAAATTTTCATATTTTTATAAATAAGGTGTTTGTGGCTTCACATTTTTCACTTCGCTAATAAAATCCTTAAATATTGTCGGTGAATACGACCGTAAGTCACGTACGCATCATCAATGTGAGCCTTTGTTATTTGTGTCTTTGTCTCGTCTTTGAATTGTAATCCGCTAAGTGCGTATAGACACGAGCTGAGAAAATGTCACAATAATTATTAGCAACGCTCACTGATTCCTCGTCTCGCATAAAACACATCTGCCGAGCCGTCAACTGGAGTTACACATTAACAACAAAACTCATTTTTCATCACACACATCTTGCTATTCATAATTACCTATTATATTTCACATCCAATTCACGGAATACGTGAAAATTCACACACAAGTATGTATAAAACCCAAGGTTTTAACTCGAAGCTAAGAGTGTACCAAAAAATATTTGAAAACTAAAACATCACCTTCAGTGAACGTTTGAATATCGTTTGCTTTTTGTTAAGTTTGAACGCAAACATTTCTACTTGGTGAAAAGAACACACATTTCTGCGAGCAGGATGAAAACTATTTTATAAGGATGCTTTAGAAGCTCCCCGTGCGTTTAATATGAACGCTGTTTCGTTTTAATGTGATTATTACAGTGAATTAATTTAAAGTGGGGGAGAAGGGTGTTCTATTAAATTTTCTATGTGTTGTATTCCAGATTCAACCATGCTAATTAATTATTTCGCGCTCACATATCTCAAAAAGTACATTTTTTCTTTCTTTAGGAAATTTACCTGAATAAATTCGTTTATTTATTTCAAAAGTCATTGCTGGTTTGGTTTGGCAGATGAGGCGTTGGCACTCGAACCGCGTTATTGAAACAAGCGCAAGTTTGAACCCCGCCTGCGCCTTGTCCTATCGACAATAACTTTGAATCCTTGTTCAACAGATGCCATTGGGTAATTATAAATTAATAATTCATTGAAATAATAAAATAATAAATTATCGATTGATACTGGTAAAACCTGTTTCTGGTCAGGCAAAATAGGTTGGTGAATTGAATTCCTCTTCACAACCATTTCTTTGTAATAAATAATAAAAAAAAGTGTTTTAGTGTTACATTGATTAACAAATAGATAATCAATGAACTAATACATGTAAGTAAGTACGTAAAAAGACTTAGATTACAAATAAGAGATAGAAAATAGTGTTTCGCTTGAAGGATAGAACCAAATCTATTTTAGAAATGAATATATGCAAAAATGTAGCTTTTAGAATTTACTTTTAATACCCACTAACGTTTGTATTTTTATGAAGGCTGTACAGATTTCTACGATAAAGAGTTTTAGGGTCGCTGAAAGCAATAACCGTACACACTGAAATGTGAGGTCGCACTGCCCCAAGTATAAAACATCACGTTCAAAGTCAACCGTAGACTTTTACGTAAAAAAAATACAAAAATTAAAGCAGCGCATTCTAGTGAGTGTGTAAGTTTTCATACATTTATGATATACTTTACGGTTGAGTTAAAACATAAATGTAAAGTACAGCTCCATATGGCCAATACACGATTTGAAATGCTTGTGCCACCAGAATTGGCAACGCATTTTTGAGTTTCACATCACGTCTGCGTGCATTGCTTTTTGCTATTTCATAGTGATGTTTATAAACAAAACTGAAATGTTCTACCGATGTATTTTGCGTTTTACAAATGTTGAGTTTAAAATAGAAACTGATTTCTCGAAAAGCGTGGTATTTTATATATTCGTATAGTTTCTTTCCTTATTTTCGTCGTCTCTGTTTTTTTCATCTCGTGTTTAGTTTTCAATTGTATCAACTATGTACCATTTTTACCATTTGTTTAATATTAAATTCTTATTATGAAACCTTTTTGTTATTTGTATTTTATTTGATGTGCTTTTTTGTTACTTGAAATCGTGGTTTTTATGTTGTTTATTTTCTTTCAATATCTTATATTTTAACCTTCGTCTTAAAAGAATACATTTTGTATTTTTTTATGTGGATGTTGTTTCAATGCGTAGTTTACCATGCGTTGGGAAAAGTGCTTTGAAGCGAAGGTACATTTCCTTTGGAGTCTATGGGGAAAACACATTTAAATTTATGTATTCCTTTTATTTTTACACAGGAAAAGAAATTCTACCCTATAAATGCGAGACGAACCGGTTCCAATCCTAGATAATTCCGCTTTGGCTTTCTATCTTGCGGGAGTGCCGCGGTATACGTATTTCATTTAATCTTATTGAAGACGGAAACCGGAGACACAAGTAGAATAATATCCCGAAAAAAGCGGAGCATCAGGAGCGCATAAAGGGGACAGAGCGCCGTCCTTTCAAATAACACGGAGCAGACGTACCGCCCCGTGAATCCGTATTGGTCTATTACCCCGTATATCTCTTTGGCGAACCAGCCGAGCCCTCAGAATCTGAGAGTAAACCTTCGGTCAGGCATGTCGCCCTGATACCCGCCGGGACAGATCCGACTCCGAATTACCGCATTGTGGAAGCAACCAGAATAAAGCCGAGCTCTCTCATACCAAATAGATACCAGGGGGGCAGTTCGCCAAGGGAGGTAGGGGAGATATTTTATTCCGCGATGAAAAGCGAAGGATTGTTCATTAAATCGAGCGGCATGGCTTTCTGCTACAGATTTACACCGTATTTCTTTTTTAGTCGGCGATTACGAAATATTATTGAGGTTTATTCTTTTGCGAGGCGCTCTTTGCAAGTCTGCGTTAGAATTAAGCAGAGATTATGAGATGTCTTTTTGCTTTTGGATGCTTTCAGGAAAATGATCCTGTGTTAATGACTGCTTCGAGGAAAATTACATCGCTCTCAGCTTTGCTTTCATCTTTAAAAGCTCTTTGGAATTAAAATACAGCTAACTGGATGTTAAACTTTATGGAAGAATAACAAAAAATATAAATTAAGAATAATTAGTTGCTTATTCTTTCGCTGTTTCCAGGTGTAGCGCTTTATTAATGTAAATATTCGTTTATGTTTTTTTTCTTTTGAGCAGTTCATCAAAAAATGTGAATATCAGACGGTATTTTCAAGCATACATTTTACAAAACTTATTTCCTGAAATATTTGCCCGATATTTTAAATTATTCGCGTAAAAAACAAGTCTTCAAGTTTGTTATAAAACATATTTAAAATTCCGTGATCTTAAAATGAATGTTGTAAGTAAAAAGTTCATAACAAATATTAGATTACGTGAACATAAACAGTCTTTTAAAACTACCCGAGACATTGGGTGAAATTCAAACACAAAGTTAACCGAGTTTCTTCATATTGTTCAAAGTAAAACCTTCCAAAAATTAACAGTGAGTCCACCTGAAGAAATCCGTTTTGAAAAAGTTAATACGTAGACTGGAGCTCAGCCAGGCAAATCTTAAAGCTCCGCTTAATCGATTGTTTGGAACTCTGAGCCTTTGTATTGAAGTTCCACAAAACTTGCACAGACGCGGCCTCAGAAATTACCAATTAAACTTTTGCAATATATTATTATTTTATATATTTTATCCCTTTGACAAAATTATCTCAGGCAATGGGAGCAAATCGAGTTTGGGAAGCCCGCGCCGTCAATTAATTTACTTTGCCGAAACGTGAATCTTCGGAGCGTGAGGTGAGGTGCCCACTGTGCAAGGAGCTTATAATCGAGTTTAAATACGAGAGATTTCTCTGCTTCATCTTCTATTGTTTTCTTTTTGGATTATGACGTCTTTGCGAGCTAGCTATTTTAAAAAGCGCCAAAAAATCTTGGATAGGCTTCCTTTTCAGAGAGTTTGATCGATTTTACAAATAATCATGGAGTACATCACATAAATATTTGTTTTCCATTACGATACTCACTCTAGCAAAATTCTAAGTACCCAAGAAAGAAATATCGACGCATTTATTCATCATTATTTCATGATTGAACTATTAACCAATACTATGCCATCTTCTGTTTATTTTATTTTCTTTTTTTTACATTCATTATTTAATTTTTTCAGGTAAGTTCGATTTTGCTTCGTCCTTCTATGACTTTCAAGGGTGAAATCTCTACAATAAGGTAAGTGGAAAGTATTTTAAACAAAATTGCGTGTATATAACTAAACATTCGAAAACGAATTTCAGCATATTTTTTGCTGTCCTCTTAAATCTTTTTACTTCAAGGAAAACTCTTAAAATACAAAATTTTCACACTTAATTATTTCATAGGATAAAAAGTGCTAAATGCATCGAAAAATAAGAGTATCCATGTTTAAATAAAATTATCCGCAAATTGAGATACAAGCAGAGCGAGTAAAGCTAACCGAATTTCGTTTCACGTACCGCCGTGCTACATAAATAACGTCCATAATCTGATAAAACAGAAGTCGAATAATTCACTTCAACGATTGCGAAAATTTTAAACAAATTCCCTGCTGGAGTTTGCGTTTATTACAGGTCGTGTGGTTCTGCTCGCCCCATCTGAAATACAGCTGCATGTTGAGGTTATGTGGGGGAACATTTGGCAGTAGCGCAATCAAAGAACAATGTGGAGATTCCTCTTTTCTGCAGAAAATAATTTCTGAAAAACAGTTCTTCTGCATGTGACGCACGCAGGTGAACTGTGCTAGAAACCCTTCTACTTTCAGGAATGAAGTTTCTGTATTTCTTCTCATTTCGCTATTTTTTTGCCGTTTATAATCAATATGAAGTTCACCTTAGATTGGAGTAAATTACATGTTTTGATTGTACAATTGTTAAGAGTATTTAACGTCACCATCCGAGCTTTTTTTCGTTTTCTTGTCTCCCATGGCACCAGCATATGTGCTCTGATAATTAACTTGTACAATGATTTACTCCGTAGGGTACTCGTAGTAGGAGAGTTATTCAAAATTTGTATGCAGCCAATATCTTATTTTCAAACAAAGTTTTGGAGTATTGTTATTCTTCTGTGAAAAGTAAGGTGCGCTATCCCGTTTACATTTTTTTTTAAATCCTGTGTGGGAGACTCCCTAGATTTCAGAGACTAGGGGTCTATGACACTTATAGTGCCACAGAGGTGTTGTTTTACGAGCTTGGTCGTCGCTACAAAGCGTCAATACTCAAGCAAGACCCAGCCTACATGCATAACATGCATTTTTTCATACTTTAGTTGATGTTCATACTTCTGAGACTGAAACGAGAAATGAGAAAAATTAGTGTTTTATTTAACGATATGATTTATTTGTATATTGATCATAATACAATTGTAATCATCCGGTTTCAAAAATAGTTATGCAATTCATGTTTCAAGTGTATTTTTTATTCCACTAAGCGCTACGCTTCTGCCAGGCGCGTAGATATGCGAAGAGGTAAAGCAGGAGAAGGTGGAAACCCGCAAAAAGGTTTCCGCGGATCGGGATGGAATTTCTCGTTGCGTGAGGTATCGGGAGCGCAGAATGTCGCCGCGGTTAGGCTGGTATGATGATAATATAAATGTTCTGAGTGGGTGGGGAAGCGTGCACGCCCAGCGGAAAAATACTGGGACAAAATTTCTCATAAATGTCACACGCCGTGTCTGCGAGATGTTAGCGACAGAGCCGCCCGTATTGAAGATTATAATTTTAATGGCAGTAATTGTGAGTCAATGGTGTGAAAAAACGTGAATGGTTTGTTTTATGTGTAATTGTATGAAAGTGTTCAGAACGATGGGTTTGGAACGTGTTCTGATTAAAAAATACCATTCGATGGTTTTCTTCTTCCATATCATATTGAAACTTCCAACGATCAAACTTCTTCCCATTTATTTTCGGAGGAGTTGCATTGGGAGGTGGAGGCAACCCGTCAGTCAAATAATTATTATTAATCAGTGACGTTTTTTTCACTCAATTATCAGTTCATTAAACATAACATAAAAATGATTTAACAAAGTTTTTTATATTTTTTTCACTTTTTTATGTATTGTTAAAACAGAGTTAACTACTAACAGCTTTCAAGAATTTTTCTCCTGACCTTTTGTAGAAAAATGTCATAAAAGATACAAGTGGTATTTTAACTAAAAAAAATATCCTTTATCCTCCCTAAGCGTAACCATTTTTGACAGAAACTTTTGATGGGCGTAAAGTGTCAGCTAAAAGTGACTGTGTAAACCGAAAGTCCTTTTTCAAATCCCCGAATTTTAATTGGCTTCTGTTCGTTTCGGTTAATCTTCCAGCCCATTTCACTAACAAGTTTGGTGCGCCGTCTGATTCCTGTTTTCCCGCGTCTCTCCGCAGATTCGGCGGCATTCCCCCCCCCACCCGCCCCGCCCCACCCAGCCAACATTATCGAGTGCTCACATCATTTCTGTTCAAATAAATTCTCCCATTTTCTTTCTTCTGTCTCCGCTCTTCACGCCACTCCTGCTTGCCTGGGACATTTTTTTTCTGACGTCGAATACTCTTAAGTAGCCCCCGAAAAATAATAATCTATCTTTGAGTGTGCCTGTACTCCTGATACGAATGGAAAAATGAAGGTAGATAGATGTACGAGTAAATGCTGGTGTGCTATTTTTTTTTTTTCGCGAAAAATATCATAAGTTCGTTTTGTGGTGTGAATATGCTTGGAGGAAAAACCATAAAATAATAAGTCACCATATGCGAAATCCACATTTAGTTTTGTTCAATCATAAACATTGTGTTCTTGAATATTTTAGCAAATTTATAAACATAGGATGTTTGCACTTATAGTGGAAACAGATTGGTAATAGATAGTTCTTTTAATGTACCTCCTTCATGATTTTTTTAATATCCATGAGAACTTGAGTTTTTTTTTATTGCTTATAAATAAAATATAAATAATTATAAAAAATTATAAAAAACACAGAGTTTTATTTTCACAAATTGAGTTTTTATTTCCACCTCAATTCTATCCTCAGTCTATTTTTGTAATTTAGTATCCTCTTGATAATGACGTGAATAAGTCGAAAGTACTTGAGGTGGAAATAAAAACTCAATTTGTGAAAATAAAACTCTGTGTTTTTTATAATTTTTTATAATTATTTATAAAAATGAATTTTCACTGTGTGAATACACAAACTTTAAAAAGTCTTATAAATAAAACATTATTAATCTAGAAATAAAACACAAAGCTCTTGGTGGGTAATTTAGAGTACAATTTAATATACACAACCAGTTTCGTAAACATACCTCTACTTCGTCAGGTAGTCGAAATTATACCGAGTGAATCAACTATACTCTAAATTGCAAAGATATATTGACATTTGAGAGAAATAATCATCAATCAAGGAAATGGCAATTATTATCTCCTCAATTCAGTGAGCTGTATTCCACTGCTTTAATTTTTTTGTATACAAACTCTTTAAATCCAAGCAAAATGTTATGCAGTAGTTTCTATAGAAATATTCTGTATATTTATTGCACGGGACACATCAACCAGCCGCACCAGCATGTGAACATTTTTAATCTGCCACAAAGAGTGAAACTTATCCGTTGGTAGAGGCTGTGCATGAAGTGTCGCTACCAGGAGCACATAAACGCTCTCCGTGTCAAAGGGAGAAAATTACATTTCCACACAGCGACGTAATTGTATTGTAATTCAGTACCAGATGTATGGAGCGAGTACGTACATAAGAGGGTCGTCTAGAAATTCAGATTACAGAGGCTTCTAAAGCTGACGGATTATTATAATTTCACAGATTTCAAACCAAACGATTACTGAGGCTTCTGAAAGTTATTTTGTTTGCTTGTCGTTGTTTTTTTTTTATCTCAGTTATTTTTTCCATTGGATAAGCTTCCGCTTTCTAGTCAGTGTGAAAGCCATTCAGTCAAAAGTTTTGGAGGAAAATATCGGTTTCTAAATTCTACAGTGACATGTAATGAAAATTAAATGTGTGATGCAAAAATTCAAAAAGCAAGCTCTTCAGTAGCGTCATTTGTGTTTTCCATCCACCGAAAGTTCACGATCAGTCATTCAGATGAAAAAAAGGAGGCATCAGTTTTCTATGACTGAAAGGTGTTTATTTTATCGGGGTTCATGCTAAGACCGTACACTATTCTGGCTAATTGCTGTGATATCCTTATTGAAGTAATTATGGCCATTTATGCCAATTAAGTAATGTTGGTTTATTAGTTTGCTACATTTTTTGCATAATAAATTTTTGACTTTTTTTGTATAGATTTCTTTTAAAGGTTTGTTATTTTTTATATTTAAATGTAATTTATTATTCATATTCCTTGACTTATAGGTTGGTATGAGGCTGACCACCCATACTGTAAAAAATGGTCTACTTTGCCAGTGTCACCCCTGTTTCAGGGAAGGTCGGCAAAAGTTGTGGGGATTATGTTCATTTGAGGTTTGAATTTTATTTGTAAGTACACAATCAGCATTTGTAAGCGCGAACTACACGTGTTTGTTTGTGGGCATACATCTGAGAGCTTTGAATGAATATATCCTTGCAACTTAGATTATAGATTATTATTATAGATGCCGAAGAAAACAATGGTTGACTTAATGATCAGAGTTCTAAGAGGCTCTACACTACACAATCTGCAGAGAACTTTTTGACATCCTTTCAAAGGGATATTTTTATGCAAACTTTCTATTTACTTGACTTTTAGCCTTATTAACATGCCTTAGAAGTTTATGAACGGAAAAATATTTTCCAAGAATCAAAACATTAAGAAAGCTAAGCAAAAGTAGTCGAGTATGGCTGTAGCATTCACAAACAAGAGCTTTTTCTAAGAGCATGCGTTGATTTCAACCGCAGTCGTGTTAAATTATAGGTTACTTTATTTGTGACATATCCTGTCAGTTTCAAGTCAATAGAACTAGATATTGTATATTCTAAATAAATGCGAGATGCAGCTTAGCTTTTATAAGTTGCGAATTAGACAGGCCGAGTTTGGGCAGAAGTCGAAGGAGACCAAGGCTTGAATTTTACTGAAGTGCTATTGAAGAAAAGGATTCTGATTAAATATTGTTACCTAGTTTTCTGGCTGCCCCTCGTCCTCATCTACCCCGTGCTTTAGGGAGCCGTTAAACCGCCGCTGCCAACTTGGAACTGGGGCGGACTATTCGGATGGAACTTCGTCCGCCTTTGTGGAGAATTATCTCTAACTTTGTGTGGAAACTATGTTGGGAAGATATCCATTCATAGCCAACTAAAAAACGCATCTTTTGTTGGTGTTTTCCGACTACGAGGAAGTATTATGGCTTAATATTTTTAACGGTTTCAAAATGCTTCAATGATTAATATGTAGCAGGGCAAATAGTTTACTATATTCGTCATGAAACAATGCTTTGAAGTTATCGCCTTTTCCAGCGCGTTTTAGGATTGTTTTCATATTTTCCTAGAATTCTTGTTCCGATACATTTGTATTCTTGTTAGGAATTGAAAAATAAAAATTAAAACATGATTCCTTGTTAACTAACTTTGACACTTAGATTAGAGATTATGGATATAATTGTTAATTATGTATTACTGAGCATTCCTTCTCTTGGAAATCTTAGAAAGGTTTAAGGATAGACAAAAACTATTTAAAACGAGCAATGAAAAAGCTTTCGAGCTTCATCATCTTCACAGAGCGAATTTATTCATACCAGTGGATTTAAACTACATTTCAATTCATCTCGCATCCCGCCGTATAAATAGCGGACTGAAAAATAGCGTGCGTTTTAAAGTACACCCCCGGTGAAAAATGGCGCAGATTTTTCTGGCTTGGCAAGAGAGGAGCATGCTGTGTAGCATCACATGCAGGTGGCAGGTGGAATAAGGCAGAGACTGGAAAAACACACGATATGAAACCCGCCCGCTCTCTTTCCTCCGGACATGTTAATGTCCTCCCCTCTGTGTAAAGTGGACAGGGGAAATGTGCAAAAAATGACTCATCCCCTGCGATGAAAAATACACGTGGATTAGCAAGGTTGTTTCTTTGCCAAATTAAATATGAAAGAATTTTAATTATATTTTCCGGCCTCACTGTCAAACGTGCGTAGAGGTTTTTTTTGCATTCAACGTTCTACGCATATTTTTTTCACTTTGATTCTCTTGTAAGTTATAGGTTGGTGTGAGACTGACCTTCCTAACTATATATTTTTACTCTAAAGATTCCAATATCAATTTTTTTTTTCATTTAAGGCGGCAAGAATTTAAGAGCTTACATTGATTTTATGAAACGTTATTTCAAAATTCGTTCTCGTGTGGGTGTGTTTTTAAATCCCCATGTATATTTACGATATGTAACTAAACTGACTTGCAAAAAAATTATAATAGCAAGAATAAACCAGTGTAATTTTTAACTACAAAATTTTCGGTAAAAGTCATTTATAGATTTGCTTTACTAAATGAAGGTCTCCCACAGTACATTCTTAAAATAAGCGTAACTTTCATTTTTTTAAATAAAAACATCCCCTATAAGATGTCTCTTTACTATTTTTTTTCTTGAATCAATTAATAATACAGCTTAGAATCCCGCAATACAAAAAATCGTATTAATTCCTAAGCTCGCATTATCCACGGAATCAATACGAAAGAAAGTTGTCGGTGGAAGTGCTATAGGCCTGTCGAGTTGTCGAGTTGTCGCCCAAGTGCCCACTTGAGGCGGGAAAGTTTCCCCAGTCCCAGAGGTGCTGGACCTTACGTCTAATGACCTCTTACAATTGATTGCTTATTTTCCGAGGCGAACTATTTTTTGTATCGCTTCTGTTGCTCACCAATGAGGGTCAACTTTTTACGTACAGGCAATTTATACGATTGTTTTTTATACGTATACAACAATATTATGGAGTTTTTTGATTAAACATTTATGTACAAAAAGTCAAACAATGCATTTGTTATGCATTAAAGCCTTACGAAGTCGACAGTTTTAGAACGGAAATCTTAGAATAACCAGAAAGAATAACAATGAAATTTGTTCTCATAAAAAGGATGTGGAAACCTTAGAGTTTGAATATCTTACGAGGAGATTCGTTGAACTTGCGATAAAATTGGAATATTGAGATGGAGTAAGCAATGAAGACTTAGTATATGGAGAAATAGGTTTGAGATTATGGACCCAAAAGAGTCATCAAGATCGTGATAAAAGGTAACCTTGAATGTTCACCGGTCACTAGCATAACTAATAAGGTATAGAGACAACCTAACTCGGAGGATAAAGTATGATATAGTGATAAAAAGATCACAATAGTAGCACCGAAAAATAATAACAAATGTATGAGTGCCTGTTTGCCCTTACCACATCCAGCGTTTTATAATTTAACCTCAGCGTAGCCAAACCTCCATAATGAATGCTTACATTTTTTATGTCGGACTGTATGGAACACACAAAGAAGAAAAGGTTTACATTATAAAATCTTAAGAAGAGATTACTGGTGAACAAATAATAGGGTATCAGGGGCACAGAAATATATTACACATACTTTATCAAAGTAATCCCGGGTCTTTGTGATTCATCCGCCGGTCGGACAGCTTTAACGCATGGATTAGCACGGCAGAAAGGAAACGCTGACGACACACTACGCGACATTCACCTCCTCATATATCATAGCCGCCTGATACCGAGATAAAAGGGTTTTATTTTAAGATTGAGATTTATCCAGTTGAGCCGGGGTCAAGTGCAGGTGACGTATATCTTCGCCCTACGCGGTATTTATTATCTTCTGATACCTCCATCCCAGAAAGAGAACGTTATACCGCTCGTATGCGAACCCTGGGAAGTTCTCCCCGTATGTAAATATTCCCTAAGCGTAGTACTGATGGGCCAAACAATGGAGGATGAATAGAAAATTTATGAAATGTAAATCCAACCTTTTCGGAATCATACATTTTAAATTTTGGTACAATGGGTTGCAAAGAATAAGGGAGGGAGGGGCTGTGTTCGGTGTATGTATTATTTAGTTACCGGTCGCAAGGGAATCATAACGTTGAAAGATGTTTTTCCTGTGAATCCTTCTCTTCGTACACATATCATATTTTTTATTTTCATTAAAATTTTCTTCATATCATGCATAGATTTAATCACAACAGAAAATAATGAAAACCATGTTTTTCTTGGAAGCTTTTTGCGTTTTAGAAAATGAAGTTGTGGGTAAACTATGCAGTTGCTATTTTCGACCCCAGATTTTTTAACATAATTCAATGAAAAAATCTGGTTTTAATAAAAGCATACATAACGCAAAAACGCAACTAAGCTACACATATAGTGTAACTTCTTGCCGCGTTATCCCCGAAGGGGTCGCATGTGGCGAGTTGAACCTATTTATTTTTACAGGTAAGGGGGCCGGCCTTATGCCAACCACTTCAGATGAAGTGGGGGTTTCCCAGCTCCCGAGAGAACTGGTACTCATTTCTTGTGAAGGCTGAGTAAACCTTGCCGGCATTTTTATTTTGGGGTTTGAAACAAACACCGAAACGGGAAATCATTTCTGACACCCTCGCCTCGGCGGGATTCGAACCCGAGCTCACGGCATGGAATGCAAGCACTCTACCAACTGAGCTATCGACCGGTCTAACATCTACATGCGAATTTGATTAATTTTTATTAAATTAAGGGCCTGTTGCACCAAGCTCCAATCAGACAAAAATCAAAATTAAGTGTGATTTCAACCTTTCAAATCAAGCATTTGGTTGCATACACATAAATCAGCTGATGTACATTATATTTCCTGTTCAACTTCCATCATATTTTTACCCACTTCCGATAAATATTTATCCGAGGGCCTTACCAGAATGAAGCAATCAAATTTGATTTGTCAATTAAATATTGATTGGAGGTTGGTGCAACAGGCCCTTAGTATTCTTATTAAAAATGTGCTGTAGAACTTGAGAAGTAGTGATTCTCAATTCGTAGAACTTTTTTACTTTTAAAATGTTATAAAATTGTATTATGAGATACTTATTGTTTTTTTTTAATTTAAAGTTACATTCGCTATAACATCCTCTACAAATGAATGTGGAATGTTTTGGAGAGGCATTTAAAGATTTTTACCATTTTTTAACTGATGCAGATTGCCATTTTAGCACTCAATATACTCAGGCCTACATTATTTTCTAATCTTTGTCAAATTTTAATAAATCTATTTTAGGATTACACACACCTCGACCCCAAATTTTCACAGCATTTTTTTGGAAGATTTTTTTCAAGTAAAAAACGAAAAGTGGATGGATTAATTAATTTGTACCCTTCGATTAGTACATCCTGCATTATTCACAAATCCATTACTGCGGCTCGTCCTTGAGTTTTGCTTGTCTTGCTGATGTTAATTGCAGGTTTGATTTGCGGCGCGGGCCCTCTCCTTCATCATCCCCTAATTTAAATAACCGCCACTCCCTTTACCGGCGCGGCCCGCTGCTGTGACGTGCAGCCATTTGGGAATCTGAATTGTCGCGCCCTCCGTGTCCCTGATGATGAATGAAGTTCCGACCTTGAGTCATAGTAAAGGATTTTATTTCTCAGCTGTAAAAAATAGATTACCCTTCTAAGAATCTATTTAATTATAGAGGCAATGGATAACCCGTGATCCTTTTATGTATGCATGTAAGGATACTGAATTGTCTACAGAATTGTCGCACCTTCTATGTGCCTGATGAAGGATAAAGTTCCGACCTTGATTCATAGGAAAGGGTTTTATTTCTCAGCTGCAAAAAAAAATATTACCCATCTAAGAATCTATTTAATTGTACAGATAATGGTTAAACCCTGTTCATTATTTTGATGTATGAATCCTTACGGATACTTTAAGCAGATATGTTTGATAGCTATCCATGCGTGAGATACAGATTTTTCTAGCTTAGGCACACGTATTTTTTTTTCTTTGATGAATAAACTGTATTCAAAATCCATAAATTTAAAACGTTTTGTAATGAATAAATTATTGTGATAAGTATTTGTTCAGTATTTTTATTATAGTGATTGCTTATTTGAAACTCATTTTTCCTTAATACCATACGTTCCGTGATTTTATTTTTATAACGTAACCGAAACAAATGGGTGTTTTTAAGAATACAAATAATAATTTTTGAATATTCAAGTTGTCAGTAAAAAGCTTAATTCGTTAGTACTGTACCATTGAGCTACGACAAATTTTGTATGAAATTGTGTGATGTTTACAACTATTATTAGACTTGCAATGAAGAAATTATACATTATCTATTGTCTCATGAGGTTGTTTTTCTTACTATCCTGTAAGATGCAAATCAGCTAAAGTTTGTGCGATTTGTTTATGTTAGCAGCGAAGCATTAGATAGATAAATCTTTCAGATAATTTGATAACTATTCTTATTCCCGATAATCAATGTTCCTGTAAACGATTTGTCATCTAACTTACAAAATGCCTCAAATTCTTCACCCCTCCTCTCCATTTATCCAAATGATTAGGATTGATTATGAGGGAGTAAGGCTCGCGTCCACCTTCCCTCGCATCTTAAGCGACAGGCGATATTACATTAGCCCCTCCGGTACCCCATATCGTCCCATTTGAATATCGGCCCAACTTTGTTGCCTACTTTCTGACGAAGGTCCGTTCATTTGAATAACCCAATTTGCGGGGAAGTAATGTCCCATGTGAAATTTCCTGTTTTGTTTTGCTTTTCAATGAATATAATAAATATTAAATTAGCGTCCTAATAAATTATCCATTTATTTCATTAATGCTGTGTTATTTGTATTGAAATATTATTTATTCAGTGATTTAAATTGTAACACTTTTGATCCCTTAGGGGATTTACTCGGTATCTGTAGGTACAAAATTATTTACGTTTTTCCACATTTTATAATCTTTTTTACTATTTTTGAAGTTGGTATAATTATACACTGGAATTTTGTAAAAAATATTGATAATTTAAAGAAATAATATCAGATTCATGTGATTCTGCTTGTGGGAATGTATTTAATATGAATCTCAAATGATACATAACTTTTCATCTTAGATTTAGATTTAAATTAGATGTGTAAAAAAATCGTGTGACGGTTTGTACTCCAGAATTCTATATTAAGGCCTTTCTTAACATTTTTCTCGTTTGCTCACGAATGCTGACTTTTTTTGTGACACAACTCTGGAATTTGTCCTTGTATTATAATTGTGTAGGTTTGCTTATTCGCCTAAAGTACGCTTAGCTTTGGCTCAAAGAAACGATTGAATAAAAAAGAAGATGAAGATATAATATTATCATTTTAAGTAAAGCCTGTTTATGTCGAGGGTTCTTGTTTCAGTAGAATACCGCTCTTCCGTATTATTAAGTTCAGCCCCAGATAGAATCTTCGCCAACTTTCAGCAATAATCGTCAAAATAATCCGACAATTTGAATGTAATATGTATTAGGGGTGCAGAAGTAAATGGGAGATCGCGCCCGTATGAAATCTCAGGCAGAAACTTTTCATATTATCCGCGCTGTATGCGCATTAGCCCCTTCCGCGACTAAAGGGAAATTATACTTATGCTCGTAGCTACTCGTATTATGCCATTGCTGGAAAATCCTCCTCCTTTCTTCATATGTTGCCCTGGTTGAATGTATCAAAAGCTACTTCATAATGCTTGACTCATGATAAACCCTTTCATTAAAATTCAGCTTTTATGTATCTGGAAAAATACAAGAGGTATGCATCTACATACATAGTTTTTGTGACAATTCTGCAGATCCATCCAGAGATCCGTATGGAAATGGTACTTTAACCTTTGAGGTATTATTTCGCACTATTACGGACATTTTGTGATTGTATCAGCGATCTGAATTAAAGTAATTTCACTACACAAAGCAGTCGGCCCCACAATTCACAAAGCACATACATTTCGGCCGGTGCGCGGTGAATACCCTTTGCCATTTCTGTTTTCCTGATGGGCGGTACCTCGGGCTATTTCACTTGGAGCCGGTAAAGGGACCTTTTCTCCAATGAATGTTATTTCGCTACCTCTTCGATTTGTCTACGGCCTGGGTAGACCGCTATCATATAAATCTTCAGTTATGGTAGCATCCTATTCACTGGACACAAGGGCTTTTATAATGAAACTACGGATAGATAACCTAACCTGGAGATTCATTTCATCTTCGTTCATATTTTTTTCTAAACTTTTCCAGCTTTTTCGTGTTTCTTGGTAGATATTTTGAAAACTTGATTGAAAAATATTTATTTTGCGTCTTTTCTTCTTGTAAATACTCTTTGAGGTTGTTAGATTTATAAAAATACGTTTTTCCCTGAATCGATTTACCTTAGTAAATATCAAACAATATTCTCTAAACCTTATTTCACGCAATATATTCTTACAGAAACACCCACGTGCAGTACCAGGCCCACCTCCTGAATTGCCCACAAATTCGTCGGGACGTGTCAGGTCGTCTAATTCCTTCGCAGGTCTTTACCCCAACTATACAATGTTATATTCAACTCTACCGTAGCGTTTGCCAAATAATTTTATCACAACGAAAACAGCGCCTCTAGTGAGCGTGTGCGTTGAAAGACATTTTCAACAAAACGCTGTGTGTGGGTTTCAACGGAAAGTTACAGGTCTGACCGCACACCCGTCTTGCCCTCACACGTCCTAGAAATGCGAAGCAAAGACCCGCACAGATTTCGGCTAAGGAAATCCATTCGCCCCGATATGTTTTGTGAAATAAAATGCCGGAATGTTCGGACACGTTTATTTGATTGCCAAAGTAGGAAATCTGGAGCGCCACAGCGTTTTGACGAGGGGCAAAAATACCATCCAGCATTTTCGCTTTTCAAGAAATAACAGTTCTCTGTGTGTAAAGGTTTTGTTGTGCTCTATTGATCTTGAATCAGAGACTTGGTGGTGTTTGTAATTGCTGTTTTGTTCCTGTACTTTCCTGTTACGCGTGATTTTAAATCTGAATACTTATGTTTCTTAGAAATAAAGATCAGAGTTTTCTAATTATCGAAGATCCGTATTGCTTTTGATAGATTTATTTATATTTTTCTTAGATTAAATGTAAGATATATGCTGTATCCTGTAATTTCTATTCATATTGACAAAAAAACTAACTTAATATTTTACACTAAAAAATACAGTATTTTGAACGGATTTTATGCATTATTTTTCATGTTTAATAATCAAAAGTCATTGTTAAGCTTTGGTTTCGCTGTCATGCCATAACCAATGACGCCAAACATAAAGCTGACAGTTGAATATAAACACTCCATTCATCGCATCAACCTTCTCCCAATATTTTTTCACACATTCTGTTCTCCTGCTGTCCTGATTGATCAAAAGCACCGCGGATTGATTAGGCGATGATTTATCAAAGAATAGCACAGTTCTGCCAGAGTTGTGTAGCGGGTACCTTCCACCTCTTCATTCACCATGGGCTGCTCCTGTTACCCGCGCTTGAATCGCAGCCTTTGAAGCGTTCTGCTAACTGGAATCTCTCGCCTTTTGCACGAGCACATTTCCCATTCACCCCCTTTTGATACAGAATGAAACGTTTTCCGCGTACCCGTGAAACAGTATCCCACGTATAAAAGTTAACGTGTAAACTCAACTTCCCAAAAATGAGTTCAAAATTAAAAAGGCTCCTCTAGTGAGCGTTTTAGTCTTTATATATTTTTATGGTTGAGCTTAAACGTGGTTTTATACTTGGGAAACAGGTGCGCTTTTTCAGCCGCATCTAAAATGGAATCGCTATATTATCTCTTTCAACTTTATGTGCTCCTGGCATTCATCATATTTATTATAGGTATCTGCCTTGTATTGAAAGCATACATTTGACTCGTGCATTGAAAATTTCACCTAACGTGGATTACGTGAAGTTTCGTTGAACTGAATTTAACCTTTCAGAATTTCTCCGCTTAGCGTGTTTTTTGTGACTGTCAGAGATTCAAAGGAATTATTTTCGTTATTGAAGCTAATATAATATATTATTCGACATTTTATTTTTAATCTACTCGTAAATCAACATGACGATTCTGAAAATGAATCTAAAAATAAAAATATCATTAAATCGTTTTATTCACGATAATGGCATCGTAAAATAAATGCTTCAAAAATAATATGAACGAAATAGAAAAAACAAATTAAATGTCAATCTAAAATAAATCCAACATTTGCTTGTAATTTGATCTCGCTGATCCCGAAATAGATTCTTTGTTTCATTGAAAAAAAAACGTGATGGAAAATATTCATTCATTATAAACGTCTTATTTCCTCATTTGTTCGTTTTCATTTTGTATATTTGGTGGGTGTAATCAATGTTTTCAGACTTCGCTTTAAATCACAAAGAAGGTTCCTTGATACCAGGATGTCATAGTGATTCAGGAGGTATTTCCCTCTGTTATGCGGTCACTGACTATTCTAATAACAAGTGATGTAGGAAAGCAGTCCCTTTATTCTCACGTTGGGACACAGGTGCGTTATTATCGCTTATGTCTCCCCTATAAATACGTAGATTGCCACGCTTAGGCACACATTAGTATCTATTGTACACGTTCTTGTAACAGTCATCATGAAACCTTGACACCTCTGCTACCTTTCTGCGAACTCGATAACGAAATTTTGCTCCTGGCAATGGGATAGCGTTACTTTCAATCTGTCGCCATCATATTTAAGTATTTGTCGTTTTTTTGTATCAAAAGAAGTTCGTTGTAAATTTTTCTTATGCAAAGTATGAAGTGTCGAAATTGACATTGTATTTAATGCCATACGAAAGAACAATATATGTATTTAGTATATTTTAATATTTGAACAGACATAGATACATTGTTTATTAGACCGAATACCTCGTTTTCTTATGCACACAATGTAGATACGAGTGAAAGCAAAAGAGTTGTGTCATAAAAAATATTTCCATTTCATGAGAGTACCTACACGATATGTAACAGTTTTCAATTAACTCCATTTTTTTTGTTTTCTTGATTTTAGAATTATTTTTTATTATGATTGCTCCCATTAAAGAGTTTATTAAAGAGACTATTAAATACAAATAACAACGCGATTCCCAATGAATATGAAATATATTAAGAAATTCGTCTTAATCAATAGAAGATAAATCCAGTCATCTTAATCCATAACAATGATTTAACTAATTATTTACAAAAATATTGAACTTGACAAGTTCTAAATTCAAACTAGTAATCTAAGTTGCAAAGATCTATTAACATTCAAAACTTATATCAAAAGCATGCCCACAAGCAGGCACGTTTAAGTTCGCGCTTACAAATGCTGAAAGTGTTCTTGCAAATTAAAATCCACACCTCAAATGAATATAAACCCTGTAACATTTCCCGAACTTCCCTGAAACAGTGGTGACATTGGCAAAGAAGGCCAGCCTCATACCAACCTATAAGTCAAGGAATTCTCTTGGTTTTAATCTATAGTCTTGTCAACTGTATTTTATGAATAAAAGAAACAAAGATTTATATCTCAAAATTAAAAAATCACGAACGTTTTCGATCTCTCGATCATGTTATAATTACTTACTTACTTACTTATTCAGCCACTTCTTATCCACTGCTGGACATAGGCCTCCCCCATATCTCTCCAGGCGTCTCTGTCCTGGGCTCTCTGCATCCAGTCACCAGCAACTCTTTTGATATCATCTGACCATCGTGTAAGAGGTCTTCCTCTTGTTCTTTTGTCTTCACGAGGTCTCTATTCTACCACTCTTTTCGTCCATCTTCGCTCGCTCAATCTGGCTACATGCCCTGCCCACGACCACTTCTGCTTTGCCACTCTTTTGACTATGTCAGTAACTCCCGATCTTCTACGTATTTCGGTATTTCGTATCCGATCTGACAGTCTTATGTGTAGCATAGCTCTTTCGTGCTTTCGTTGTGCTACACGGAGTTTCCTGATAGTCATTTTGGTGAGAGTTAGTGTCTCTGCTCCGTAAGTCATAACTGGCAGGACACACTGGTCGTACATTTTCCGTTTCAGGCATTGGGGGATGTTGCTGGTGAAGAACTTCTTAAGACTGCCATAGGCCGCCCATCCTAGAGAGATCCTCCTTTGCAGTTTAATCGTTTGGTTGTCTCTAGAAACTGCAATATTATGACCAAGGTATTTATAATCATGGACCTCTTCTATTGGTCGGCTGTCGATGACTATCTTACCACCCAGGACGAGATTTGTTATAATTAACTCTATCCAAAATTAGTTGAGACAGTGCAGATATTGTTAGCAAAGATGGCCTTGTGTTCTATTTGTGTTTTACTTAAGCCAGGTGCTTTCTTCCAGCAACCCCTCCGTGAAGTGGTCCACCCGTGAGCAGTATAAAGTTATCTCGGTGCGCCTTGTTGACGGCTTAACGTTTCGCAAATTCGCAAGGTTATCTGTCAGGTGGGATCGAGATAAATAATTTCCATCCGTCCGGCGATCGATCGGAGTGTGGGCGGGCCGAGCCGCCTACCCTGCCACCCCCCAGCCACCCACCAGCCTTCCACCAGCCTCCCGCCCTCCCGCCTACTCGCCTAGCGCCTAGTCACAGCGTGAGAGTATAGCAATGCTTACTCGGCGCTTAGAGCGATCATTCAAAAAGCTATCTGTAAAAAATAATAGGTTCCACTTACCACATGCGACTCCTTCGGGGAGAACGCGGAAAAAAGTTACACTATATGTGTGGCTTAGACACATATAATGATTGAGTAAAAACAACTTCGGCACTACATTTATATTGCACAACAATAAATCAGGGAAAAAAAGCTTACATGATTACCGAGAGGTTTTTTTTCCAATCATTTTAAATGCATTCTTTAGATCTTTCAAATGTTTATATTTACTCATACATAGCGCCCCGAATATTTTTTTCTGTTTGTTTTTCAATAATCTGATCCTTAACTCATAGATTGGTATGCGGCTGACCAGCCATGCTGTAGAAAATGGTTCACTTGGCCAATGTCACCCCTGTTTCAGGTAAGATCGGCAAGAGTGGCAGGGTGTATGCTCATTTGAGATTTGGGTTTTTATGTTGTAGGTTCATATGCGGCATGTACAAGCGCGAACTTATACGTGTCTGAAATCTGAATAAGAGAATGCATATAATGTGAATCCCCAATGTTACATATGTTTGGAACTTAAATTAGATTAGATTTGATCATATTGTATGTTCCTCGTAACATTACTTCAGGACTTACATGAAAGAAGTATATTGCAATAACAATCCTTTTATCCAATTTCTTAATATTTTTGTTATGTCAACGTATTTCGCATTCGGTATCCGAGCTTTAGGAATCACCATATCAGTTAGTAGAATGCTCGAGTTCCATACCAGAAGCCTGGAGTTTGATCAAGGATGACAGAACCCTGTTTTGTTGCTTACTTCAGTCTTTATAATAAATAAAAACCGGCATCCTCGGGAGCTGGAAAAACTCCGCTTTAAGTAAAGTATTTGGCGACTGAACTTGAGAAATAGGACCTACACGCCACATCTGTAACAACAATATATATTTTTATACTCATGGAAATGGTGGAAACTCTGAAAAGTGTTTTGTAAAATATATTCCTTGGTTCAATTCTCGGCATTTCAAAATCGAAGATTTAGTCTTTAGGAGCAAATATAAAGCATATGGTCCGTTCTTTGACCGTTCTGTAGTCTAGTGGTTAATACTCTTGACTCGTAAATGGAAGGTTGTGGTTTCGAATCCCGGCGTAGCACAACTACCATTTATATTTTCAAATATGCTCTTCGCTGGGTAAAAAAATCATACACCTTTACCAAAGACCGGTCAATAAAGGTCCATTCAGCCGTAGAGCAGTTGGGTCTTGCTTGAGAATTGGCGCTTTCTACTGCGAGGAGCAAGCTCGCGGAGGGCTCTTGAGGTGTGATTCACACAAAAACAACGGTCACCAAATAAATCATCTTAATATTATTTTTATTATTAGGGAATTTCATTTGTAAAGTTATCATTAAGTGCCACCATTTGGAAGGTTATTAAACATGTAATTCATTTTGTCCGTTCTTTGACTGCTGGATGCTGTGGTCCATCCTGCACAAATCCACCTCCTACCTGCTCTATCTCCGCTGGGTTTGGTTTTCTCTGTTTGGGGGGCGGCAGTCTCTCGGTGCCCGCCGCCCGCGTCGCACTAACCCGCCCGCGGTCCCATAACCTCCAACCTCACAATATACACCTCCTCGATCAGCGTGTGCTCCGGGTATCTGTGATCTGTGCAGCCTGAGAATCAAGTGAATATAGCGTGCGACAATTTCATAGAATTTCCCCGAAAATTTGCCAGAAGACTTGTGATTTGCTGGAATATGTTTTTCTGTGATGTCGCGAGATTTCATCCAATCATTAAGCGTATTGAAATGTCAATTTGACATGAATTCCTGCTTCATTAACTAATTGTTTTTTTGGTTTTACCATAGCAACGGGTAAGCAAATGGGCCTGGGCTTGCGTCATCTTTAGTATACATTTTCGTTTATGCTCAGTTTTGAAAGACTTATTTGTAAAAAATAATCCCTTTCAAAGATAATAACGTACTTTAGTCGTAGTTATTGTTCAAGAGTATGAGCTACATTTTTGAAAGACTTATAAGCATCCAGGACTCCGCACTATTAATACAGTGCGTGTGGGCTGCTTTTAAAAATACCTAAGCAAACTCACTAAGGGTGTCAGAAATTATTTCCCGTTTTGGTGCTAATTTCAAATCCAAAATAAAGATACTGGCAAGAATGACACAGTATTAACAGGAAATGAGAGCCAGCCACCTTGGGAGCTGAGTTATGGGGCTGGCGTAAGACCGGCTCCTTTACCTGTGTAAATAAATAGGTTCAATACGCCACATGCGACTCCTTCGGTGACAACGACGTAAGAAGTTGCGCTGTATGTGCATATATTGTTTGGATGAATGTTTGTAATACAGATCCTACGCTCGTTATAGAGACATTTATTTATGTATGAAGGCTGGTTCATTCTGGAATAAACAAACCCAATTTGACAGTTGTCTTGAGAATACTATAGTTATACTTTATTTGTAAGTACACAATCAGCATTTGTAAGCGCTAACTACACGTGTTTGTTTGTGGGCATACATCTGAGAGCTTTGAATGAATATATCCTTGCAACTTAGATTATAGATAGATATAGATATAGTAGTTTACTTAGTGAACCATTATTGGCATTGTATACTTACTTGTCAACCATTCTATATTCAGGCGTCTTCTCTCTATCACAGCTGAGTGAGTCAGATTATAAATTTCTTTATCCCACTGTCGTTACCATCTGTGTGCTCATATCTTAATACGACCCCCGCGTAGAGCTGTCAAAATATATTAAAGCTACGCCTGAAAAATCTATGCGCTACGTTTTATCGTAGCACGTATCATCGTAGACGTCTGTAGCACGTTATACTATTGGGAATATGTACTTTATGTACACGATCTAGTATAAATTCATAAACAAAATATGTAGAAAATATCATACACATAATTTTAATTGTTTTTAAGTTATAGAAGAGTATTATAGATTTGCAGAATTCATACCATGTGCAGTCGATAAATCAATGGTAAGAAATAATGTACGTCGTATCAAAATATTTACCTTTTTGTGAAAACTTTTTAAATAAACCTGAAGCGCCGTACCTCAAAGGCGCTTTAAATGGTTACTTGACTTTTTTTATAAAAAATATTTGATGGCTCATCCACACGCTTGCGGCAAGCGCCTTGCGGCGTGTAGTCTATGAGCTAGACGTATGAAACCTTACCTCATCTACTATCAGGCAGAGACATGATCAGGCTGGTAGTTTGCATCGAGTACATGATTTTTTTCACCAATCTGTCTTTTCCTATCCTGGAGCGTTTTGGATCTGTGAAAAAATCATGTACTACCAGCCTGACCATGTCTCTGCCTGGTAGTCGATGAGGTAAAGTTTCATACGTCTAGCTCTTACACTAGTAGCTGAACGGCGTTTGCCGCAAGCGTGTGGATGCCCCATGACAATAAAAATTAAAATTACAACTTATTCAAAAAAACAAAATTGAATGTCAAATTAAAGCAAATGTAAATTTTAGCAAATAAATAATTCAATTACAACAAACAGGACACAGCAAATCAAAGTAAAATTATACATCAATATCTAAAAATATGTCATGTGCCAATCATTTTTAAAGATGAACATGGCCCTACAAGGTTGTGTCTTCTTGAATTGGCAGATTAAAACGTGTTTTTTTTGGTAGATTGCGAGGGAAGATAAATTTATGAATATAATAAAAAATTAAGCTAGACTAATTTGTAATAAAAATTTAAGAACAACGTTACCTTTTTATGTAGGTATATAAATTTGAAAAAGCTTAAAATCAATACATAAATTTTCTTCATGCCGAACTGCGAAAATTGAAAAATACCGTAGAGCCTGTCGAATTCGTAGAAAAAAATTCACCGTTGCACTAGTTGAGCTAATTGACGGAATATTGAAATGCCTTTGTGTTGTCGATATGAATTTTTCTTTGTGAATTTCCGCGCTTTGTTTCGCGTCAATTGTGGCGGCCATAGGTTCACCGGGAAGATGCCAAAAAATGTAGGTCACGCCAATTACTCGCAGCGCCAACACAAGGGTACGAATTCATTCTGCCAGCCATTGTATTATTTAAATGAACATAACCGTTTCATGGCGACTCGTCGCCCATTGTGGCGCGGAGCTCTCCCGCTCAATCGCGAATAAGAATCCACAATTATTATCTCTTTGATTCCCGGCCACAATGAAATCGGAAAATAAATGAAAATCCAGCTATAATCTTTCCGACAACCCGCCCTTATATTGTTTCGCGTTATTTATGAGGCGCGTTCCTCGTTTTTTTTTCGTTTTCGCTTTTTGTTTACGCGTCCATGCGGATTTTCTCATTTTTAACCTTGTTGTTTTTTGCAGGACCGACGAAATCTGGTTCGCCCTGAAGGATAATTTTATTACATTTTGAATTAGCGCAAGGTTACCTCTTAACCTGGGGCTGTAAATGTTGTGACCTTTAAGTCTAAGGTTCAAAATTTTATTTTCCTTAAGAGGTAGAAAAATACCTACTGGTCGATATTACCTGATAAAAATGTACATTTATAATTTGAGACATATTTACTTTCAGAAATTCTCTAGAAGCTTCGCATGAATAATGAATAGGAAGACTGTCTGTAACTTGATCTTTCAATTACTGCCCTTCGTTGAAGGACGTGTACACCCTCGTTTCTGGCGTTCACTTTCCTTCCCACAATAAATAAATGAATACATCAGTACTTATAATGGATTGAATGAGTAAAAGTTACGTAAATTACTTCTACGTTAAAAGTTTTATTGTAAAACTGCCGTATTTCGGCGTGTTTGTCTTTGATACTTATTTACAATGATGATTCTTACCTTCTATTTTTCCAAAATCTTTAATCTTAGTTGTAAAGATATATCACATTTAAGATTCATATTACATGCATTACCACAAACAGACCCTTGTAATTTCGCGCTTACACATGCCCTATGTGGAATTACAACATAAATCTCAATCTCAAATGAACATAAGCTCTGCAACTCATGCTCTCAACCATATTTTACAGTATGGTAGGTCAGCCTCATACCAACCTATAAGCCAGGTAACTTTTCTTCTCGGAACGAATTTTCATAGTGCAAATTTCAAAAGAAAGAAAATACTTTTCCTCCAATTTCAATTCTATGTATTTTTGTACGTATTTGTTCAAAGTATAGTTCTCCCTCTGATTTGTAATCGCAATCTGTATTGAGCTCCAAAAATATGGACTTGAAACCTACAAGTGTAAATAAACCCTAACACAGACCTTTGATGTGTGTAGGTACTTCCTATCTGCAAGCGTCTACGGAAATGTATTTTTTCAGAAATTCCCTCTATCACATCTTATAGTGTATTATCATGATGTGCCGTGTCGCCAATTCATCGAATAAGAAGAAGTTTTTGTTGTTGTAAGAAATCCTGTGCGGGAGATTCCTAGATTAGAGACTCTAGGGGTCTATGACACTTGTTGTAGTGCCGCAGAGGTATACGAGCTTGGTCGTCGCTACAAAGCGCCAATACTCTAGCAAAACCCAGTTGCTGTAAGGCTGGATGGACCTTTGGTGACCGGTTATTGGTAAAGGTTTATGAATTTTTCAACCCAGCGAAGAGCAAATTTGAAAATATAAATGTATAGTTTTTGTGCTCCGCCGGGATTCGACCCCACAACCTTTCCATTCAGAGTCCGCAGTGTTACCACTGAGCTACGGACCGGTCAAATTATTGTCCTTTGGCAAATATGTAGATCTCTTCATGTCGTTTTTATTCTCCAGTGCCTCTTCCTTTAAGTTTGCTCATTTTCCAGTACATTTTAGTAAGGGACATTTCATATTTAACAACGCTTCCCTTATAAAATATTCCTTCTTGGTCCGTGCAAATTTATTCCCAAGTATGAGCTCAAGTTTGCATGTACTATACGTACAATATACAGCGCTCTCAATAGTCATGTTTTGTTCAAGTGAGAGAGAGAGAGAAGGCATCTACTCTAATTAACTTTTGGCTCTTCATCAATTTAAAAATTACCAAATTAATCACATTCTTTAACGAGACAATTAATTAAAGGAATTAATTACGAGCAGAGAATGAGAAATGACATCTTGCGCTTAAATATTCCGCACACGGTCCCAGCGAATTAAATTATTCGCGATCTTTTTAATTTAAGCGTTAGATTGATTACTTGTACGTGATTTCAAATTGTACGACTGCGGGAATGCCTTTGTTGCGGGCTCGAAAACTTTATTATACAAAACAGAACGAGTATATTTTCAATTATATTTTACAACTTGATCGATTGCGTAATGATTAAAGCGTCTGCTTAGCATGTGGTAAGCCATGGGTTCAAAACCAAATTATTTTCTCATTCGATGTTTTATTGCTATTTACATCTTAGCAAAGGATTGCTCAGTCTTCGTAAATAATCAGATTCTAAATCGATTAGAAAATAGAAAACTTTCCATTCATAGTGAATAGTTTGCAATTCTGTTCTTGATTGAGTCGTATAGAACCAAAGCCGGCAATATAGGATTTTTTTTCGAAAATAAGATTAATAAAATAAAATGAATTTTCACTGTGTGAATACACAAACCCTACAAAATCTGATAAGATTAATATATGGAAACACAAGAAATCATTTCATCATAATTACTGTAATATTTTTTTGGAAAAAAAAAATCTCCATTAATGTTATGAAATTTAAACTCACTTCGAACCTAAATACTAAAAAGTAAATAGGCTGTAAATACATATGGGTTTTTGACACGGAAACAAAGGATAATTTTTTTTTAAATTAATACAATGTACAAAAAAAATATTTGAAATTTAGCGTTAAAAAATATCCTATATGGTTGAAACAAAACAATGCGAGACCGCAGAAAAATACGATGTTTATATTTGCCAGAGCACACATAGTGAAATAGTATTCCACTAGTTGAAAATGTTTTTTTTTTCATCGGGATTCCATTCACTGATCCCAGCCGATCCCGTGCCTGGCCTCGCAAACAATGAATCATTAATATTGCGACAGACGGGATGAGAGCATTGAAGAAATGTATAATACTCCTCTCAGAGCAAAGAGCGCCATATGACGATTCTATTATCAGAAACAGAGAACAGTGAAGCCACTGGCGATATCTCCGGGAACCTTTTGTAACGTTTATCTGCTGCCTATATCAGTCAACTCCGACTGTCTTTCTCCATTCATTGTTTATCCAAAAAAAATCGTTCAATCTCTGCGACTTTTTTTAAAAACTTTTTTTATTTTATTTTTATATTTTTATCATGCATGATATGTTTGTATGAGGCTGACCAGCCGTACTGTAAAACATTGTTTACTTTGCCAGTGTTTCATGCCCTGTTTCAGGGAAGCTTATGTTCTTTCGAGATTGGGTTTTTATGTTGTAAGTCTACATGCGGCCCGTATAAGCGAAAACTTCTACGTGCCTGCTTATGGGAATGCATTTCATATGAATCTGAAATTTTATATGTCTGAAACATAGATTATATATTATTGAAATGCTTGCGTCAATACTCAACTCATCTAGCCAATCAATAACATGGATCTCTTTGAAATAACATTTGATTCATCTCATTGATGGCCTTACATTCTGTGAACACCTTCAACATTTGCTCGATTTATTATGTTTTTATTGTATTCTTCCTGAAAGACTCTTGAGATTTACGCCCTTTTGGTAGTTAAATATTTAGGAATGTTTTTCAGTTTGTAAAATTTTTAGATACCTTTCTTGCCTGCGCTAAAATGGCTTAAAAGTGTAGCTGAATCCTATATTAAAGACATATTATACCCATTAGGTGTACGGTTTGTTGAATTACTTGACCAAACCTTAACTCTACAAGGAACAAGCACTAATCCGATTTGTTAACCACTTGGCTATGAATCGGCCTTCATCCTGATTACGTGTTTGAAATTGTGTCAGTTTGTTTGTGCTCTCCATCTCACTTTGTTATTTTATCATGAAGCGTATTTAACAGCCTTCCCGGACTTTCATATTTTGAATTGATAATTAACACAATTTGAATGTCTTGAGTGTTCAGCTCGGTACTTGGCAGTATTTAAGACTTTAATGATCTTGAAACAATTCTCGTTTTAATAATCGCTATAATTTTATTACCAGGAGGAAATTCAGTTCGCATTATTATTCGCCATTTTCTGCCGTGTGTTGAAGGATATTTTAATGTTCTCGTTGTTTTCACAAATTGGAAATTCTCCTCTTCGCTTTTAATGATGTATTATTTAATTGAAAAATACGTTTGTAATTATTCAGATACAAAATCTTATTAATTGATGAGGCATTCACTTTGTAACCTTTCATTTAAAAAAAATTAAAATTAAAAATTGAATAAACAAATTGTATTAGGTTACGGGGCGAGTAAAATTTAATAATGTACGACCGGTTTCGGAGACAATGTAACCTAATACAATTTGTTTATTCAATTTTTAATTTTATTTTTTTACAAAATCTTATGTTGCTAAAACGCATATTGTACATATGTTTTGACAGTGAATGTATGGAATAAATAGTTAGAATATATTTTAACTATGTATCTTATGTATCTTACATATGAGATTAGCTTTCTTACTCTTAAATATTTTCTAACACTGCCTCTAATTCAGAAGACACTAAAAATTTACAATTCAAGTACCTAGTGTATCTCTCGAAACGATCTGCATTGCGCGATGTCGTACTTTGAAGTTTCTAGAATAATCGAGAAAAAAATCAGCTCCATCTATAAATAATCTCTAATCTAAGATTCAAAGATTTATTAAATTAGAGATTCATATTAAATGCATTCCCACAAGCAGACACGTATAAGTTCGCGCTTAAACATGCCGCATGTGAACTTACAATATAAAAACCCAATCTCAAAGGAACATTAGCCTTGCAACTCTTGCCGACCTTCCCTGAAACAGGGGTGGCATTGACAAAGTGAACCATTTTTACAGTATAGGTAGTCAGCCTCATATCAACCTAATCAGAGTTCTATGTTCTTATTAAGCATAGTTGACCTATCAATATTACGAATGGAATAAATTTATCTCAAAATTGTTATTATTTCTCAGTAATAGGGATGTTATTTTGGATAAGGCTAAAATAAAATAAACTCATCGGGTTACACATTACACAAGGATCAATTCTAAAATGCTGTAGAAATTTGCGGGAATATGTCGGCGCGCGTGAAGGATTTCCCATCCCAGGTACCAGAGCGACAGAAGATGCCGCGGGCGGGCGTCTTGATGGAAATGCTCTGTACACCCGCCCCGCCCCTCCCGCTCCTAGCCAGGCTGTAGTGTCGCGTCTGCCGCAAAGATTTACCTCTTCTCGCGATATGTTTACCTGATACCGCGCGTGCGGCACTTCACGGCTGTCATACAATTCATGCATGCTTTGTCTCCTTTTTCGTTATATGACAGTCGTTTCAAGAAAAATGTGTGACTGAAATGCTTGATTTTGTTTTTTCACCGTTTTGCTTGATTTGTACGCATAATTTTCAAGTGTGAGAAGTGGATTGTAGAATTCGGTTTTGAATTATGCGATTTGTAACATTATCAAGTAAATACAATGTGGAAGTTCTGTAGCTTTTCCTTGTGTTTTATTTAGTTGTTGTTACTACCTAGGTGGCTGGATAAACTCCTACTTATATTTTTTTATACTTTCTCACTCCATTTAGTTTTTCTTCTTCTTATTGAAGATGTTTTTTTTCCTGATTAAATTAACTCTTTACAAAATAATGATCTCTACGCTTCTTGAATAAGCATTTGGAGTATTTATAAATAGTAAGATGATTTAATTTTGAAGTTATAAAGAGCTTCTCTAAATTATTATCAAGAGTTCATTTTACAACCCAAACAAAACAAAGTTAGTATCAGGAGAGCAGAATAGTAAATGTGGTGAGGGGATCGTTAGGAACACGCAGGCTTGCACTATCAACACGGGGGCCGTTACGCGGGAAGGTAGTGAGTAAACAGGTGTCGGGGATCAGAGCAGCAGGAGTGTTTATGATCTGCAAGGGGAGGCGTGCAGATGGGAGCAAGAATCCAGCACGTGTTTCGACCGCCACCTCTATTCCTCCTCGATCAATATTAACCCCTGATACGCAATATTATTGGCAATACCACCAATTCGATTGGCCTCTGAAGTAAAATTGTGGCTGAATTTCGGATATTCCGTAGTATTATTCAAGACCTCATTCTCGTGTCAGCGTCTTTTCCACGCTTTCGAAAATCGTTGATCTTATCATTTGTCACTTATTTATTGTTCTAAAGTGGTAGGCAATTCTCTGCAATTTTGTATGAACTTGTAAAGCCTTTTTCATTTCTCAAATTTCATTCATTTACGTTTATGCAGGACTCAAGCGATGCCTGGCGGACATTTCAAGATTTCAATTTAAATACACATGGCTGATATTTACCATTGTATGAAAAGCAATACGATTGTAGAACATCCTTCACGTCCAAAGGTTCAATATCTCAAAAGGAATAGGGATATTTGCATTACATGCTTGGAATATTTTTTCTCTTATGCAATGCTGTTTATACGACGTACTGATTCCACGGATTCCAATAAAGTATTTTGTTTGCCTTGTTGTGATTTGGTTATGCGCCCCGCGTTCTGGGAAACGGGAACCCATTGTATATGGAGTTTATGCAGTTTTATGGAAAAAAATATGAAATACCAATCTGTGGAATGTGTGCTTTCCTGTGTCACACAAAAACTATCCAATTTGTCTCGTAAACAAATTGTATTTTTATACGACTTCAAAACAAAATTGGTTTTTGATGCGAAAAGCGTGTTTCATGCGGTGTTATATCAAACCACTCGCCGACATTCCTCGAAAATACAGAGAGAATGATTTTGTTATTTTTTACACTTCGGTTCCGTAGTAATTTTTCTTATAGTTTGAATAAACTCGCGTAAAAGTTTACTTCATGTATTCACTTTAAAGACCTCATATATGACATAAGTAAGATTTGCGAAAATTGTAAACGAAGTAAACCTCACCTAGAGAATACTATGAAGACTACAGAAGATATAGAAAGACAGCTGGACTCACAGGAAAACCCAAATTCGCAAGCAGGACATAATATGACCGAGAATGAGTTTAGGGCTTAGAAGAAGTGTTCACTTTATAAGACCCTGTCAATTTTGTATGAACATAGAGTTGGTCCAGTTTTGTGAGATTAAAAACATTCAAATCTTAATAGTGTTCAAAACGATTAATGTGAAGGCAGCTTTCTTTTTACCTGGACCTTAACTAAGACGAGTCTTTAGTCAGCTTTATAAAAATGATAACCATAAAAACCACTGACAAAAGTTACCTCCGTGATTTAGAATCCGAATATAGTTGTTACCTTGGAGAATGTGCGACTCGGATACGGTTTTGGAAATAATTAAATTAAACTTCTATAAGAATATGAATAAAACTTTCACATTTTGAATGCGTATCTAGCGGCAAATAAAATATTATAGTTTATTGCAATTTCCATGCTCTGATAATATTCGTATCTACCATACATTGGAAATCCTTTAAAACGTACCGCGCACAACGTGGTCGCTTATTTTTACTGTTGCCAGACTTTTGTACGGCGGCATTGCTATTTTTCCAATGCCATGTTTTTTCCACCGTAAATCAATTCCCCGAACTTGCCCAACAATATGATGATGCGCCCTACGAGGAGCACAATGGATTTCCATTTTTATTCCAATGGAAATCTCCACTGGATGGAAAGCATTGACCATGTGTGGAAAATGTGCAGTGGTATTTTCCAATTCGAATACAATACAATCATTCAAATGAAATTATTCCATTTTTTGTGCTCGTTACCTGTTAAAGCTGGCCACCCCACGATTTGATATAGTATCACAATACCAATCTCACCCTTGTTCTAGGTGGTTTTCAAAGATTACGTTAATTTGCGGTTCAGATGTTCGTAATACGAGTAGGTTCACTGCGATTATCATGTAGAATAAATATTGCACACTTTTCTTGCCTTATTTTTTATTCTGTTATATTCCCGATGTTATTCTCTGCACCTTAGATAATAAATATATACGGACCTATGTACTCGTAATGAGACACTATTCGTTTATTAATCTCAAGCCAATTTTTAAACCCTATTGTTCTTAAAAAAAACTTCGTGATGATTATTATAACATTTTGCACGCAAATGATTTGTTGTTAATCATTGCAAATTATTTCAAAGCAATCCAAATGTAAAATTTATGGAATTCGATAATTACAATTTACTATCAATGAACCATTAATTGTGTACAATTTACGAGATTTAAACTCATATTTGAATAATTTTGCCAGATTTAGATGAAAATTATTGTTTATGTTTTGATTCATATTTATATTAGCTCTCAGTAAACTCAAATGTCAGTTCATAAAATTTAATTCAGAGAAAAAATCTTCATTTTATTTCATACATAATGGAAAATAAAATGCATTTTTCTAGTTGAATGCTTTTATCGATAATCTGAACCTACGCTGATGCACTCCCACTGAAAAAAATATAATCCGCCCATACGTATGACTTGTTTTATTTATTTTCATTTCGGTCTGGCTACATTTTAAAGAGACTGAATATTTCGTAAAAAATGCTCGCTACGTAATATGTCTCGTATGCACGAACATTTTATTTTTGAAAATATTTCTCATTTTGTTCGCTAAAAGCGCCCAGGATTTACGGTAAATCTGAAGAGTGATGGTCGATTTTAATTTTGAAAACCCATGTGGGGAACTCTACACATCATTTAATGCTTTAAAAATGGTAATACTGATACGCAAAAGCATTTTTTTTTGATGTCACAAGATCAACAAAAAAAACTTACTAATTATTTATCATTGGATTTTTTTAAGGCATCTTTATTATTTTTTACATACATTATATTAAGGATTAAATGATTCTTTTTCTGAAGACCAGCCACTCCATATGAACTGTCTCCAACGAAACCGATTTATATATTTTGGATGGTTGGTGCATTAACACTGAAAATTCATCTTTATTTAGTTATTAAAAATCTGTTTTATTTTCACTTTTATTATTATTTTTTTTAATGGACACAAACGTTTTCGACTACACAGTAGTCATCATCAGGTGACCAAAAAATCTTTTTTATTACCTGATGATGACTACTGTGTAGTCGAAAACGTTTGTGTCCATTAAAAAAAATAATAATAAAAGTGAAAATAAAACAGATTTTTAATAAGTAAAAAAACTGATTTATGTTTTACTATCATTCTATAGAACTATTGCTAATGTCCCATTTGCCTCATTCATATTTTACCCTCTTTGTCTTGGGTTTTGAAATCCTACAAGATGTCAAAAAATTGTCTTGTATGCTTTCTACCGCATATTTTTTCCTATAAATTTTCGTTCAGTTTTAAGTAACAACCCACAAAATCCCTCCGTATCTTTTATTTAGGCATCAAAAATTATTGAATATTTTTTATCCAAAAAGTATGCTTTTATCGAATGAAAAACATATTCCTCAAATCACAAAGTTACGTAACGTTTTGATAATAAATTCATAGCGTTTTTAAAATCTTCTTTCTCCGATCTTTCTCTGAAGATATTATTTTGTCTTACAAAATATTCTATTCCCGGTGAAATACCCTATGAAGTTTGTGTGAGTGCTTTTTAAGTGAATTATTTAATACATTTCTAGGTCGTTTCCAGGAAAGTTACATGAATATGTAGAGAAAACTGCAAAAAACGGTGAGAAAAGTGTTCAAAAGTAAAATACAATGTGAATTCATAACGAAGACTGTATAAAAATCATTCCAAATGTTGCAAATATACGCAGTGCTGGGAGTCAGTATTCTATGCTACCAAATATTGGAGTTTATTGGTTTCAAAAATTGGTGCAGAAACCAGGATATCGTGGACGATGAAGAGGTCATGAGCAAGGATCGCAAGGTGTACAGTGTATGTGTGCAAATAGACGACGAGGATAAGGTCAATTAATTAAATTAATGAAGAAGTGTTAAGGTGAATAAACTTGGTAATCAAAGAAGTGCTCTTGTTGAAGTGAATAAAAAAGGGTAATAATTGCAACGGTAATTCTCAAGGAATATTTCTAAAATTTGGAATTTCTTGATTCCTCGTAAAGCTTGGTTTAATTGAATATGAAAATGGTTCATTTAGTTGAGATATGAATATTTAAAGTGCCTTAATTGAACTACCATATACAACTTTTGTTATGTCGTGGTTAAAACGATAAGATTTTTTTCTTAGCTACCTTCTAGTAATTTGAATATTGAATTTTACTTTTAACAAGTATATTTTAACGATAATGTTTTTCTTTCTGAAAGAAAAAAAGATATAAAATTTGTTTGTACAAGGAGAACATATTGTAATAGGAGGTATCTGGGTTTAAATCTTGGGCGGTGCAGTGTGCCGTTGATAGAACGTGTTCGTAGGCAATTCATAACCCTCGGGCGGTCCTTCGGGACCAAAAGTGTTCAGATAATATACGGTTATGGTTTCCCGAGGATCAGGCTGCCATAAGCTAGAGGCAGGAAGTATTAAAGTACGCACAACTTCTGAGAGGTGAATCTCTGAGGATGGATGAACGTCGCGCGCCCTGAGTGCGCCCAGGATTAAGTATTACTTATTCATGAAGTTTTGTTTTTAATGCAAACATACTCATATGAGGTAAAAAGTTTGTGGGAGTAATAAATGTTGAATGACTTTTTTTCGTGAAAAGTTTATTTTACGGAAGATGTTTAACTGTATAATAAGATAAAAATAACAATTTTTGTTTTCATACTTTTTAGAGAAAAAAGTATAGACTTTCCATACAGCGAACATAATGCCAACTTTTATCACTTACGTTTGTTACATGTGCGCATATTTGGTCAGTCATTTGACCATAATATAATTATTCCGATGCAAATTCGCCGCTTATATTGTTGCTAAATTCTTTGATAGATTCTACAAAGTAAAGAAGCCTTTGTGAAGGAAAGAATTGAACAAATGATATTTCTCACGAAGTTTTTTTATACCTACACATTATCATATGTAAATAGCCAGTTAAATGCGTTGCTAGAAGACCTTTATCCCAGTGGCTTGTTTTGCGAACAAGAAATATATTAAGCAAACATAATAAATTCCAAAATATCCAGCACGTACTTCCACATCATTTGCGACATTACAACAGTATAGAAAACACATAAATCTCGCAGAATTAATGGGGGGGATTCGCTAAATTATTTTCTGATTCGAACCCGCACACCGAGGGCGAACTTCGGCAAGTCTGAGTTTTGTTTTGTGAGGCTCGCTTTAATTTCCGCCTTTAATTTGTTGACATCAATGCTCTTGCACAGTCGAAGATTTAATCTCAAATTAATACCGCAGCAGAGGGACTTGCTGGTCTGAACCAACAAGTTTCTTGACACAGAAATAATGTTTCCATTATTATTATCACTTCTTAGACTGGTAGTCAGGCGATTAATATCACTGCTTTTTGTTCCAAAATTCAATGGCAATGTCCCAAATAGATTTTGTTTGAGTAAAAAACTTGCCTACCTATCCCAAGACCGAGCAAAACGGTGAAAATGAGCTTTGTTGATTTGGTAACAACAACACGGCGAAAAATTTGATATGATTTGTATAAAGAGCAACTGAGAAATAGAGTATCAGTATAAGTAAAAGACTAGGGTCAAAGATGGTTTTTGATGGTAGTTGTTATAAAATACAAACAATTATTTGTGTACACGCCCCTAAGGCTGCCAGTATTGTCGTCCTGTATCACATATCTTATGCGTCAAGCTTTTGCAGTTTGGCTGGACCAGACATCCAAATTTTTGTCCAAATAACGATCTACATGTATTTGAAAGTGTATAATCTACATATTGCCATGATTCTGTAATAAACTTAATTTTAAGTATCATTTTCTATTTAACAGCTATTCGTCAACATAATTTTATACCCATCTGTTAAATGAACAGATCCTATGGATAGCCTGTCCAAACAAGCGTAGTGAAAATTCCTCAAGAGTTGTCAAAGTGTCGTCAATGTAATTTATTCCGTGATTATTTGACACTTCCCAATTTTCATTGTCGCCTCTTGCCTTTCATAGATAATTTTCCCGATTTCAATTCATTTGCCATCAAAATATTCATAATTTGTGTTGGTGTGAAACTTTTAACGGCCTTTTTGCATCTCCCCCCTCCTGACCCCCAAAAGACGATAAATAATAATAGCTACAATAAACAGGGCGAGGGCGGTGCTTAATGCCCCCCCCGTCTTTTTTCTTCTTCCTCGTTATCGCACCCGCTCTAGAGGAAAATGTGTAATCTTTTCTTTTCTTCTGTTGCTTGAATAATAATAACACACAAATTACACCCGGGAGAAGGAAATATCTGAGATAATGCCCTGAAAATGAAGCAGTTTAAAGACGCAATGTTTCCCTAATAAGGGCAGCTTAATCAAATCATAAAAATTACCGAGACCAAAAAAATGGCTTTAATCCTTCATGTTTTTTTTGTTCGTTCTAAAACATGTTTTTTTTTTTAATAAATCAGAAATACAAATTTTTATTACGCTCATAATTATTTAAATTAGAATATTTAATCTGCACATGACACCGTTAAAATATTACAATTAATTCAGTTTGTAATTTATTTGGTAAAAGAACGTGGGCGGCTTTATTGTATGCCATAATGAAAATGTTATGCCATTGAAATTTCGCGCTATGCTTAGTCAGAAGGGTAATTTGCAAAATGGTTAAGTATATTTATAATTAAATTTCCCGGGGAATTGTGACACGGTTTTTTCTTTGTAGAGTGCCGGCCCAGATAAGCGCTCAGATGATATTTCTCTAAAATTGTGATTATTCAAGTTTTTGCTGAGAGGAAGCGGGCCCCTGATTGCCGACTTAATTTCTCAAAGGCCCCTCTTCCCGTCTCCTCTTAAGGGATTCAGATATTTTCTCTGATAAAATAAATGAACTTAAAGTTTCCGACGCTATTTTTTCTTTTGTTTACTTCACTGTCGCTTTTAATAAGTTAATTTATCGAAAAGTTTGACTGCTACTTCATGTAATTGTAAATAATTTAATTCGAGCGTTATAATTGTATTATTTTAATTGTACTGTAGAGCACCGATTTTTCACTGAGGGCTTGTGCTTTCCCGTTGGTACGTTTCCTTGCATTTTTCTATTAAAATAATGGAAAAGATTTGTTCACCTCTTAATTTCTTTAATTTTTATAATACTCTTCATGCATCATTTTCTTATTCTTTCTCTATATACAGACTCGAATAAATCGCGAACTAATAAATGAGCGACTTATAATTTTCTTTATTTTTCTCATCCCATTTGACACTTGCATGAAAAGCTTACTGTTTTATTCTATTTCATGATAATGCAGTGTCAAGGGCATGCATTGCGTTAAGAAAATGGTTAACAGAAAAGTGTATCCATTTCAGTGTATCCATTTTAGTGTCAGATTTGACCATTGCAATAGAGCAGGGAAATATAGCCATTCTCGCACTCTTGGACATGAGCGCTGCTTTTGATACCGTGGATCACAGCATTCTGCTCCAGAAATTGGAACTCACACTGGGTATACGAAACAAGGCGCTGAGCTGGTTGAAATCGTATCTCTCGGACAGAAAACAAGTCATTAAGCTCAACAACACTCTCACAACGCAGTCAACAGTAACCTCAGGGGTACCGCAGGGATCCGTACTCGGGCCTCTTCTTTTTACGTTGTACACGAGGGAGCTTGAAAGCGTCATTCACAAACGGGGATTGAAAGCACATATATACGCAGATGATTGCCAAATCTTTTCAGACTGCAAACCATCAGATGTTGACTACTTAAAATCAACGGTGGCGGAATGCGTCGCAGATGTAAACATTTGGATGCGATCACATCGTCTGATGCTCAACCCCAACAAAACGGAGATTATGTGGTTAACCACGGCCAGAAGAGCATACCTAATAGATCATTCTCCAGTAACAATCTCTGGCGCTAACATTGTTCCATCCAGCGATGTAAGATTGCTAGGAGTCCATCTAGACAGCTCCCTTTGCCTGGACAAACAAATTAGCAGTACTGTCAGCTCTGGCTTTTATGGTCTCAGGCAGCTGAAACAAGCAAGAAATTGCGTACCACCTGACGCCATGAAGGCGCTGATAAATGCCTTCGTCATCTCCAAGGTAGACTACTGCAACGGTATCTATGCTGCACAACCAAAATGCCAGCTAAACAGATTACAGTCTGTAATGAACGCCAGCGCCCGCCTGATTTATGGTCAGAGCAAGTACTGCCACATTACTCCACTCCTGCAGAAGCTTCACTGGTTGAGGATCCCAGAAAGGATTAAATTTAAGCTGGGCCTCACGGTACACAAAGCGCTGCATGGAGTGGCGCCAGAGTACTTGCAGGAGCTTATACTACCGAGGAGTCTGAGCGAGAGGGGGCTCACTCTGCGATCTGCCGACAGTGCTCTTACATCTGTCAGCACTCAACACAGAAAAAGATGTACAGTGTTCGGAGACCGCGCTTTCGCCGTTGCGGGACCGTCCACTTGGAACCAGCTGCCTCCTGAAGTGCGTGCCAAGGAAGGGATCGAGAGCTTCAAGAAGGGAATGAAGACTCATTTCTTCACCGCCGCGTCAAGCCTGAAAGCGCCCTTGCAGTGACAGCAGTCACGAAACGGCGCTATACAAATCATCATCATCATCATCATCATCATTTCCTTTGAGAAAAAAACAATTACATACATCTATCGTCAAATATATTACATAATTTTTTTTTATCATTCTGTATGTCAAAATGTTCATTTTTATGTTACATGCGCATCTTTAATGTACATTTAATCAAAATAATAAACTTTTATTGAAGCGTCGTTACGCGGGAGTCGCAATACGTAATAAGCTATAATATTCAATATTCAGATTACATAGTAGCATTTTAACAATAAAAATATAGAGAACTTTAAAAGGAGCAAATAAAAATTTCATCATCAAAAACACTGACCATAGATCTAAAGCAAAATAAAGCATTGTTGTTTCAAGATGTTCCTTGCAAGGAAAGTTCTCTTGGTTTCCTAATTATAATTCACAGCCAGGGCTCCTCAATTGTCCCATAAACCCACTGCGGGCAGCCTAGCGACAAAGCGGCCGCTGTGATGCCGCCCCTCTTTCTGTCCGTCTTTTTTAATCTTGTTTATGAGCTGCCTGTCGACGTCCCGACACCTCCCTTTGTCTCCATAGACTCGAGCGATACTCAAGGGGACTTATACGAGACTCGCCACTTGTACAAACACCAAGTGTAAAAAACAAGTTAAAACTCAAACTTAGAGTTTAAAAACATGTATTGAAACTGAAACTCTCATTAAAGGTGCTGCTTTGGTTTCCACGCATTTTTTGGCATACGCTATTCCTGTGTTTGTACGTAAAGTTTGATAATGAAATATTATCTCCGATTTCAACAGCAAATCTTAAACTTTGACATTGCTTTTTCACTGTGACACTGAAAAACAGAAAAAATATGAAGATTAATATACTCACTAGAGTCATTTATTTTTTTATTGTTGTAGACTCATATATGTATAGAGTGTACCCCCACTTCAACTGAATTAGTCGGCGGAAGGCCGACCCCCTTACCCGCTAAAATATATAGGTCTTGTGTCGCCACATGGGACCGTTTGCGGGGTAACGCAGGAAAGAAGTTACACCATATATGTAGGTCAGTTGCGTTGCGTCGCGTACGTAACACATGTTTTGTACTTGTGCTACATATTATAAACATCCATTGATTTCTCTCGGTCTTACTAGGTTTATAAAGTATCAATAAACCTTTTATTTGTACATGCATAACAGTTTATTTTATTTTGTGTGTTATTTCGTTTTGAACTTGATACTTTACTCTTTGCTTATTTCTATTTGCTATGGATACAAAATTCAAAGGATTGTGCGCATGCTTAGTTGTCATGGCAACCTCAGCTTGAAATCAATCAGAATCATACGTAATTGGCGGTAAATTAGGTTTTCTAAGTACAGAAGAGATAAACCTGAATAAAATAAAGACGATTTGACGTTGTTGACATGATATTCAATTAAACCAATATTTACGACGTGAAAACATTTTTAAAACTCACATAATGTTACTGTTTTACAGATGAAAGTATTATTAATATATAAAGAGAAGCGTTGCCTTTGAATAAAGTATTCAAAATTGTATTGAAATTTACGTAAGTGTAAATAATGGAACACTAAGTGTTATCTTGCTGAACAAGGTCGATTTTCCTGGGAAAAGAAAAATAAATAAACAGCCATGGAAACAACTTGAGACGTGAATTCTGAAATTTCTTATCTGAAATAATAATCGCTCCTCGCAGGGAATAGGGAATAAACAAAATAATTTAATTTCGCTGTGAGATTTATCAGGACAACATAAAACCACAAAAGGCTTCTTTTGAGATGTAACAGGCGAGCATAAAAGTATGGCCATAACGTGAAGTTATGTCTGGCTTGTGAACAGCGAAGATTCCCGCTGCGAACAATAGTTTATACTACTGCGTCATAGAAGAAATTTAACCACCCGCCTTTCACAACTTATCAGGAAGAATGAGACATTGTGTTGAAATTTTGCTGTAAGCGACACTTTAACTACATCGTAAAAAGTGTAATTTTGTGATAAAAAATGATAATCAATTTTGTTTGTCCGCTGAAAAATTGTACTGTTAATCAAAGTGATCAGGGTAGAATAAACTATGTTGGAT